>CM031625.1:16430001-16477501 GCA_018398815.1 Conus ventricosus | reverse complement strand
CGTCTCGCTTGCAAAGATGGCGGCGCAACCTTCGACAAGCCAGCGACCAAATCAACGTATTTACACAGCTGAGCAGGCTCTGCTGATGATTTTTGACAAAGACAATAATCTTTTATTCAACGACTCACTCGAGCATGAAGGTGAGATGATGATAGTGGTGGAATTGCCGACCATATTCGTCAGTTATTGAGTAGGGCTCTGTGACCTCAGTGTGTGTTCAGCTGACTGCGTCGAACGAGCTAGCCTAGTGTGCACTCTGCACCGTGTGCTGGTGTGCAGTGATGTGAAAGTCAGCGCGAGAGGGGAGCGTGGCCTGCTCGTGGCGTGACACCGTGCAGACGGAAAGGTAGGGGATGATGAGGGTGAAAGAGAAGGTTGAAGTCCAGCAAGGGGGTGGTGGGGAGAGGGGGGCCGTGGTCGTGGACTGGTCAGTCTGCATCGAGTGTGAGCGTCTTGATAGACTTCTAAACTGTTTTACTTTCATTTACAGGTGTAGTGTGACAATACAAACTTTATTTTCAACTTTTTTGCTGTGTGTTCTTGTTTGGATGTGAAGATGTCGTGGTAAATACATATGTTTTTGATCGTGCAAAAAAATCTATCCAAATCTAAATGCCTAAATACTTTTTTATTATCAAAATTAAAGCAAAAGAATATAGATTTCATTTTTCTATCTTTTGTAGTTTCTGAGCCAGAAGTTTTTGTTAATTATGACTCCCAAATCATGAGATTTCCCTGGCACCTGGGAAAACCTTTGTTTGTACTATTTTTAGGCACTGAACGGGACCCGAAGAGTGCCTTTGGGCCGTCAGTCGACGCCGAAGTAAAAGTGCTTTCCCAGTGCCTATGGGCCGTCCACTGACGTCATGCATTTTTCTTGAATTTTCATTCGTTACTATTTCTATCAATGGACTCGAATAGAGTGTGCGTAGAAAGCCTTATATGTCTGTAGTCTTAAAATAATATGTAAATGACCACACGTGAGGGGAAAGCCCATTTATTCTCATCACTGACTGGATGACCAGCCAGCACTTCGTCTCGCTTGCAAAGATGGCGGCGCAACCTTCGACAAGCCCAGCGACCAAATCAACGTATTTACACAGCTGAGCAGGCTCTGCTGATGATTTTTGACAAAGACAATAATCTTTTATTCAACGACTCACTCGAGCATGAAGGTGAGATGATGATAGTGGTGGAATTGCCGACCATATTCGTCAGTTATTGAGTAGGGCTCTGTGACCTCAGTGTGTGTTCAGCTGACAGCGTCGAACGAGCTAGCCTAGTGTGTACTCTGCACCACGTGCTGGTGTCCAGTGATGTGAAAGTCAGCACGAGAGGGGAGCGTGGCCTGCTCGCGGCGTGACATGGTGCAGACGGAAAGGTAGGGGAAGATGAGGGGTGAAAGAGAGGGTTGAAGTCCAGCAAGGGGGCGTGGTGGGGAGAGGGGGGGGGCGTGGTCGTGGACTGGTCAGTCTGCATCGAGTGTGAGCGTCTTGATAGACTTCCAAACTGATTTACTTTCATTTACAGGTGTAGTGTGACAATACAAGCTTTATTTTCAACTTTTTTGCTGTGTGTTCTTGTTTGGATGTGAAGATGTCGTGGTAAATACATATGTTTTTGATTGTGCAAAAAAATCTATCCAAATCTAAATGCCTAAATACTTTTTTTATTATCAAAATTAAAACAAAAGAAGCCCAGATTCAAAGTCTTCATTCAATTTCCTTCAAAAATTATATAGATTTCATTTTTCTATCTTTTGTAGTTTCTGAGCTGGACGTTTTTGTTAATTATGACCCCCAAATCATGAGATTTCCCTGGCACCTGGGAACACCTTTGTTTGTACTATTTTTAGGCACTGAACGGGTATAAATTAAAAAAATTTTCTGGAGAAAATTTTTTCACCCCAGGATGGGGGGTGTCATGTGACGTAGCCTCACATCAAGGCATGTGACGCTCCATCACATGTAGTTTAGTGCTATGAATCATTTCCCCATGCCACAACTAAAAAGGAAGAATATTCATGTGGCTTGATTAGTGTAGTGGGCGTCCCCAAATAATTGTGAGAATGACTCATTAAATAAACAACGGTGGTCACTGGGTGAAAGTGACCACTGAGAGATAGTTTAATAAGGGCTGGCTGGTAAGGTGCTGGTCATGTGTTTTGAACACTGAGTATGCACTCACTAGGAGGAGGGAGGAAAGAATCAGTTTTAGCCCAGCAGATGGCATAGAGATTCGAACCTGTCAGGACGCTGGTCCTCACTGCTGACCAGTCATTACCAGGTGAGCCATAGATAGTTGGGGAAAGCTACAGGGGAAAACCTAAAGAAAAGAGAAAGAAAGAATATGTTGACTTGGGAAGCAGGTTACTTACACGAACCTTATTCGTGTTTCAGCCCTTCACCTTCACCCTTCACTTTTCACCCCGTGAGGTGGTTAAAGATGGCCATGGTGTGGGGAACACACCGGTAGTTCAGCCCCAGCAAATAAAGACTCCACTGGGGAGAGGAGTCGGAACTCATCATATCTCCAGTGACGGGAGAATTCAAGGGGGCGATACGCTGTCAGAGAGACAGGGAATCATGACAGTATGGAGCGAGTCTTATATCTGATGCAGGCATAGCATCAATGATTGAAAGAATTATTTATTCTCCTGGTCTGGATCTTGGGCCAGGGTTATGTGAAGGCCATGACTTTACAGAAACTTGTATTGATGTAAATGGGAAAATTGGTTACAAGGATGCATGTATAAAATCTGTTTATAAATTGTTTGATTTGATTTAGTAAAGTGTTTTTCACTGAAGGAGAGGGGGAGAAGAAAAAACATTCGGTAGTGCGCCTTTTGGTTGATTGGAAAGATTGCGTGTGCGTATGGAGTAAATGCTGTCATGAATGCGTGCGTGCAAAAGTGACAGTGTGACAAGGTATATGTGTGGTTGTGTGTGTGCTTATTGGCGTGTGTATGTGTGCGTGCGTGGTTGTTCGTGCACGTGCGCGCACTTGTATATGTGTGTGTGTGGTTGGTGTGTGTGTGTGTGTGTGTGTGTGTGTGTGGTTTGTGCCCGTGGGCAAGTGCTTTTTGATGTGTGTGTGGGGGTGGGGGGTGAGTCTTGCAGCTCTTGGCTGCGTTGCTAGTAGTTTTTTTCTTGGTTCTCTCGTTTTCCCTTCACCCTTGGTGCTTGGGTAGGACAACCTTCCCTTTGTCAGACTTGGGTCGGGTACTTTAGGGGTCTGAGCTGCTTCTCCCCCCCCCCCCCCCTCCCCTTGTCATTTAAAATGCTTTTTTGGCATATTGTATTTATTATTGTGTTTTCTCTTTTTCATTCATTCATATGCAGCACACCCCTACATACCATCACACCCTCCCCTCCACTCACTCTCCTTCCGTCCTCTTCTCTCTCCATTCTCCACTCTTCCTCTACTTCCATTCTCTCTCTCTGTCTCTCCCTCTCTTTCTCCCTCCCCCCTCTCTCTCTCTCCTTTTCCTCCTCCTCACTTTACTCTACCCTCTTTCCTCGTGCCCTATTCTCGAACTCTACTCACCCTCTCTTGCACTGTCCTTCTGTCTACTTCAGTCACCACTTGGCTTCACGAAGGAGTATTGCGCACTGGTCCTCTAGACTGTCTTCCCAGCTCTCTGTCTTCAACTGATGGAACCACTGGTACACTAGACTGTCTTCCCATCTCTCTCTCTCTCTTCAACTGATGGAATCCACGGTCCACTAGACTGTCTTCCCAGCTCTCGCTCTCTTCAACTGTGGAATCCACTGGTCAACTAGACTGTCTTCCCAGCTCTCTTCTCTCTCTTCTCTCTCTCTCTCTCCTTTCCTCTCTCTCCTCTCATCTCTCCTCTCTCTCTCTCTCTCTTTTCTCTCTCTCAACTGGTGGAATCCACTGGTCCACTGACTCTCTTTCCAGCTCTCTCTCTTCAACTGATGGAATCCACTGGTCCACTAGACTGTCTTCTGAGCTCTCTCTCTCTCTCTCCTCTCTCTCTCTCTCTCTCTCTCTCTCTCTCTCTCTCTCTCTCTCTCTCTCTCTTCAAGTGATGGAATCCACTGGTCCTATAGACTGTCTTCCCAGCTCTCTCTCCTCTCCTCACTCTCCCTCTCTCTCTCTCTCTCTCTCTCTCTCTCTTTTCAACTGATTGAATCCACTGGTCCTCTAGACTGTCTTCCCAGCTCTCTCTCTTCAACTGATGGAATCCACTGGTCCACTAGACTGTCTTCCAGCTTCTCTCTCTTCACCTGATGGAATCCACTGGTCCACTAGACTGTCTTGAGAGCTCTCTCTCTCTCTCTCCTCTCTCTCTCTCTCTCTCTCTCTCTCTCTCTCTCTCTTCTCTCTCTCTCTCTTTTAAACTGATCGAATCGCTGGTCCTCTAGACTGTCTTCCCAGCTCTCTCTCTCTCTCTCTCTCTCTCTCTCTCTCTCTCTCTCTCTCTCTCTCTCTCATCTCTCTCTTCTCTCTCTCTCTCTCTTCTCTCGCTCTCTCCTCCTTCCCCTCTCTCTCTCTCTCTCTCTCTCTCTCTCTCTCTCTCTCTCTCTCCTCACTCTCTCTCTTCAACTGATGGAATCCACTGGTCCTCTAGACTGTTCGGACAGCAACAAAAGACGTTGGAGTACAGCTGCCGGCTGGCACGCTCCATGCAGCTCGCTGTCTCCCCCCCTCCTCCTCCTCTCTCTTGCGCTCCCACTGTGGTGGTGGTGGTGGGGGGGTGCGGGGCGCGCGGGGTGGGGGGTGGGGCAGACAGCAAGAAGAGACGTCAGAGCACAGCTGTCTCTCCCCCCCCCCCCCCCTCCTCCTCTCTTGCGCTCCGGCTGTGGTGGTGGTGGGAGGGGGGGGGGTGCGGGGCGCTCGGGGCGGGGGGGGGGGGGGGGGGGGCAGACAGCAAGAAGAGACGTCAGAGCACAGCTGTCTCCCCCACCCCCCTGCGGCTCCGTGTCTCCCCCCCCCCCCCCCCCTCCTCAGCTCTCTTGTGCTCCCACTGTGATAGGGGGGAGGGGGGGTCGCGGGGCGGGCGGCCCGGACAGCAGCAAGAGACGTCGGAGCACAGCTGGCATGTTGATGAGTATCTAGTGTATTGTGTCTTCAACAATAGCCCAGCCTATACTATAGTCATACAACCAGTTAGGAAAGGTATATTAATAGAGGAAATGTAATAGGCCTGTTCTTAATTTTACCTGGGTGACTAGTATTACAAAGGTTCGAGGATGTTTGTATACAATAGTGTTGCCTATCAACCTTAGGAAATATTGTCTCAATTAACTAGTATGTTTTGTGAATATCTATAATATGTATTACTGATGTAAATTCTAGGGATGTTTTTTGGTATGTTCTTGATTGCAATGAAGTCACTACATTATTCAACCATACCCTAACCCCATCCTAACCCTAACCCTAAACCTAACTTGAGTTTTGGAATAAAATGATCTCTGAAAACAAGGCCTTCATAGCGAGAGAATCGGGAATCCCCAATTCTGAGACTTGCGTCTCCTTACTGAGACCAAATTTATGCAAGCGAACGAGAACTATGTGTCATTTCATTTCATACTGTTTTCTTTGGAACAGTTTTAAAATTTGACGCTGCGAACTCTTTGTGTACAGACCTTTGGCCTCACAATAAATGGCACGGCGTTAAATGCGTGTCAGGAGTCAAGAGTCTCTCTCTCTCTTCAACTGATCGAATCCACTGGTCCACTGGACTCTCTTCCCAGCTCTCTCTCTCTCTCTCTCTCTCTCTCTCTCTCTCTCTCTCTCTCTCTCTCTCTCTCTCTCTCTCTCTCTCTCAACTGATGGAATCCACTGGTCCACTGAACTCTCTTCCCCAGCTCTCTCTCTTCACCTGATGGAATCCACTGGTCCACTAGACTCTTCCCAGCTCTCTCTCTCTCTTTAACTTATGGAATCCATTAGTCCTCTAGACTGCCTTCCCAGCTCTCTCTCTCTCTCTCTCTCTCTCCTTCTCTCTCTCTCTCTCTCTCTCTCTCTCTCTCTTTCCTCTCTCCTCTCTCCTCTCTCTCTCTCTCTCCTCTCTCTCTCTCTCTCCTCTCTCTCTCTCTCTCTGTGGCAGCTGAAGACCACCGAGGAGAAGAAACTCGACGCTTTTGATACTGTCTACGTAAGATCTTGGGCATCAAATGGTCAGACCTTATACCAAATTAATACATCAGGGAGAGGCCCAAACAGCTCCCCGTGTCAACCATCTGCAGACGGCGCCTCCACTGGCTGGGTCATGTGTTGAGATTACCCTCTTCAAGACCTGCAAATCAGGCCATTAAATGGACCCCAGCAGGCCAGAGAAAAAGAGGATGAGCTGGCGACAGACGGTGGAGAGAGACCTCAGACTCATTGACAGAGGATGGAGTGACATCAGCAAACTGGCTGAGGACCGTGCACAGTGAAGCGTCTTGACTGCCTCATGCATCAGAAGATGTGGGAGCATCTAAGTCTAAGTAAGATGTGACCTAGTGGCTATAGTGTGGTTCCCACAGAGTGAAACCTCAAGCCTCTGGCTTTATGGCCTGGCAGGCACCATCTCAGAGTCTTCTTCACACACAATGACACCTCGTTGATGAAAAAATCTGTATAAATTTGATGTTTTCTGTATTATTTGTTTCTTTGGGTTTTTTTTTTTAATATATATTATTTTATAGATCAATATGTATTTCAAAGGGAGCACATGGCGTTAGTAATCAATGAAATTATGTCTCACACTGGCATGGGTGAGGAAGAAAACTGTCTTCAATCTGATGCAATTATTGCGGTTAGTGTCTTGTGATTTAACGGTTGTTCATTGAATTGGTCTCTACTCAAGCAAACCATGTTCTTGCGAATCCATATAACTCTGAAGCCTACATTCGGAGACTCGTTTTGTGAACCTGTGTGATATCATTTTCAATCATGGTGTAATGCGAGCTAGTGTCATGACGTATTTCAACCTTGAAAACTTTACTGAAAGAAGCTGTCGATTATGTCAACACTACGAAACATTTGTTATAAAATGCTACAGAAACATCTATGTCCAGGTTGTAATATGGTGCATGTTCTGAATTATCCAGCCACAGCTTTTACATTTCAAAGCAAAATCTAGTGTTTTTCATCTGCGTTCTGAAATATATCCATCTTTATTTCATAGCTTTTGTTCTTTTGTTTTTGTTGTTTTCCCGAGTAGAACGAAATCCGGGATGTCGGAACTGAGAGTCATGGTGCTTATCCTTCTGCTTCTTGTGTCCATGGCAACCAATGCGGAGGATAGAGGAGGTAGGTGTTGACTGTCTCTGTCCTCTGTCTGGCTGCTGGCATCTCCCCAGGGTTTTTCCAAGTCACTAATGTTCCTTTCTGTTGACTTGAATTTGTTGACTGTACACGAGGAGGGAGGGGGAGTAAAAGAGCATCATCAGGTAAACAACACAAGGTTCACTCTTTCTTCAGTTCACGTGTCTTCACTCAAAGAGAGTTTACAAAACCCAAAAGGTGACGGGACGAAGGTGTCTTCTTTCGTTTTGCTGTTGCAGTTTTGTCTTCCATAGATCTTCCTTTCTCTTTTTACTGCTTACCGTTGTGTGCACCTTTCATCGATTGTTAGAGCCTAACAGTATGCCATGCATCCCCTGTACGTGTCTTACAGTTTTCAGTGATTTTGCATTGTGGGTTGTCTTAGAGTATGAACTGCCTTCTGCTGTTAGCGCATGACAGTTTGAAATGACTTACCATTGTAGGTAGGGAAAATGAAATGACACCGTTGTCAGTGTCTGACATTTGAAATCAATAATAATAATAATAATAAAATAATAATTTTACTTATATAGCGCCTATTCCCGGCTAGGGGCCAAGCTCTAAGCGCTTTACAATCAACACTCGTTTACACAAACGGGCTGCTTACCTGGGTAGTGCCGACTGAAGAGCTGCCCGCTGGCGCTTCATTCAGTCGTTTCCCGTGTCATCCCGTCAGTATCGTTTAATATCGTTTACTCATTTTCTTATTTCCTTCTTCTTTCCATTTCTCTTCCCCTCCTCTCTCCCTCTCTCTCTCCTCTCTCTCTCTCTCTCTCTCTCCTCTCTCTCTCTCTCTTTCCCCTCTCTCATTTTTCATGCAGTGAAGAAATAGAACTAATCAAATGTCTTCTGCTGTTCGTTGTGTCTAAACTCTGTCTCTTCACAAGTCATTTCCCTGCGTATTGTGTCATCTTGTAGGTCCTTCGGTTTTTGTTTTTGGTGGTTGGTTGCTTGGTTGTTTTCTTGTCTTCTCCCTTGCATTCCTATTTCAGCAGTGACTTATAAAACAAATATAATGAAGACAGTCATGATAATGATAATAACAGTCAGGTGTATTTATGTAACGCATCATCTTATTTAAAACGCTTCACAAAAAGAAAGAAAAAAGCAGGTCTTTGAAATCAACACTTCATCCCTCCCCAAGTTTTCATAGCATACACGCACTCGCATACTCCCACACCAACGCACCCCCCCCCCCCCCCCCCCCCCCCACACCCCCCACACTCGCGCACACACAAGCACAGACACGCACACACACACCGCACGCACGCACGCACGCACGCACGCACGCACGCACACACAACACACTCCCGCACACAAACACACACACACACACACACACACACACACACACACACACACACGCACGCACGCACGCACGCACGCACACACACACACACACACACACACACACACACACACACACACACACAGAAACCACACACACAGAAAAACACACACACACACACACACACACACACACACACACACACACACACACACACACACACACACACAAACACACACACACACACACACACACAAAACACACACACACACACACACACACACACACACACACACACACACACACACACCACACACACACACTGACGAACAAACAACACGCTGACTAACGATGGTTAAAAACTGTGTTCCTTTCCAACGCACATGAGGTTGGGAGAGAACGACTCTTTCCAAAATGTTTGAGACAGAAGATAATTTGTAAAGCAGTGTCGGGCTAGGGAAGGGCTCCTTAAGACAGAAGATAATTTGTAAAGCAGTGTGGGGCTAGGGAAGGGCTCCTTAAGACAGAAGATAATTTGTAAAGCAGTGTGGGGCTAGGGAAGGGCTCCTTACGACACCATGTTCAAAATGATTAAAAAAAAGCACCAGACAACATGAATCTTTGATGACATGAGTCACATAAGGGAGTAATTCAACAAGACACTTATAAATGTGATAATCCCGATGGAGTGGAATAGAGTTCACAAGATTTTGGTGCTGTGATTGTACAAAGCCACTTGATAGTCTGTGTTAGCAGCACTGTGAACGGATTCGATTGTACCAGGTTACACATGTTTTGCCACTGAGGAACTTCATAATCCTTTTTTTTTTTGGGGGGGGGGGGGGATACAAAGCTTTTTTTCACACTGAAAAAGTCTACTAATGTCCATGCAATCACCAGGGCACAGCAATCATTCGGAAATATCAGATTTTAGTTTTGCTCGGCACAGCATTTGATATGTTAGAGAAATGTTCCGGTGTTGTGCACGTAAGAATGTAGAGCTGGAAACGTCCACAATGTCGGTGAGACGGTTTTTGTCAGCCTGAAGAATTTGCAGCTATTTGGTCAGACTTGTGGTACCGCCATCTTCTCATGGCATGTCGTTTCTGCTTTGCCCTGTGAATTGATTGCGATTGGTCCACTGGAGAAGACTGCCTTGGAAGTGATCACCTTCCAATCACAATAAATTTGAATGATGAAATTAGCACTGACATATCAGATGTTGAAGACAAAATCCCAAATTATAATTATAAATTAGCCAATTGGGAAGCTTTGCAAATAGTCTGATGACATATGATACAACGTCGGTTGAAGATGACAACATTGATGTTTTTTATTCAAATTTTGCCAAAATATTGATTAAGCTGCTGATAGTGCTATTCCAAGGAGTAGATATAGGAAACTTGGTAAATTTTTCGGTAACGTGTGGTGGACTGAAGAATGCCGATTAGCTGTAAAATCAAAACGTCAGGCTTTTAAAAGGTGGATCCGAAATAAGACTGAAGAAAATTTTCAGACTATGAAACAGGAAAAAAACAACTGTAATAAAATAATTGCTCAAGCAAAAAAGGCATACTGGGATGAATTTTGTAAGAAGGAAATTACAGAATCAAAAGACATGTTTAAAGTGTGGAAAAAAAGTAAAAAGAAATGAAAAATGGTCACAAAAAACAACTTTACCCAATTAAGCTAGAAAAGGAATTTCCTACCTCTTATGAAAAAGCTGAGGCTTTTGTTGATTTCTTTTCTCAGAATAGTTTGTCTTCATCTCTACAGGCAGAAAATGAGCAATATAGATTGAAAGAGGAACAAAAAGAGGACTATTGGGATCCTGATCCAGTTGCAGATCATTTTTTGAATTCTCCTATCCAGGTCTCAGAATTGTCAGAAGCTTTATCATCAGTCTCATCTCAGAACTCAGCAGTTGGTCTAGATGGCATTTCTTATCAGATGCTATGTCATCTGCCGTCTTCCTGGAAACATGTACTACTCTCGTTGTTCCAAAAATGTTGGAATAATGGCGCTCTCCCTAAAATTTGGAAGAGTTCGGTGGTCATACCAGTTCTGAAAGAAGGCAAGATAAATACTTCTGTAAGCAGTTATAGACCAATCTCTTTGTCTTCTCATGTCGGGAAACTTCTGGAAAAAATTGTATTGAAGCGTCTGATGTACTATTGTGAAAAGAACTATTTGCTTCCAGTCCAGCAGGCTGGTTTTAGAAAGGGTCGATGCACCACAGACCATCTTGTAAAACTTACAAATCAAATTAAAAAACAGTTTGCCCACAGAAAAAAGTACGATGGCTACTTTTTTTTAGTTAAAAAAGCCTACGACAGTGTTTGGCATGCTAGGTTGCTTTACAAATTAAAAAAGATTGGTATCTCAGGCAACATGTATTTTTACATAAAAGGTTTCTTAATGGACAGACATATATGTACAAGAATTGGTAAGATGTATTCTTCCTTCAGGTACATTAATATGGGTATCCCCCAAGGATCAATTATTGCCCCAATTTTGTTTTCAGTTCTCCTTTATGATCTTCCTTCTGCGCTGTCCAAAAATATCCATTTAGTTCAGTATGCTGATGACATCGCAATATGGATGCATTACTAGTTTAAGAAAACATACAAAGAAGAGGTCAATTAATCATGTGCAGAAGTCATATCAATACGAATTGGACAATTTATCGGCATATATAAAAGAAAATGGGCTAGAATTATCTGGTGAAAAAAACTGTTTAATGTTGTTTAACAATGGAGAAAATCCGCCTGTACTCCCATCCTTGAATATAGATGGCACTTTGTTGCAATATCAGAAATCAGTCAATTTTTTGGGAGTCCTTTTAACACCAAAACTAAGCTGGAAAATGCACATAGAAAAATTGTTATCTAAAGCTAGAAATAGACTAAATTTCTTAAAATTGTTAATTGCCAACCTTGGGGTCAAAATACTAAAACCCTTTTGCATCTGTCTTTGGCTCTTGTCCGCTCCAAGTTAAAGTATGGACAAGAAGTTTACTTTTCAGCGCCAAAGTATCTTTTAAAAAAGTTACAAAGTATTGACAGTAAAGCTATTAAATTAGGTTTAGGAGTTCCTGTACAAACAAATACATAAAGAGCTACAAAGCAGCGAATATCTTACCTTTATCGGAGCAAAGATGTCTAGAAGTAGCCAAATATGTGATTCGAAGCTTGTCAGTAAAAAATTCAGTTGCTGATGATATTTTTGTAAATTCGAATAAAGATTTTCCAAGTAGAGCCAAGGAAATTTCATATATTCAGCCAATAATGAATTATACCGCTGAACTTATGTCTAAGTGTAATGTAGATTTAACATCGATTCCAGAGTTCCCTACGGTTCCGATGATGCCTCCTTGGGAACACTTGAGTGGAAATTAATTTTGATTATGAGTATACGGTCTCAAAGAAAAAAGAAAATATTAACATTCTAGTGAACGATGTGAAAGAACACCTAGAAAATTCATATCCTAATCACCTTAAAATCTATACTGATGGTTCAGTTATGGACACAGCTGACAGCGGTTCTGGTTTCGTTATTCCAAGTCTGAATATAGGAAAACATTTTCATCTCGGAAAGGGATTTTCAATATTCACTGCAGAACTGTATGCTATACTGATGGCTTTATTTTGTGTATATAGTACTCCAATATCCTTTTTTAGTGTGCTGTTTTGTGTTGATTCCAAGTCTGTTTTGCAAGCACTGCAAACTTGGGATTGTAAGGCCAGAAAAGATTTGTTATATGAAATAAGGTACCTGATACACTGTATTATGTCTCAGGGTATAATCGTAGACTTCTGTTGGATTCCTTCACATTGTGGTCTCAGAGGGAATGAAATAGCAGATAATCTAGCTAAACTTGGTGCACAAAACTATTCAGAATGTGTGCTAAATTTGCCATTACATCCTTCCAAGTGTGAAATACTACTGAACCTGGAACACTACGTTTACAAAACCTTTTTCTGTGAAAAATGCTACACACTGCCTAGCTGCTCACGCCATCTTGCTAAGATTATCACAAAATTAAGGCTGAACACATGGAAGACCAAATTTTCTCCTGAAGTTGTGTGTGTCTGTGGAAAATTCATCTCTGTGCACCACCTTCTATTAGATTGTCCAGTTTTAACTAAAATGTATAAGGCGAAAGGTATCAATCTTGACAAATATGAAAATGAGAGTCAAGTTCTGTCTGACTCATGCATAATTGAGTTTGCCGCCACTTTAGCCAGTTCTGATGTAGCTAGACTATTATGAAGGTCCTTAACTGATATGCTGTTTTCTTTTTCATAAGTGTATGCAGATGTACGTGTTGAAATGACTTAAGTGGTTGTTGTTGTTTTTTTGTCCCCCCCCCCCCCCCCCCCCCCCCCTTTTTTTTTTTTTGGTTTTTTTTTTTTTTTTTTTTTTTCGTCTAATATCATCCGCCGGATGAAAAGACGTAAAATTAAACCACCACCATTGCCCTGTGAAAATCAGGTCCCACAGCGCTGAACCCAGCCATAAGCCTAACAACTAAAACAGTCTTCCGGGGCACTCTTTTCGTAAAGTCATTCCATATTGTTACGTGGCCATACCAACGTAATTTTATTCTCATGTCTGAGAATTGTACAGAACAGCCTGTTCTTGGATCTCCTGGCAGATGGAATATCCCACGGACCGAACGAACAATGGTAAGTTGAGCAAACCAGTAGCGGGGGAACACTGGTGCAGGCTAACAATGCCTCCGTCATCACAGCAAAGACTTGGCAAAGATTTAAATGAAGCAAAGGGAGGGTTTGTAAGAGAAAGAAAACGAGAATCTGTTTACAGAAAAGGGTATTAGTCCATCTTGAAAACGGAACAATTCAAGTCGCCTGCTCAGAGGCCTTTTGTCCGGGATTCAGACCCTTCGTTGAGACAGGGGTGTTTGTGCTGGTTCTCCCATGGCATCAAACGGAGATATGCCACACTCTACAATCTTATAGTATTCTCATCACCAAAGGTTCAAAACAGAATCCAACGGCATCTCAGCGCAGCAAGTGACGGGGTAGAAAAGTAAAACGAGAAGAAAGGGTTTGGGTATAATTAGATAGGTAGACAGACGAATAGATGGATAGCTAGATATTTAGACAGATGGATAGATAGATCGACGGATAGCCCGATAGATAGGTAGATAGAGATGGATAGATAGATACGTAGAGAGAGAGAGAGAGAGAGAGAGAGAGAGAGAGAGAGAGAGGAGAGTAGAGAGGGAGGAGAGAGAGGTGTGTGTTTGTGTGTGTGCGTGCGTGCGTGCGTGTGTGCGTGTGTGTGTGTGTGTGTGTGTGTGTGTGTGTGTGTTGTGTGTGTGTGTGCATCGTTTGATGAGGGTAATAAAGCCTATAAAAAGGCAGAGACCTGCAGGGACATGTTCGTGTTTCTTTTCTCCCTATTTTTTTCTCCCTATTGTGTACATGCATGCGTATCCATGCATACAGTCACAGACAGGAGAGCAAGCTCTTATGATTGATGTGGTCAATGTTTTGCAGAGAAA
Organism: Conus ventricosus; assembly: GCA_018398815.1. Taxonomy (NCBI): domain Eukaryota; kingdom Metazoa; phylum Mollusca; class Gastropoda; order Neogastropoda; family Conidae; genus Conus; species Conus ventricosus. The sequence goes on along the minus strand of CM031625.1, from coordinate 16,463,402 downwards.
CGGCTGATACGAAGGGGCAAGAAGCTTATGACAAGGGAAGTGGTGTTTGGCTTGAAGCGTGACGGAGGAAGGAAGACTGTAAGGTAAAAGTATTCAGCTATTTCTTCCACTTTCCTGATCTTATTTCTCTCCCCCTCTCTCTCTCTCTCTCTCTCTCTCTCTCTCTCTCTCTCTCTCTCTCTCTCTCTCTCTCTCCCTTCTATTGTATTGTGAGAAGCGTAATTTCCAGGTGGGAAACAAACTGGCAGTATGGTAGACATTGTGGACACTGTCCAGTACTCCCTTCTATAGTGATGTGGCTTAGGAATCATTATTTCTTGGAATAACACTTAAAGCTGCTTTCTTTTGATGAATACATTTTGCCATAGCAAACAGGTTGTTTATATCAGTTTTAGGACAGGTCCATTTCACAACGTTTGTGGATCAGAACATTATACTAGATAAAAAAAAATGCCTGTGACAGAAAGCACTATGAACTCCATGTCCAAAAAATATTGTTAAATGTCAAGTTTCCGACATATAGCTCATGTATGCTTTTGTTTTCTGTTCAGGTGACTTGGATGAATGGAGGGAAGCGTGTGTAGACAGTACTAGACGACCAGGCAGTGTATAGGGCAGGACAAAGGATGGGCGTGATCTCTTTTACCATTTCATGGAACTAAACACTACATAACAAATGGCTGTTCTTTTCTTTTCCTTTCTTTTTCTCCCCTTTGTTGTCACCAGGTGGCAAAGAACAGGTTGCAAATGAAGGAGACAGTGTGCTGGATTTGCTGTTCTTGACTGATTGTCTCTTTTCCTCCTGACAGACGATTTGCTGTTCTTGACTGATTGTCTTCTCTTTTCCTCCTGACAGACGATTTGCTGTTCTTGACTGATTGTCTTCTCTTTTCCTCCTGACAGACGATTTGCTGTTCTTGACTGATTGTCTTCTCTTTTCCTCCTGACAGACGATTTGCTGTTCTTGACTGATTGTCTTCTCTTTTCCTCCTGACAGACGATTTGCTGTTCTTGACTGATTGTCTTCTCTTTTCCTCCTGACAGACGATTTGCTGTTCTTGACTGATTGTCTTCTCTTTTCCTCCTGACAGACGATTTGCTGTTCTTGACTGATTGTCTTCTCTTTTCCTCCTGACAGGACGATTTGCTGTTCTTGACTGATTGTCTTCTCTTTTCCTCCTGACAGACGATTTGCTGTTCTTGACTGATTGTCTTCTCTTTTCCTCCTGACAGACGATTTGCTGTTCTTGACTGATTGTCTTCTCTTTTCTCCTGACAGAGACAAAAGGCCAAAACGGGGGACCTGTAAGCTGCCTCTCTCCATTAGAATCACGTGTTACGTTCTGTTGCCAACACGATAGGATAATTTCTTGTATTGTATTAAAACTGACAATTTCTGTCTCATTGAAGCCTGATATTATTTATTGGCTCCTCCATATATGCTATGCTTTGTTGATAAGCAGATATTGGTAAATTACTAGCGCACAAAGTGACACTGTTCCCGCTCCTGCCATACTTTTTGAAATTAGAAACAAACATCGATTGCCAAGTGTTGGCACTATTTGTAAAGTCTGCTTCTTAAAAGCCCCCAGGCTCTTATGCATCTGATATCTCTTTCGCCAGTTGCATGCATGCAGTCCTTAGTTAACAATACGTGAGGATGGAGCCAATCGCAGTTTACACACTGTCTCCAGTTAGAAAAAAGAAAGAAAGAAAAAGAAGGAAAAGAAACACCCTCGTGAGAGCGCACGCATATGCATACGCACACACACATACACACGCACACACACACATACATACGCACACACACATACACATGCACACGCACATACACACGCACACACACATACACGCGCACACGCACACACGCACACACCACACACACACACACACACACACACACACACGCGCGCGCGCGGGCGCGCGCGCGCGCGCGCGCACACGCAACTAGTGACTATGAAGTTGTCTTCTTATAATTATTGAGCTGTAAGAACAATATCTACGCTGACCTCTTTTAATATGTGTATGTCTTGAATGGTGAGACAAGCCTTAGAAAATAAAACAAGCAACAGAAAACATAATTGTGTTCAATACTTTCAGCACTTGGAAGACCCAGGGAGAGAGAGAGAGAGAGAGAGAGAGAGAGAGAGAGAGAGAGAGAGAGAGAGAGAGAGAGAGAGAGAGAGAGAGGGAGAGGCATACAGACAGACAGAGAGACAGACAGACAGTATGTGCACAACAATACTGGTCATGCTGTATTTAAGCATGTTTACAAAATGTATTTACCAAGGATTCTACCAACTGGCATACAAACATCTGCTTGAGTAATAAAGTTATCGCGCGCGTGTGTGCGCGCGAGTGCGCGCGCACACACACACACACACACACACACACACACACACACCACACACACACGCACACACGCACGCACGCACGCACGCACGCACGCACGCACGCAGGCACGCACGCACACACACACACACACACACACACACACACACACACTACACACATGCGCGCGCCCGAGCACACTCGCGAACACACGCACAATCCAGTTGAAATGAATCGGTCCGGATATCTACTGGAACTACAGCCACATCAATTCTTGAGTGAAAATGAAAGAACTGGATGATGCCTGTCCTGATCATGAACTTTAATTCTTCATTTAAAACCGACCAAATTGCATGAACTCCCTCATCACACTGACAATTCATGTGGAAAAAAAAGTATTTTTTAGTCATCTTTTTGGCAAACAAGAAAATCTTGTCTAATAACAACTTTACATGAACTAGAAAGGTTTTATGGCTGTGACTGGTTCTGTGTAAGAATTGTTTGAGTGTGCCTTGGCCTGAAATGGGAAGGACAGAATCAAACAATTCAGCTTCTTCCACTTAATTCAATGAAATCTAAGTAATCATGTTATCCCACGGAATGTTCCCTTGAATACCAACCTGAGAGGAACATCATATTATTCCGTAATTGTTCAATGTCTTGACCTGTCTTGACATGCTGATGAATTGTGCAACTTCCTCCACAGTGAACACACACTGAAGATCAACAGTCCCTCCACAGTGAACACACACTGAAGATCAACAGTCCCTCCACAGAAAACACACTCTGAAGATCAACAGTCCCTCCACATTGAACACACACTGAAGATCAACAGTCCCTCCACAGTGAACACACACTGAAGATCAACAGTCCCTCCACAGTGAACACACACTGAAGATCAACAGTCCCTCCACAGTGAACACACACTGAAGATCAACAGTCCCTCCATAGTGGACACACACTGAAGATCAACAGTCTCTCCACAGTGAACACACACTGAAGATTAACAGACCTCCACAGTGAACACACACTGAAGATTAACAGTATTTCCACAGTTAACACACACTGAATGCCAACAGTCCACCACAGTGAACACATTGAAGATAACAGTTCCTCCACAGTGAACACACACTGAAGATAACAGTCCCTCCACAGAGAAACACTCTGAAGATCAACAGTCCTTCCACACTGATCACACACTGAAGATCAACAGTCCTCAACAGTGGACACACACTGAAGATCAACAGTCTCCACAGTGAACACACACTGAAGATCAACAGTCCCTCAACAGTGAACACACACTGAAGATCAACAGTCCTCCACAGTGAGCACACACTGAAGATCAACAGTCCCTCCACAGTGAACACACACTGAAGATCAACAGTCCCTCAACAGTGGACACACACTGAAGATCAACAGTCCCTCTACAGTGAACATACACTGAAGATCAACAGTCCGCCACGGTGAAGATCTACAGTTTTTCCACAGTGGACACACACTGACGATCAACAGTCCCTTCACAGTGAACACATACTGACGATCAACAGTCCTCCACAGTGAACACACACTGAAGATCAACAGGAAACCCAACGTGTGCAACCTCCTTCTCTTTTTGTTCATACCAACCAACCAACAAAATGGATGTTGCCTGTAAAGGTTGAAGTCTCTCCACCACCCCACCACCACCTATCTGCTTGGAACCACCTGGCTTGTACCTTGATGGCCATATGAAAGAAAATGAGGAGAAACAACTTTTAGACACAATTTTAAAAAAATTCTCTAAACAATCGAATTGCGCCAGTCTATAATTACTTGACTCATTAAGCAAGGCCTTGGTGCATTCATTTGTGGTGTGCAACCATATGAGCTGATGACTATACCATCAAACCCCAAAAGGAGAGAATAATAATAATAATAATAATAATAATAATAATAATGAATACTTATATAGCGCCTATTCTCGGCTAGAGACCAAGCTCTAAGTGCTTTACAATCAACACTCGTTTACACAACGGGCTGCCTACCTGGGGTAGTGCCGACTGAAGAGCTGCCAGCTGGCGCTTCATTCAGTCGTTTCCCGTGTCATCCAGTCAGTATCGTTCAATATCGATCACTCATTTTCCTTACTTCCTTCATTCTTTCCATTTCTCACGCAGGGTGCATGCTATGTGTAACGTGTCATCTATACCAACGGCCAAACTGGCCTACTCTTCCGAAAGTTGGTGATGGGATTTGACGTGTGTGCAAGATGTTATGCGTGCGTTCACACACGGAACCTCGGTTTATAGTCTCATTCGAAGGACTGTATGGGAAAAGGAGTCAGAACCAATGTTAACTCCGAGGGAAAAATCCCCCTGTACCGAAACGCCCGGCGGAGATTCTAACCCGCAACCCCAGGATCACCAAGATTACGAGTACAGCGCCCTACCAACTGAGCTATTCCGGCTCCCTAATACCCGTCGTTGTTTTGTCAAATATGAGAGGTCATTATTATTTGAGGTCCACGTGGAAAGGAAGGATGGTGGGAGGGACGGTGTTGGTGGTGGTGGTGGTGGGGGTGGTGGGGGTGGTGGAGAGACTTCAACCTTTACAGGCAACATCCATTTTGTTGGTTGGTTGGTATGAACAAAAAGAGAAGGAGGTTGCACACGTTGGGTTTCTTCTCTGCCTTGTTTATTTACACACATCAACACACATGTGTCAGGCGATATGATTTTTTCTGAAGTCAGTCTTCAAATCTGTTTCGCAATTGGTAGAAGAAAAACAGTGAGTTACATCAGCGATATGCCCCCCCCCCCCCCCCCCCCACCCTCCCATCCTACTCCTTTTCTCCTCACCACTCCCCTATTAACCCTTTCCCATTCACCCCGTACTGTCCCTGTTCCCACTTGTCGGATGTTGAGTTTAAGCTGCTGCACAGTCTGTGGAAGCTATCATCAAACTAGTGTAATTATGACATTAAGGGTGAAAACGGTAAACTGTCATGAATGAAAATTATAAATAATTACTGTAGCACCGAAACATGCTTGTAATGACTGTTTGAAGCTGCTTCCGATGATTCATATAAACTCCGCTCCACTTCTAGTTGTCCTATCGCCCGGCAAACCTGTCACAGGTCCCGTTCAATGTTGTCTGTTGGTTGAAGGGGAAGCGGTCACTCCTGTCCACACACTAAGAGAGAGAGAGAGAGAGAGAGAGAGAGAGAGAGAGAGAGAGAGAGAGAGAGAGAGAGAGAGAGAGACAGACAGAGAGAAAGAGAGAGAGAGAGAGAGAGAGAGAGAGAGAGAGAGAGACAGAGAGAGAGAGACAGACAGACAGAGAGACAGAGACAGTGAGAGAGAGAATATATCATCATAAGCACTGGCCTACATACAGTAAATAACCCATTTGCTGTCATGCTGGAGATGGGGGCACGAAGAGAGCCAGTCTTGTTCTTTAGTCTTTCAAAACCAGATGTTATTTCAAGCGTTTGAAAAAAAAGAAAAAGAAAAGGAGATATATCTGATTGTGCCAGTTGATTTCAACTAAATCCTGGAAACCAGAACTAGATCACTTCCAGTACAGACATGAAAATAATCCCCAAATCCTAGAAACACTACAGGCTATGATGATAGTCCTAGACCCCGACAGACATTTAAGCGAGAAAGCGACTTTGGTCAGTAAGAGCATGGCAGAACCATGTAATGTAATGTAATGTAATGTAATGTAATGTAATGTAATGTAATGTATGTAATGTGATGTGATGTGATGTGATGTAAAAGGATATTAGAATGCTTTACCTCGCGAGAGCCCAAAGCGCATATTACAGAAACATTTTAACTCAAAGCTCTCACACACACACACACACACACGCGCACGCACGCACGCACGCACGCACGCACGCACGCACGCACGCACGCACGCACTCACACACACACACACACACACACACACACACACACACACACACACACACACACACACACACACACACAAAAACACACACACACACACACACACACACACGCAGAAAGACACACGAGCGCGTCAAAACAAGCAGACTCGCGCACAGAGGTAAGTGGATATCGTTAATCAGTCCGGGGGAAAAGATGTGTCTTTAGGGGGGGGGGGGGGGGGGTGTTTAAACGCCTTTAAAGAGTCCGTGTTACACAGACCATGTGTAGACATAATTTTGCCAGATGTAGCTAAATCAGTGAAATTGTTTTTATTGTTACTGAGAGTCAAGCAGCTAACAAAATCCTATTTCATGTCTCAACAAAACAGATCTTTACAAAACGACAGAGAAACAATGTAACTCTTACATTGTTCACTTTGCAATAACAGACTCTTTCAAACACGTAGGGGAAAGCATTGTAAATTATTGTCAACATTATCAACCATTTGTGCTTCCCATCAGTGTGTTGCTGCCACCTTGAGTTCTCATATTCCGTAACAAAAGTTGAGTGTCATGTCTACCCCCACCCCACGCCCACCCGCACTCCCCGTCAGTGGGGACAGTATTTTCAGAGACAATGCAAAACAAAACAAAAAGCTGATCAACATGTTGAGTGGACAGAACTGAAATTGCAAACCGGTGCAGTTCCATATTTCTGTCCATTGTATAGCCACTGGGTGAACGAAAAGCTGGCAGTGGGCCCCTGACCCCCCACCCCCACGTAATTGGTCACACCTCAGTCCATCTCCTCGTACGTCAAAATAAGATTAACATCCATGAACACGTCAGTCAACTGTCAGTAACTTAAGCGTTTCGACCACACAAAAATCAGTTAAAAATGTCCGTTTTGAGAGCATGAGCACTACAAAGCCTGCGACTGGCCACTGACATGCACCCGGGCAGTGGATCTGACTGACCTCCAGCCGACAGTTCATCTGACTGACCTGCAGCCGACAGTTCATCTGACTGACATGCAGCCGACAGTTAATCTGACTGACATGCAGCCGACAGTTAATCTGACCGACATGCAGCCGTCAGTTGATTGATCTGACCGACCTGCAGCCGAGAGTTGATCTGACCGACCTGCAGCGACAGTGGATTGATCTGGGCTGACCTGCAGCCGACAGTTGATCTGACTGACCTGCAGCGACAGTCGGATCTGATGACTCAGCCACAGTTTATCTGACTGACCTGCAGCCAGACTGTTCATCTGACTGACTGCAGCCACAGTTATCTGACTGACATGCAGCCGACAGTTAATCTGACGACCATGCAGCACAGTTGATTGATTGACTGACCTGCAGCCGAGAGTTGATCTGACGACTGCAGCCGACAGTGGATTGATCTGAGCCTGCAGCGACAGTGATCTGACTGACCTGCAGCGACAGTGTTGATCTGACTGCCTGCAGCCGACAATTATTATCTGACTGACATGCAGCCGTCAGTTGATTGATCTGACGACCTGCAGCCGAGAGTTGATCTGACGACCTGCAGCGACAGTGGATCTGACTGACTGCAGCCGACAGTAATCTGACTGACCTGAAGCCGACAGTTGATTCTGACTGACCTGCAGCCACAGTGATCTGACTGACTCAGCCAACAGTTGATTGCTGACTGCTGCGCCGACAGTGATTTGACTGACTGCAGCCGACAGTGGATTGATCTGACTGACCTGCAGCGACAGTTATTGATCTGACTGACCTGCAGCCGACAGTTGATGATCTGACTGACCTGCAGCCAACAGTGGATCTGACTGACCTGCAGCCAACGTTGATTGATCTGACTGACCTGACGACGAACAGTTGATTGATTGACTGACCTGCAGCCGACAGTTGATCTGACTGACCTGCAGCCAACAGTTGATTGATCTGACTGACCTGCAGCCAACAGTTGATTGTCTGACTGACCTGTAGCCGACAGTTGATCTGACTGACCTGCAGCCGACAGTGGATCTGACTGACCTGCAGCCGACAGTGGATTGACTACTGACCTGCAGCCGCAGTTGATTGATCTGACTGACCTGCACGCCGCAGTGTTGATCTGACTGACCTGCAGCCGACAGTGGATCTGACTGACCTGCAGCGACACGTGATCTGACTGACCTGCAGACGACAGTTGATCGATGATGACTGCAGCCGACAGTTGATTGATCTGACGCCTAGCGACGTTGATCTGACGACTCGCCGACAGTTAGTTGTCGCATCGACTGCAGCGACGTGGATCTGATGACTGCAGCCGACAGTGGATTGATCTGACTGACTGCAGCCAACAGTTATTGATCTGACTGACCTGCAGCGACAGTTGATTGATCTGACTGACCTGCAGCCAACATGTGGATCTGATGACCTGCAGCCGACAGTTTGTTGATCTGACTGACCTGCAGCGAACAGTGATGATCTGACTGACCTGCAGCCGACAGTGATCTGACTGACTGCAGCACAGTTGATTGATTGACTGACCTGCAGCCAACAGTGATTGATCTGATGACCTGCAGCACAGTTTGATCTGACTGACCTGCAGCCGACAGTGGATCTGACTGACCTATGCAGCCGACAGTGATTGATCTACTGACCTGCAGCCGACAGTTGATTGATCTGACTGACCTTGCAGCGCCGACAGTGGATGATTGACTGACCTGCAGCCGACAGTTGATTGATCTGACTGACCTGCAGCCGACAGTGGATCTACGCTGCAGACACAGTGACTGACTACTGCAGCCGACAGTTGATTGATCTGACTGACCTGCAGCAACAGTTGATTGATCTGACTGACCTGCAGCGACAGGGATTGATCTGATGACTGCAGCCATCAGTTGATTGATCTGACTGACCTGCAGCCGACGAGTGGATCTGACTGACCTGCAGCCAAACAGTTGATCATCTGATCTGACCTGCAGCCGACAGTTGATTGATTGATCTGACTGCAGCCAACAGTGTTTGCTGCAGCAGCGAGTGGATCTGACTGACCTGCAGCCGACAGTTGATTGATCTGACTGACTGCAGCCAACAGTTGATTGATCTGACTGACTGCAGCCAACAGTTGATCTGACTGACTGCAGCCGACAGTTGGATCTGATGACCTTGATGCCGACGTGATGATCTGACTGACCTGCAGCCGACAGTTGATTGATCTGACTGACCTGCAGCCGACAGTGGATCTGACGGGACCTGCAGCCGACAGTGGATTGATCTGACTGACTGCAGCCAACAGTTGATTGATCTGACTGACCTGCACCCTACAGTGGATTGACCTGACTGACCTGCAGCCGACAGTGGATTGATTTGACGGACCTGCAGCCGACAGTGGATTGATCTGACTGACCTGCAGCCGACAGTCGATTGATCTGACTGACCTGCAGCCAACAGTGGATCTGATGACCTGCAGCCAACAGTTGATTGATCTGACTGACCTGCAGCCAACAGTTGATTGATCTGACTGACCTGCAGCAGGACAGTTGATCTGACTGACCTGCAGCCAACAGTTGATTGATCTGACTGACCTGCAGCCAACAGTTGATTGATCTGACTGACCTGTAGCCGACAGTTGATCTGACTGACCTGCAGCCGACAGTGGATCTGACTGACCTGCAGCCGACAGTGGATTGATCTGACTGACCTGCAGCCGACAGTTGATTGATCTGACTGACCTGCAGCCGACAGTTGATTGATCTGACTGACCTGCAGCCGACAGTGGATCTGACTGACCTGCAGCCGACAGTGGATCTGACTGACCTACAGCCGACAGTTGATCGATCTGACTGACCTGCAGCCGACAGTTGATTGATCTGACTGACCTGCAGCCGACAGTGGATCTGACTGACCTGCAGCCGACAGTTGATCTGACTGACCTGCAGCCAACAGTTGATTGATCTGACTGACCTGCAGCAGCCGACAGTGGATCTGACTGACCTGCAGCCAACAGTTGATCTGACTGACCTGCAGCCGACAGTTGATTGATCTGACTGACCTGCAGCCAACAGTTGATCTGACTGACCTGCAGCCGACAGTGGATCTGACTGACCTGCAGCCGACAGTTGATTGATCTGACTGACCTGCAGCCAACAGTTGATTGATCTGACTGACCTGCAGCCGACAGTTGATCTGACTGACCTGCAGCCGACAGTGGATCTGACTGACCTACAGCCGACAGTTGATTGATCTGACTGACCTGCAGCCGACAGTTGATTGATCTGACTGACCTGCAGCCGACAGTGGATCTGACTGACCTGCAGCCGACAGTTGATTGATCTGACTGACCTGCAGCGACAGTGGATCTGACTGACCTGCAGCCGACAGTGGATTGATCTGACTGACCTGCAGCCAACAGTTCATTGATCTGACTGACCTGCAGCCGACAGTGGATTGATTGACTGACTGCAGCCAACAGTTGATTGATCTGACTGACCTGCAGCCGACAGTGGATTGATCTGACTGACCTGCAGCCAACAGTTGATTGATCTGACTGACTCGCCGTGAGATCGAGACGCAGCCAACAGTTGATTGATCTGACTGACCTGCAGCCGACAGTCGATCTGACTGACCTGCAGCCAACAGTTGATTGATCTGACTGACCTACAGCCAACAGTTGATTGATCTGACTGACCTGCAGCCAACAGTTGATTGATCTGACTGACCTGCAGCCGACAGTTGATCTGACTGACCTGCAGCCAACAGTTGATTGATCTGACTGACCTGCAGCCGACAGTTTGTCTGACTGACCTGCAGCCGACAGTTGGTCTGACTGACCTGCAGCCGACAGTTGGTCTGACTGACAGGAGGGGCGGGACTTTCAAGAGCTAACAGAATTTCTTTGAGCCACATTGTGGTCTCATTGGTCAACTACGACTGATGCAGATGAATCAGTTAGCTGACTGAAGCATGTTGGAACACCCCCACTTTTCTTGTGCTTCAAGATTCACGTGACAAAATTGGTACATGTATGAGTAGGCTGTAAAGGAATCAATGTAAGAACGAGGATATGTAAGAAAGAGTTGGGTGTCCTATGTCGAACTATTTCGACATCTTTACGCTTTTTTTTTTTAATTTTCTTTTTATAATAAACATTTGGCAGGTGCGGGATATTCTGTTTTGGTTTTTTTTTAGTTGAGAACATGATGGGTGTTCTATGTCGTACTATTTCGACATGTTTACGCCTTTTTTTCTTTTTTTCATTTTTCTTCTTTTTTAATAATAAACATTTGGCAGGTGTGGGCTGTTCTTTTCTTTTTTCTTTTTTTTTTTAGTTGAGAACATGATGGGTGTACCTGTCCAATGTGTATTTGTTCCTAGTGTGTGGGATGCTTCATTCATTTTCCCACTAACAATCATACGTAACCATGAAAATACCAATTATAGTATGCATTATACTCCCTCTCCCATCCTTTCTCTGCTATTGAAAGGTACGTGCGCGCGCCACACACACACACACACACACACAACACACACACACACACACGCACACACGCGCGCGCGTGCGTGCGTGCGTGCGTGCGTGCGTGCGCGGCGTGCGTGCGTGTGTGTGTGTGTGTGTGTGTGTGTGTGTGTGTGCGTGCACTAGAAAGAGAGAGAGAGAGAGAGAAGAGGGGGGAGAGAGCAATGAAACAATTCTGACTCACCTTACAGACATCAGGTTTTTGACACATTGATGCCCGTGAAGTACAGCAGACTTCATAACTGTGATGATTGGAATCAGAGAAGCCTTTGATGGCTGATGTTCATCAAGATCTGAAGCTTAGGTTAAGATAGTAAAGATAAGACAAACGGGCGAAAATACACAAAGCAGTAAAAGTATATCACAAATCACACAACCACACACACACACACACACACACACACACACACACACACACACACACAAGTGTGCTTGTGCGCGCGCTCAGACACGCACACACACACACATGCATGCATAGATGATAGATAGATAGATAGATAGATAGATAGATATAGATAGATAGATAGATAGATAGGATAGATAGATATAGATAGATAGATAGACAGACAGATAGATAGATGAATAATTCTGTATATTAAGTACCAGCATGACCGATGAGTGCATGCCGGTTTAAACGTAGGTCTGGGGACTGCATAATCTTAGCTGACAAAAAAAATATAGATAGATAGATAGATAGATAGATAGATAGATAGATAGACAGATAGACAGATAGACATATAGATAAAAACTGTTGTGTGGTCTAAACGTATCACTTTATCTTTATTTTCAAATTCGTTTTGAAACAATAATAATGATAATAATAATAATGATGATGATAATGTGAAAAGCTAGCGAGATAAAATCTGAGAAATCTAGAAATAGTTATGATACTACTACTACAACAACTACTGTAACCTTTAGTATTAAAAAAAAATAGTAATAATAATGATGATAATAATAATAATAAAAATGGTGATGATGATGATGATGATGATGAAGATGGAAAAGATGGCAATGAAAATCTAAGAAATTTACGAATGCATAACAGTTTAGAAAATTCAGAAAGTATTATGTTCGTCATAGAATATGAAAAGTGAAAAGATGAAGAAAAGATGTAAGAAACAACAACAACAACAACAACAAAAATTACTACCACTACTGCTACTGCTACTGTGGCTGCTATTACTACTACTGCTGCTGCTACACTTGCTATTTTTACTGAGAACAGTAATATTGTAATATTATCAATAATAGTAATAATAACAATGATGATAATAGTAACAATAATAATAATGATAATGGTTATGATGATGATGATAGTAGTAGTAGTAGTAACAACAACAATAATAATAATGATGATTAAGCGGAAAGGATTGACGCTCATAGATGAGGAAAAAGCTAAGAGTAATAATGACACAGAAAAAACAAGTGTGTGTGGGGGGGGGGGGGGGGGGGGAGAAAAAAAAAGTATATGTGTTGGAAATAAAATCAGAGTAATTTGGGGATCAATTGATAAGCAGGTAAAGGACAGACGGATATATAGAAAAAGATGTTAAGAAAGGTGAAAATAGCATAAGGTGAATATGGAGTAATGTGTGTGTGTGTGTGTGTGGGGGGGGGGGGGGGGGGTATGTGGAGAGGAACTGTGGGCCAGTGCTGTGGGGGAATGGATAGGTGCACACCATTTGGGGATGTTGATGCCAAGTGGACAGAGGGTCCCAAGTTTGGCAATAAGATGGGATTCCTGCATGGTGCACCCAAAGTTTGTCACTCTACGACGTCACTGTCAAAACGCCAGGACTTTGACATGTTTGATGTGGTGATGAGGATGGCTGAAATGCAGAGCGACTGGTTTGGGCCAGCGATGGCCTGTATTGGCCAGGTGTTCAGAAATGCATGCGTCAAGTGTGCAGGTTGTCTCACCTGCATAGATCTTACTGTGTAGTTTACAGTGGAAAACATATACAATGTTGTGTGTTGTAGTTCTGAAAATAGAATGTATGATTAACTTTGAACGAGCCTTTGGGACCGTGTAGGATGGTGTCTGGGTTGGTTAGAGACCAGATTTTGCAGTTAGGCTCTGCGCAGGGAAAGATACCATGTCACATACGTGTGATGATTTAGTTCAGTTTGGAGTGCACAAGTGAGTTCTTGAAAAATGTTTATTGTGCATGAAAGAATCATGGGTTTGGTTTCAAAGGCAGATATGTGATTTTAAACTAGGTGCCAGTTGCACTCGAGCATCCTGCAGATCGTGTGCATGTATGGATAGGAGATGAGGCAGGCTTTTTCTCTCTGAGGTTCAGCTTCCAAGGCACTTGTTCTGGGCACAGCAGTGGTGCGGCTGAGTGCATCATTTATGATGGTACTAAGGTATCCTCAGCTGGAGAAAAACAACACTGCTTGCAGTGTGAAATCTTCCCCAGAGCAGTCTGCGCAGCTGGAGGAATTCAGAATATGGAATGCTGTGTTCCGTGGATGGGTGGTGGGAAGATGTGAAACCCAGGTACGAAAGTGAATTGGTATAAAACGAAGGTTTTGAGTAGTCCATCTTTAAGAGATGGAGATGTCCAGGAAGCCGACCGACTTGGAAATGGTTTGTGTGTGTGTGTGTGTGGGTGTGTGTGTGTGTGTGTGTGTGTGTGTGTGTGTGTGTGTGTGTGTGTTTTCTTCTTCAGTTTAACGTCCTTCCACTAAAGGTGATATCAGACGAGGTGTTGAAGTATATGAAATGTGCGTATTAACTGTATGGTTGTTTCTTGAAAATGTGTTGTATGAATAAACATTTTTTATGATATGAGACGAGATTGGAGATGGCCAGATAGAGGGACAAAGTGTGGATGCGAGTTTGTGTGTGAGCATGTGTGTGCGTGTGTGCATGCGTGTGTGTGTGTGTGTGTGTGTGTGTGAATGTGTCTGCGTATGCGTGTGTGTGTGTGCGCGCGTGCTTGTATGTAAATGTGTCAATTTGTTAGTATATGGAATGTGCGTATTAACTGTGTGGTTGTTTCTTGAAAATGTGTTGTATGAATAAACATTTCTTATGATGAGTTGAGATTGGAGATGGCCAGATAGAGGGACAAAGTGTGGATATGAGTTTGTGTGTGAGCGCGTGTGTGTGTGTGCGTGTGTGTGTGTGTGTGTGAGTGTGTGTGCGTATGCGTCTGTGTGTGTGTGTGTGTGTGTGTGTGTGTGTGTGCGCGCGCGCTTGTATGTAAATGTGTCAATTTGTCAGTATATGGAATGTGCGTATTAACTGTGTGGCTGTTTCTTGAAAATGTGTTGTATGAATAAACATTTCTTATGATGAGTTGAGATTGGAGATGGCCAGACAGAGGGACAAAGTGTGGATGTGAGTTGTGTGTGTGTGTGTGTGTGTGTGTGTAGCTCTGTGTGTGTATGTGTGTGCATGAGCGTGCGTGTATGTGTGCTCATGTGTGTGTGTGTATGTGTGTGTATGTATATATGTGTGTGTGTGTGTGTGTGTGTGTGTGTGTGTGTGTGTGTGTGTGTGTGTGTGTTTTGTGTGTGTGTGTGTGTGTGTGTGTGTGTGTGTGTGTGTGTGTGTGTGTGTGTAGCTCTGTGTATGTGTGTGCATGAGCGTGCGTGTATGTGTGCTCATGTGTGCATGTGTGTGTGTGTGTGTGTGTGTGTGTGTGTGTGTGTGTGTGTGTGTGTGTGCAGTGTGTGTGCGTGAGTGAGTATGTGAGTGCTTGATGAAGAAACACTCTCCATTCTTGTCATGCAATACCCATAAAAACATCGTTTGTCACTCAAAAAAACAATTTCATATATTTGACATAATCCAAAGCTTTGTGACATTGTGTTAAGATACGAATGATTACGCACCACATGCATACATTTTTCAATCATCAGATCTACCTCGCAGTCAATGACATCAGTAACCAAATAAAAAGAATCATGACTGGCTATTCATCACACTACCTATGACACTCAATACATTGCAACTGAATGCTCTGCCCACTCTCTATGACACACAATGAATTGGATAACAAGAGAACACACAGCACCAACCCAGTGTTGACTTCTAAACTGCCAACATATTCTAACACGTCAACAACAAGAAACACCGCCAACTCTGACATTCTAAGTTTCGTTTATAGGGAGAAAAAAAAAACCAGTTTAGTGGGACACAATTTACAAAGAACATCTGAAGTGCAAGAACTTCACTCTTTTCCATCCATTCCATTCATATGATAATGAACCAGCAGGTTTAATGAAAATTCCCGGAATACCTGTACACAAACCCACTCTTGTTATACTCCACAACAAACTAATGACATTACAAAAATATAAACCATGATGCGGACACTGCAGCCATACACATACAGGATCCACATGGTTCCCACGGCACCTCCAGATTAGCACCAACTATACCACATCTACCTTCCTTGGATGAATTTCTTGAGGTTGAACAACAAATCAGGTTTTTCTGTTATATGACCGTTTTCAATCACATCATGAAAATAACCACATTCTCGCATTGAAGATAGCACCAAACCAATAAAAATGGAGATCCACATCTGTGGGTGTGTATAGGTGTGAGGGCAGGCAGAAATGATGTTGTCATAATGAGTGTGGATTTCTTCAACCCTTTAAACCCTTCTGATAAAGGTGTTCATCACAGAGGGACTATCCTACTACTGTGATGGGATGGGGCACAGATCAGGTCATAAAGGTGCTCATCAGAGGGACTATCCTACTACTGTGATGGGATGGGGCACAGATCAGGTCATAAAGGTGCTCATGAGAGGGACTATCCTACTACTGTGACGGGATGGGGCACAGATCAGGTCATAAAGGTGCTCATCACGGAGGGACTATCCTACTACTGTGATGGGATGGGGCACAGATCAGGTCATACAGGTGCTCATCACGAAGGGACTATCCTACTACTGTGATGGGATGGGGCACAGATCCAAGTCAAAAATGAGAGAGAAGACATCCTTGAGGTGGGACTGGGTGGGCGGATCAAACCAGCAGACTTCTTACCTGCTTGTGACTGGATCAGGTAGACAGACTTCAGCCTGCTTGTGACTGGATCAGGTAGACAGACTTCAGCCTGCTTGTGACTGGATCAGGTAGACAGACTTCAGCCTGCTTGTGACTGGATCAGGTAGACAGACTTCAGCCTGCTTGTGACTGGATCAGGTAGACAGATTTCAGCCTGCTTGTAATGGGACAGGATGGACAGACCAGACCGACACAGTCATGGTGAAATGAGGTGGACAGATCACATTGTCTGCCTGTAGCATGCCTGTGATCAGATAAATTGGGCTGCAATATGCCTGTGATGAGATAAATTGGGCTGCAATATGTCTGTGATGAGATAAATTGGGCTGCAAT
This sequence comes from Conus ventricosus, assembly GCA_018398815.1. Classification (NCBI taxonomy): domain Eukaryota; kingdom Metazoa; phylum Mollusca; class Gastropoda; order Neogastropoda; family Conidae; genus Conus; species Conus ventricosus. Next base: position 16,446,340 of record CM031625.1, on the reverse strand, counting down.
ATGCCTGTGATGAGATAAATTGGGCTGTAATTTTGCCTGTGATGAGATAAATTAGGCTGCAATATGCCTGTGATGAGATAAATTGGGCTGTAATATGCCTGTGATGAGATAAATTAGGCTGTAATATGCCTGTGATGAGATAAATTAGGCTGTAATATGCCTGTGATGAGATAAATTAGGCTGCAATATGCCTGTGATGAGATAAATTGGGCTGTAATATGCCTGTGATGAGATAAATTAGACTGTAATATGCCTGTGATGAGATAAATTAGGCTGTAATATGCCTGTGATGAGATAAATTAGGCTGCAACAAGCTTAAGAAGAGATGGGGTGTGCCATTCAAATCATCAGACTGTTAAATGATATTGATGATGTATACAGATCAAATCATCAGACTGCAAAATGACCATGATGATGTATACAGATCAAATCACCAGACTGCAAAATGACCATGATGATGTATACAGATCAAATCATCAGACTGCAAAATGATACTGATGATGTATACAGATCAAATCATCAGACTGCAAAATGATCTTGATGAGGTATACAGATCAAATCATCAGACTGCAAAATGATATTGATGATGTATACAGATCAAATCATCAGACTGCAAAATGATACTGATGACGTACATAGATCAAATCATCAGACTGTTAAACACTGTTGATGGGGTATGTACATCAAATCAATCAGACTGCAAAATGATATTGATGATGTATACAGATCAAATCATCAGACTGCAAAATGACCATGATGATGTATACAGATCAAATCATCAGACTGTTAAACACTGTTGATGGGGTATACAGATCAAATCATCACACTGTAACATGCCTTTGATGGGGTATACAGATCAAATCATCACACTGTAACATGCCTTTGATGGGGTATACAGATCAAATCATCAGATTGTTGATGAGGTACACAGATCAAATCATACTACTGTAGCATTATTTTGATGGGGTGTATATATCAAATCATCACACTGTAACATGCTTTTGATTGGGGTATACAGACCAAATCATCAGATTGTTGATGAGGTACACAGATCAAAGCATTATACTGTAACATGCTTTTGATGGGGTATAAAAATCAAATCATCAGATTGTTGATGAGGTATACAGATCAAATCATCATACTGTAACAAGCTTTTGATTGGGCTATACAGATCAAATCATCAGACTGTAATATGCTTTTGATGGGGTATAAAAATCAATTCATCAGACTGCAACATGCTTTTGATGGCGTATAAAATCAAATCATCAGACTGTAACATGCTTTTGATTGGGGTAAAAAAAATCAAATCACCAGACTGTAACACGCTTTTGATTGGGCTACACAGATCAAATCATCAGACTGTTAAGCACTTTTGATGGTGTACACAGATCAAATTATCAGACTGTTAAACACTTTTGATGGGGTTCTAGAGACCAAATCATCACACTGCCACATGCTTGTGATGGGAAGGAAAAGACATACCAGAACATCAAACTGTAACGTGCTTGTGACAGGATAATGTAGACGGATCAAACAAACAGACCAAACATCAAACAGTGATATCCTTGTAATGGGATGGTGGTAGACCCATCAGATCTCAGACGGTAACATGCTCACAGTGGGATGGGGTGGACAGATTAGATCATCAGACAGTGAACCTTCGTGAAAGAACGGGGAACACCCTCTGAGAAAGACTGTGAGATCCTTTTGCCCTGTGATCAGATGGGGAAGATATACATGGTCACCATGAAGGGATGTGGCAAAGAGATCACATCATCAGGCGCCGCCGTTTGTCATGAACTCTTGTACACGGAGATTCAGTCTAACATTCTTCCCCTACAGATGATTGTAGGTGATAAACCAACAGATTTTTTACCGTTTGCTACTCACCACTGACTTAATAAAAGCAGAGAAGAATGATTGGGTTATCTGGTACACAGATGAGGAAGATGAGGGGAAAGGTACAAAGAGAAAGAGGGAGTAAGAGATTACCATTACTAAGAGATTGCTTACACAGTGCCATCCTAGTTTCGAGACCAACTTTTACATCCACGCTCTCATTTACAGAACGGGCCGCCCATTTGGGTAAAAGACGACTGAAGAACTTCCTGACAGTGCTTATCGTTCATTTCCCCATGTCATCCATCAATTATCTGTCACTCCGATTTCCACTCATTCCTTTGAATTTTCATGGAGGATGCATGTCACATACATACATACATATCATCCATACCAACAGTCAAAGTGGCCCTCTCTACCAAAAGCTGACGATGGGATTTTAGGTGAATGCAAGATGTTATATGACAGCTCACACACAGAACTTGGGGGTTTACAGTCCCACTCAGAGGATTGTGTTCACAAGAAATACAGTCAGAACCATTGTCAGCTCCCAGGAACACCCCCCCCCCCCTCCCAACCCAACACCCCCACACCCACCCCTGTTCTGAAACAGCCTGCCTACCCTCAGACTGTCCATGCCTGTGGTGCAATGTGGTTACTGTTATAGCTTTTCATTCTTTCAGCCTAGCCAGCCACACAGATCCTTTTCTTTCAGAGCAGTCAAACTTGTACAGGAAAAAAGCATCGCCAGAGAGCGACACAGACAAATGAAGAAAACTGTCAGGATGAAATGGTATAGCTGAAGATCTAGTTGCAAAGTGAAGCAACTGCAGGCGGAAATCTAAACAAATTTGGTATAAATGAAGTTTGACAACAACAACAAAATCATAATGAACTGTGAACCAGGCTCATCACTCATTCTACCAACCCAACTAGAAAAAGAATTTTTTTTAAAACAACAAAGCACTGTCAGCATCTATGCACATATTACCTGCTGAAAGAGCTTTTAGGGGGGGGGGGGGGGGGGGGGCAAGAAACTGCATTCAAACAAAACATAGACTGGAGATATTACCAAATACATTTGACAACAGAATACTGTGTCCGTACTGAATTACATTACGTCACATTTGGAAAGCTAACATTGTGTCCATACTGATTATTCAGCATTATATTGTGTCCATACTGAATTACATTACGTCACCTTCAGAACGTTAACACTGTGTCCATACTAAATTACATTACGTCACCTTCGGAAAGCTAACATTGTGTCCATACTTAATTACATTACATCACCTTCAGAAAGCTAACATTGTGTCCATACTAAATTACATTACGTCACCTTCGGAAAGCTAACACTGTGTCCATACTAAATTACATTACATCACCTTCGGAAAGCTAACATTGTGTCCATACTAAATTACATTACATCACCTTCAGAAAGCTAACATAGTGTCCATACTAAATTACATTACATCACATTCGGAAAGCTAACATTGTGTCCATACTTAATTACATTACATCACCTTCAGAAAGCTAACATTGTGTCCGTACTGAATTACATTACGTCACATTCGGAAAGCTAACATCGTGTCCGTACTGAATTACATTATGTCACATTCGGATAGCTAACATTGTGTCCGTACTGAATTACATTACGTCACATTCGGAAAGCTAACATTGTGTCCGTACTGAATTACATTACGTCACCTTCGGAAAGCTAACATTGTGTCCGTACTGAATTACATTACGTCACCCTCGGAAAGCTAACATTGTGTCCATACCCGATTAAAGTCTGAAAGTTAAATTTAAGGCATGTCTGCACACAGGGCTGATATCGAAAAGGTTAAGTGGACCAACACTTGTAGTTGTACTCCCATGACCTTTTCTGTTTTTTGGGGTGGTTTTTTTTGGAGGGTGGGGGGGTGTTGGAGGAGGGGGGTATTACACACTCATTGATATGAAAACGAGAACGTCTACTCGTCTGCCTTTTCTTTTTTTTTTTTTTTCTTTTTAACTCTTTCCACTTAATCATTGCAAAGAAATCTACAATGATTCTGAGGAGGCAAGGGGGGGGGGGGGGGGGGGGGGGGGGGGGGGCGCTATTACACATTAACGACATGAAAATGAGAAGAGCATTTACTCTTCAGTGTGTGTGTGTGTGTGTGTGTGTGTTCTGTTTCTTTTAGCTCTCTCTGCTTAAATCATTGCAAAGCAATCCACTGGTGCCACGAGAAAGGATCCAACAACATGAAAGCGCTGATGACACCGTCATCTGAAATGTCACCTGGCTCTGGTCAGCTACGTTGTAGACATGATGTTTACATTCAGTTTTAGTTCTATCATCACAGTCCAGACAACCACACAGAGCTCCACCAGCCACACCAACGATATCATAACGAAGGGCTAAATACAGTGTCCTGTGTCTTGTGAAGGGACCAGACAGTTTCATGATTTGTTTCACATTCTGCAGTATTTTTAAGTTCTTTTTTCCCTTTTTTTTTTTTCCCAGTCGAATCAAATAGTCGTTAAACAGCACATATGGCACAGTTACTGCCCTTGAAGTCCAGATCCCTGTTCACATCATACATTGCGTTTCTCTGATAAACCAAACAGCTTTACATGGCACTGTCAGTGTATTCCCCTCAATATTGGCTAAAGGCACACACACACACACACACACACACACATACAAAAGAGAGAACTCGAGTACTCTTAACAAATGGGAGTGTTTACAGATAAGACAAGCACATGTTGACCAGCATGCTAAAGATCAACACTGCATCCCACTGTGGGAGACATGTGCACAAAGCCCCTTCTCTCTGGCTCTGGTCATTTGATATCATCCGCATTATGTTCATTTTGTGAAGCCGCAAACAAGACTCCTAGTAATGTTGAGGGGGTAACAGTTACCGCCTTTAAGTACAGGTCCGACGATTTGCTTTCATCTTTCAGCAATCAAATGATGCACGGTTGGGTTTCACGTGCTTTTATAAAAGTAAGTGAGTGTGTGTGTGTGTGTGTGTTGCGTTGTGTGTGTGTGTGTGTGTGTGTGTGTGTGTGTGTGTGTTGCGTGTGTGTGTGTGTGTGTGTGTTTGTGTGTGTGTGTGTTGCGTGTGTGTGTGTGTGTGTGTGTGTGTGTGTGTGTGTGGTGTGTGTGTGTGTGGTGTGTGTGGTGCGTGTGTGTGCGTGTTGCGCGCGCGTGCGTGCGTGCGTGCGTGTGTGTGTGTTGTGTGTGCGTGCGTGCGTGCGTGCGTGCTTGCGTGCGTGTGTGTGTGTGTGTATGTGTGTGTGTGTGCACATAGGTGTGTGTGCATATAGGTGTGTGAATGTCCAGCAGTGTGTGTGTGTGTGTGTGTGTGTGTGTGTGTGTGTCATATATGTGTGTGTGTGTGTGTGTGTGTGTGTGTGTGTGTGTGAGCATCATGTGAACTGGTATGTGCATGAGTGCTGGTGTATGTGTATGCGTATGTGCAAATACACACATGTGCAAACGCGTGTGCAAAAACATAATCTCATTTGTTTGTCACGATCAAAAATTCATTAAGAATATTTCATACTTACATTCTTTAAACATACATAAATGCAATTTCATCAAATTCTTTCCACCCCTCCCTCCCTCCCCCGCCAAAAAAAAAAAATTAGATCATGACATCTGTGGCACCAATATGATAAAAAAAATGACTGCACTGCACACACATGCATGAAAATACCATTAAACGGATATATGGATGTTCTGTGAGAAAAAAGAAGAAAATTCACCGACCCATGTAGAAGTGAAAGAACAGACAAGCAAGGATATAACTGCATTACAGAAGTGCCACACACAAAACAAACATTACGATATCCACTGCAATACTAAAGACACATACATCGATCCAGACTGCAATTCACAGTCAAATTAATCATGTCAACAACAAAAACGGAATACAAATCCTTCTGATTTTACTTTTGCAATATTTTTGAGGAACCTGTCATGATTCTTTGCGTGGGCAGGGGAGGGGGGAGGTGCGGCATGGGAGGCAGACTAGTACTATCCCGGTTCCAGAGGACAAAAATGTGGTGGGACTGCTTATGTACATTCGGTCATACAAAAATTCAGGCTTTGCACACCATGGGTATCTGTGCACTCACAGAGCCAGACATGCATTCAGGCACCCATCATAGATCACGTCCTCCACTGTTCCAGTCCTCAGGTCTCCTGAGTATCAATCCATGAAATGCTATCAAAAACAAGCAAAACAAACAAACAAATACACAAGAAACCAGTCCACCAGCAAGTGAAAACAGTGTTTGAGTAGAGTATTTTTCCATTTTGACAGTGAGTGGTCGAGACCCACAAGGTTAGCGTCCTTCTCTGAAACCATGCTTTCATTACCTTCTGTCGGTGTGTAAGGTAGGAAGCAATCACTGCCACTTGCTCCTAAATGGTGTAAATGGAAGTGTGGGCCTCAATCATCATCAAAGTTCCATTGGTTTGTGTGACAGTCGCAGCAATGATTATCAATTTTTACATAATCATATTAATGGCAATGCAAGCCTGAAGTATGCTTAAATCTCCACTGATGTATGTGAGAATGTTTATGACAATCTACATGACAATCTACACAATCAAAACAACAGTTCCAAAATGATATAAAAGATAGTCCCAAAATGAGGTTAACAGCAGCACTGGCCCAAATTATGGTCAAATGTTACTGGTTTAAGTGACAGCGGTTTACATGACAGTCTGTCTGAAACAATAAAATGTCAACAGTTCCAAAATGACATAAAACGGCAGTTCTAAACACAAATGGCAGTTATAAAATGACACAAATGGCAATAACGGGCTGAATCGGAGTGAAAGCTCCACTGGTTTATGAGACAGTGGTTTTTAATGACTGTCTAAAGAACCGCTGACAACAGTTCCAAAATTATACAAAATGGCAGCTCCAGACGGACACAAATGGCAATGCAGGCCTAAATCAGTCAAATCTCCAATGGTTAGTGTGACAGTGGTTCATATGACAGTCAAAGCAATCATTGTCAACTATTCCAGAGTGATGAACATGACAGAGCAGGCCCAAGTCAAGGTCAGGTCACAATTAGTTTACATGACAGTCACATGAAATAAGCAGATGGCTTGATGGTTTCTATTTATTCTAGTTTGGAAATAATGGCAACAACATTCAGTTAAAAAACAATTTCACACATAGTCAGTTTTTTTCACATCAAATGAAAACAAAGTATTTCTAAAGCATTTTGTGTTTCTGCAGCAAATATATTTCCATTACTGCCCATTAGTCAGCGTTTTGTCAAAACGATATCTAATGTTGATGTCCATTGCATTTCATTCATGGGAGACAATTTGTCGAGCAAAATAATACATTACAGAAATTACCCAACTACAGGCCACTACTTTTCTCCTAAACTCGAATCCCTGTGGTTACTATTCACAGATTTTCCCCATTCTATTCTTAGCTTTTTCGCTCCCTATAACGTTTTCTGTCTCCTGATCTCTCCTGATCTGACAAACTGATTATCAATGTTTGCAGAAATCAAATGTCACCACTTTCCACAGAGATACCGATTCACACATAAGCCACACGCAAAATGAGCGTCATTCACAATCACTGAATATGACTTTTGCTTGATCATCTGTCAGCAACACACAATCAAGCAAACACGCCAAAGTCAAGAAGCCAAGCCTATAATGCGGATTTCAAATGGAAGGTTTTCGATCTGGATCTTCAAAAGGGCAACCATACAGCACCTCATGTCGATGGTTTCATGCTAGCATATCCAGCATCACCATTTTTTTCTGGCAAAATATTGCAGCAGTCCACGACTATTAGAGGCTTTATGAAAAAAGCAGGCACAGCCTCAACAGCAAATAAAACAGAAGTAGTCACAGGAAGCACAGGCGTGAAGGAGAAAGGTATTGTGGCAGTCTGCGGGCAACATGGCGATGCTAATGAAAAGCTCTTGAAAGCCTTCATGTCTGACAATGACGGCAAGGTGTTCTGTGGTTTTAGTGCCACTGAGAACAGCAGTGAAAAAGACCTGAAAGCCTTTATGTCTGACAATGACGGCAAGGTGTTCTGTGGTTTTAGTGCCACTGAGAACAGCAGTGAAAAAGACCTGAAAGCCTTCATGTCTGACAATGACGGCAAGGCGTTCTGTGGTTTTAGTGCCACTGAGAACAGCAGTGAAAAAGACCTGAAAGCCTTCATGTCTGACAATGACGGCAAGGCGTTCTGTGGTTTTAGTGCCACTGAGAACAGCAGTGAAAAAGATCTGAAAGCCTTCATGTCTGACAATGACGGCAAGGCGTTCTGTGGTTTTAGTGCCACTGAGAACAGCAGTGAAAAAGACCTGAAAGCCTTCATGTCTGAAACTTGACGGCAAGGCGTTCTGTGGTTTTAGTGCCACTGAGAACAGCAGTGAAAAAGACCTGAAAGCTGATTTTTTTGTTCATGGTTTGTATTGCCCTTTCCTGTTTACTTGCAAAATGAGCGGCCTCCACAATTGCTGATTATGGTTTTTGCTTGGTCAGACATACCTCAGAATACACAGGCTTTGGCTCCCCTTTTTGCTTTCTGCTTTTACAACTATTCTTTGCTGGCTCATCAATGTGTTGTTTTTCTGATTTGTTTTGTTTTGTTTAATTTGGTGGATGTGGCTTACATAACAGTGTGGTTTGTTTATTGCCAGGAAATTACGGTCAATTTCAGTTAAATTCATCTACAAACACTGCCTTATTGGGTTCATTGTAAAATATTCCCTTCTCCCACCTAAACCCTTTCATCTTCAGAATATGTAGGTTATGGTTGGAAGATGATGTTAATACTTTTTATTTACCTTTTTTTCTTTCCTTATTAGGAGTGGAGGTGGGGGTGTAGGGAATAGGGATTCATGTCACATCACAATCTGTGAAGACCCAAAAAATGACACTTAAATCATGTGACTGTCTAAACAATAATAATGAATGGTTCCAACTTTTTAAAAGACAGTGAAGGTTTTTATAGTCAAACCACTACCATTATTTTTTCTTTTACATTACTGGAGAAAAAATCTAAACCACTACCATTTTTTTTTTCTTTTTACATTACTGGGGGAAAAAATCTAAACCACTACCAATTTTTTATTTCTTTTACAACATTCTTGGGGGAAAAAATCTTCAAATTCACAGGGATTCTCTGAAGTCAATGATTTAGCACTTTATGAGATTGAATAGAAAAAGAATCAATGCATGTGGTATGCAATTTACATCAAAAACTGACTTAAGTTCAATATCTTAATGCATAAAATAATTTTCACAAATCAAATACAATTTCTTGAACATGAGTATACCAAAACAAATATATATATAGGCAAGTGTGTGCATGTATGCATGTGTTCAGCAGTGAATTCTTACCAGCTGTACTATTTGATTACATCTTCACAAAATGATTTTGTACAAAACTTATCATCTTAGATATCCATCAATTACATACTGTATCTCAAATCCAGAATCCATGGAACAGTCTGATCAAAATACATACCATGATCACTGATTTGCACATGCTTATGGCGATCATTTCTAACCAGGCAACCTGGGTAAGTTCTGTTGAAAAGAAAAGACATGGGACCACTTTCAGGCATCTTCACAAGAGCAGCGCTGTCTTCCTCATCAATAACCATAAAGACTTGCTGCTGTGTGTATGTGTCAGCGTAAGTTGTTCCAAGTTTCTCCTGCATGTTTGCTACATGAACAGGTACCATAAGCAGCCCTGGAGGCACCTGCAAGTATGTTTCTTCTACTGTTGTTGCTGTCAGCTTTGTTGTCTCAGGGTAGGTTTATATGAGAAAGCCTAGAATGCTCGTTTTTAATGGAGGTTTTGTCCTTGTCTCTTCTCTTCTAGGCAGAAGGCTCACTGTAAAAACATTACTTTGGATCATGTGCTGGTGAAATCTTTCACAATGACAACACTGAAGAATTTCATGTTTGGTGTGACTTCTATGGACTGCGGTTAAAAGATCATTTTCTGACATACATAACGCAACAAAAACTAAAAGCAACCATCACCGAAACCAGCACTCTGAAGAAATGTTTTATATCTACAGTTCACACATTTCTATCATTCCCCACCATTTTGACATTATAGTCAGTAGAACCATTTTACTAGTAAATGTTTGCAAAATCACATCAGCAAGCTCTTGCTATGCCATCTTGCCATGCATGTACAGGCCAATTCAGGGGCTCTCTCAGCGAAAGATATCCACAAAAAAAACCCTCCTTACCACCAAATACTACGTCGGCAGATGTCCAATATATAAATAAATCAATCTCAGAGTCTGACCAGTCAAACGCTGCACATCATCAATTCATTACAGCCATGAAACGAGTCTCTGTCCCCTACCATCTCACTCCCCCCACAATGGCGGTCATAACTCCTCCTTGGTCATCTTGGCGTCGGCCGCCTTGTCAATGGTCACAGAGTCCTCTGTATCGGAGATGTAGTTGGGCTCCCCGGTGTAGTGGGTGGGGTAGACCAGGAAGGGGTCGGCAGACAGGGCCAGCAGGTTGCGGGGGGTGTACTGCAGCTTCCACTTGTCCCTGCGCACAGTAGTGGTTGGAATTATCAAACCTGGTTACCCCAACACCGCCACTTGTACTGCAGCTTCCACTTGTCCCTGCGCACAGTAGGGGTTGGAATTATCAAACCTGGTTACCCCAACACCGCCACTTGTACTGCAGCTTCCACTTGTCCCTGCGCACAGTAGGGATTGGAATTATCAAACCTGGTTACCCCAGCACCGCACTGGTGTGCTTTTCAAGAAAAATTAGCAAATGTTCTACAAAGAGTGTGTTCAAACTTCCAATTTTTTCTGAAAGGGGGGGGGGGGGGGGGGGGGGGGGGGGTACAGTTTCATTTTCCACAGATGCTTCTTCATCCAGGTTACTCTAACAACCTGATCTTGCATTAACTATGGTAAAAATGGGTTCTTTCTGAGACAGATTACTTTTTCAAAACCCGATTCACCCGCATACTTTGGAACTCATGTTCTCTCAGCAGTCTTTTTGATGGTTCAGTGCACATTGTCTTTTTGATGGTTCAGTGCACATTGTCTTTTTGATGGTTCAGTGCACATTGTCTTTTTGATGGTTCAGTGCACATTGTCTTTTTGATGGTTCAGTGCACATTGTCTTTTTGATGGTTCAGTGCACATTGTCTTTTTGATGGTTCAGTGCACATTATCAAAGAAAAAGACACAGTCTGACGTGATTTCACATGCGCATGTTAACAAGAGTTGTTGCCCTTGGGTCAATGACCCCCACAATGATTGCGCTTTGCAAGTGCAGTTACCGCTCCGGAACTTGGTCTACAATTTTGTTTTCTTTAGTTTGTCGTATTCATTGTATTTTTGCCAAACATGTGTACCACATACAGCTAAATCATATTGGTAAGCAGGTCTGGATCATGTTACTTATAGTCAACCAACTTCAAAAGACCATACAAAGCTGTCACCTTGTTGAAGTCAACTCTCAAAACAAGATTTTTTTTTAAATCAAAAATAAGTAGAGGGGGAGGATTTCGGCCAGAAGAAGCGCAACAGCAGTTACAGATCAGCAGAAATGTAATGTTCTTATCAGGCAGCCCAACAGCCGAAAGAACAAAAGTGTGAAAAACCCACATCCAAGGCATAATCACATCAGGTATTTTGCAAACCGGTCTCAACACGGACTACCCTACTTTATCACTTCATACCCAGTATCAGAACGGTCCAAGAGAAACAACAGCCAGTGACAACATGTAATACAGGTAGCAGGCTCAGATCAAAGACCATGAGAGATTTAGAAAATGGAACTTTTCACAGTGTCAGAGCCCAAGCAGTATGACTCGGGCTTATTGAGAGGCAAAGTACTGATTAGAAATTGCCACTACACAAATTGTGATGGATTTAAAATTCAAACTGACCATGATGCACTCAGAGCTTAAAAATTGGTGTTTAGATTTTTTTTGCATTTCTGAATCAACATTTTCCAATTTTGTGTTAGGTCCAAGAAAATATAACCAATCCCTGCGATTGGCAAAAACAACAACAAAAATCCGGGTATTCTTTCACACACAGTATTTCACTGACAATTGTTGTGATCACTGATGAGTGGAAGTCAAGAAAAGGGAGGAGGGAGGGGGGTAGCAAAGAAATGTGAAGGGGGAAGGGGGAGGGGGTAGTCCAGAAATAGAGCAACGAGGTGGTTGGAGATACAGAACTAAAATGCTCAATTCAATGAAGTAAGGAATCCTCAACCACACCTTACAGCACAAACACTGACAACTCTAATAGCAACATCAGAACCAGCTCGGAAGTTGCATCTCTGCTTCTTCTCAATGGATCCTGTCAAAGAATAGAACTGTTCTAAAGTATATGTCCACGAAGCAGTCACTTATGGTCCTTTCTGCCACTTTTGTTTTCAACATTACAAGAGAAACTTTACAAAAGAAAACTGCATGCCTGGCTGTTTACAAAGAAAACGGCATGCCTGGCTGTTCTGGTATTTTGGGGCGCAGCTGTCTTTCAGATGACTTTCTTAAGCACCTTCTTCGTGTACAATTGTCAGCTTCTTTCCTGAAGATTTCACACCCATATTCTATTTCAAGGACCACTTTCGGTGACCCAGTAAAACACTGATAAAAGATTACAGAATCTTCAAAGCGTGCATTTCATCTTCTGCACGTAACACACAGTACGAAAAGAATCCTGCACCAGCAGGTCTGCATACATGTAGGCCTGGAACACCATAGAGAAAAGATCTCTGACCTGAAGCCATCAGCTAGACTGAGGATCTCACCAAATACAAAATACTTTGTCAAAATGTTACGTACAAACTTTAAAACGTTTCTTCCTGCGGCCTACAATCCCTATGAAGAACTTGAGCTGCAATGGCACATAGACAGATGTGCTTTTGCCTGAAGTAGGCATTAGATGAAAGATTTATCACACACACACACACACACTCTCTCTCTCTCTCTCTCTCTCTCTCTCTCTCTCTCTCTCTCTCTCTCTCTCTCTCTCACACACACACACACACACACACACACACACACACACACACACACAAAGACGAAACAGATAAACAGACTCACTCGGGATGGCGGTCAAACATGATGGGCAGGAACTCATCCACCGGCACCATCCTGGTCAGAGGCTGCTGGGCCATCAGCTTGCGGGCGCCAGACTTGGACAGGGCGTAGCTGAGAGTCCAGTAGGAGTAGTGGGGCCAGGCCAGGTAGTTGCTGCCCTCCACCCCATGCTCTTCGCTCTTCTTCAGTCTCTTGCGGCCCAGGTACCTGCCCCACGCCAACACAACATGATTTCTTTAAGGGTAAGGTAACAGTAATGTTGCTCCCAGCCCAGTCAACCACAAAGGGCCATACATATCAGGGCTGTCACCGCAGTGAAGTCAACTCACAAGTCGTCATAAATAAAAAAATAAAAATTACAAAAATAATAAAACCCTCATTCACACAACCCTTTAAAATACACCTAAAAAAAAACACAGGAAATTTTGTTAAAAATCTTTCCTCCATAAAACAGATCATGATTTCTTTAATGTACAGATTTGTGCTGCCATGTATTTCTTAACATCATACTGAACTGTACTTTCTCTTTTAGTTGGTGGTTTCTGCCCCATGTTTGTCACTTTTATTTGTTCACCAACTATGAGAAGGTAAATGGTTATTCGTTCTTTTTGTCTGAAGAAGACCCAAAAGGTCAAAACTGCATCGTATTTAGTCCTTTAATCTGCGTGTCTGGATTGTCTTGCAGAACTAATAACCTTTCCTTTTAAAATTTTATTTATTCGCTTCAGCCAAGGTACCCAGGAACCCCCTATGTTACATTCTTATTTATGCCTTGTGTTGCCGACATACTGCATGAGTCTCGGGTTTTGGTCACTGTATTGCATGCTATTGTACTGTGTTTTATTGTACTGTTTTTTTATTGTGCTGTGTTGTACCGTGAAGGTTTTACAGTAGCATGCTTCATCATTTTGTGCTGTCCTGTTTCCCTGTATTGATTTGTGTTTCATTGTTTGTCATCTGTTGCATTTCACTGTATTGTATCAATTTTTATGTCTCCACTATTACGTGTGAGGTTTTGTTTCACCATCTTGTACTGTTCTTTTTTTCGCTATGATTACTTATCTATTCTTTTTCACTGTACTGCATTAATTTGTTTCACCATAATGAATTATGTTGTGTTTCATGTTTTGTATGGCCCCACGACAACAAAATATGTTCTGTACTGCGTTTCATTAACTGAGTACTGTATTACACAGTACTGTGTTGTGTTTCCTTGAAATTAATGTCTTTTCCACTATACTGTGTTACTTTGTTTTCACTGTACTGTGTTGTTTCTTCAATCTGTGTTTTTTTCATCACTATACTGTGCTATATTCTCTTCCACTCAAACATGTCTATAGAGTCTTCCACTATATGTTTTAAGGTATTTGTCATGGGCACGATGCTAAATTATCCGTTACTGTAACGTACCACATTCTATATTATCTTTCACTGTTCTGTTATAATCTTTCACCATACTGTGCTTATCATCTTGCACTGTATGTGCTATCCATATTTCACGGGTGTTGTAAAATACTTTTATCTTTCACCCTAGTGTGCACCGTGTCTCCCACTACATTGTGCTTTATCATCACGCTCTGTAATGTATACTTTCTTTCACCATCTTGCCCTTTATCATCTTTTTTTGTAAAGCCCTACTTTAAATCTTTCACTGTGCTGTCCGGGTGTCTTCTTCCATTGTATGTGTTTATATTATCTTGCAACTGTACTTGCTATGCTATTTATCACTTTGTTGTGCCTACTACCCTTTTACTGTGGGCTCTACATCATCTTTCAGTGTACTGTGCAACACTATCTTCCTCTACATTGTGGAACGTTACCTTTCACTCTGCTGTGCTACATCTTCATTCACTGTTCTGTGTTGTGTTACACGGAACTTCACAAAACAAGACTCACTTCACCAAAGACAGCTCTTTCGGGAAAACGCTCCGTTACTGGTTTATCCCCCCCCCCTCCCCGTCAACCCACCCCACCCCATCCCAAAGGGGAAATGTTTTTTTTGTTGTTTTTTTTTTTCCAGTTTTCAACTCTCTCCACCAGATTTGAATACTTAAGAAGACTCCCTCCCTTTGGAGACCCGTATGTAAAAGTTCTCAAGGCATGTTTTGGGAGTGTCGAGTGAACTGGCCTGCATGGCCTATGCTGTACTATTTTCCCCCATGATAACAAGGAAAGACGGTGTTTCCTAACTTACCCCAGGCTGTGCTATTTCACACCAGACAACAAGGAAAGACGGTGTTTTCCAACTTACACCAGGTCCCAGTCAGGAAAGGGGCGGGTCCAGGTCAGACATGAGGTAAGCCAGCTTTTTGCGGAAGTAGGGTTCGAAGCGAATGTCGTCTTCAAACAGCAACACGCGCTCATAGCCCTTCTGTAGCATCTGCCCCGACAGAAAGGTTTTGGGAACATGACAATCCACCACGGACTCCATCGGCAGTCACCAGTGATCCTTTCCCATACAAGAAAAATAAAACGTTGAGACATTACTAGTGGATCAGATGGTGAAAGGGGAGATTTTAATCCTGGTCAACCTTTTTTACATAATGGACTAAGGGAAGATTCTGATGCTGCAGACTGTATTGGTGAAAAGGGCTCTTAACATTTGCGCAGCTGATCTTTCTCATCTGACCGCTAAATGCATGACAAAGTTTTTCCATACTGTCTGTCCTGAGAGGATGTCTTCTCCCCCAAATGACTGATGGCAAGAGAACAGCGTGCAGTGCACGCACGCACACACACACACACACACAAAAACACACACACACAAACACAAACAAACACACACACACACACACACACACACACAAACACACACACTACAACACACACACACACACACACACACACACAAACACACAATACACACACACACACACACACAGAGACACACGCACACACAGAGACACCGCACACACACACACAAAACCACACACATGCACACACACCACACACACACACACACAGACACACGCAAAAACACACACAAAACACACACACACACAGAAGAGAAGTGAAAAACTCCCAAAAACAGCGAGCCGGTGCGGGAAGAGATGGAGAGTGGGGGAAAGTGAGCTAGATCTCTTCAACCTCGAGTGTTCATAATCCTCAAGTGTTCCTAATCCTCAAGTGTTCATAACCTTACAGGGCGGGAAGAGATGGGGAGTGGGGGAATGTGAGCTAGATCTCTTCAACCTTAAGTGTTCAAAACCCCTCAAGTGTTCATAATCCTTACGGAGCAGGATAGAGATGGGGAGTTGGGGAAAGTGAGCAAGATCTCTTCAACCTCAAGTGTTCATAATCCTTACAGGAGCAGGAAGAGATGGGGAGTTGGGGAAAGTGAGCTAGATCTCTTCAACCTCAAGTTGTTCATAATCCTTACAGGAGCAGGAAGAGAT
>CM031625.1:16412501-16425001 GCA_018398815.1 Conus ventricosus | reverse complement strand
GGGGTGGGGGGGGGGGGGGGGGGGGGGGGGGGGGATTTTGGAACTTTTTGTCCCTCTCCGCGAATAGTCTGATGTTCCAGTCTCTCATCAGAAGTGCCTGCAGAACTCGACTTCACAAAAAGCTTTGAATGTTCATTGCTACCGTTTTCCAGAATCACTGTTTCCCTTGTGGCTTTTGCTACCGATGTGCCGCTGAATGTCAAAGCGACCACTGTAGCAATCGCGATTTGACAGTTACACGTGGTGCTGTGTGCGAACGTATCGTCCTTCTTTGACGCAGTAATGAACTTGAAATAGTATGATACGCTGGTTTGTACTTCTGTTCATATTTCTTTTTCTTTTGGATCACAGCTTCTCCCAATGAATCTGAATTTTCATTGTCTATTTCATGCGCGCGAGTTGAAGCGAGTGAGAAGCAATGTTGATGCATTCATAGAGGCAGGAAGTACGCATGCGCCATCGGAACTTTTAAAAGTTGGACCAGACTCTTGGACTCGGCCGGATTACGTGTTCAGCGCATTTTCGTAAGCTCGTTCATCAAATTTCGTACAATTTGGTTTTGAAACGTACAATCGTATAGCTGTATTAAATTTCGTGAGATTATACGCAAAAATCGTAAAGTGCACAGGTCTGCCCTCCTTCCACTAACCTGTCTCCCTCCCCACCACTCCATCCACCCACCTCCCGTTCCTAATAAACCAAATCAACAAGCAAGCACAGCAAACGAACAGACACCAGAAAACAAAACATGAAAAAAATAAAATAAATAAATTCATTCAAAGCAAGCAGCTCAGTCTGATGGAGGACAATGATAAACTTTGGTGTGCACCAGCTTTTCGTACCTGTCTGACCACAGTCAAAAACATTGTCATTAAAATACAAACAAACAACACAAAATACCCAAATAGTCAAATAGCTTACCTCATCAAAGCCCAACTTGTCTTTAGGTTTGACTGGTACGTGCACGTGAGGGGAAGGTGGCATGGGAGGACTGAACACTGCACAACACAATGAAAAAACATGATACCTGCCTCACTGTTATGTTGATGAGCAAGCATACACAACACAGAAACAAAGTATGTCATTATACTGGTCTCAGTGTTACGTTGATGTGAGCACGGTACACACAACACAGCACAAAGTTTTGTCATTATATGGTCTCAGTGTTATGTTGATGAGAGCAAGGCACACACAACACAGCACAAAGTGTGTCATTATACTGGTCTCAGTGTTATTTGATGAGCAAGGCATACACAACACAGCACAAAGTGTGTCATTATACTGGTTCAGTGTTATGTTTGATGAGCAAGGCATACACACACAGCACAAAGTGTGTCATTGTGCTGGTCTCAGTGTTTTTGCTGATGAGCAAGGTACACACAACACAGCACAAAGTGTTTTCATTATACTGGTCTCAGTGTTATGTTGATGAGCAAGGCATACACAACACAGCACAAAGTGTGTCATTATACTGGTCTCAGTGTTATGTTGATGAGCAAGGCATACACAACACAGCACAAAGTGTGTCATTATACTGATCTCAGTGTTATGTTGATGAGCAAGGTACACACAACACAGCACAAAGTGTGCCCATTATGGTCTCAGTTTTAGTTGATGAGCAAGGTAACACAACACAGCACAAAGTGTGTCTTTTATGGTCTCAGTGTTATGTTGATGTGAGGTACATACAACACAGCGCAAAGTATGTCATTATGGTCTCAGTGTTATCTTGATGCAGCAAGGTACACACAACACAGTACAGAGTATGTTAATACAGTGGTCTCAGTGCTATGTTAATGTGAGGTACACACAAAGCATAAAGCATGTCATTATAGCAGTCTCAGTGTTATGTTGATGTGAGCTAGGCACACACAAACACAGCACAAAGTTATGTCATAGCGGTCTCAGTGTTATGTTGATGTGAGCTAGGTACACATGATACCATGTTATCATTGTTATCTTGATATCATGATCATTTAACACTGAGCATGCCATTATACTGGTGTGCTAAGCTGATGCAATTTAAGGTGCACATTACACATGTGCCACTATACTGGTATCAATGTGACATGTCAGTGGGTGGTGACGTACGCTCAACACCAAGCACATGTCATCACACTACACTCTTTCAGATGCCAATGACTGAGCAACAGAACCAGAATGTCTGTGACAGAAAGAAATGAAGGGGAGAGACAAGAAGAGAGGATTCTCACATGGGTAAAAACCAATAACCTATCAAACGTTTACAAGGACAAACTGCAACTCTCTTGAACAAACTGTCATATGCAACCAACATTCATGTGCCTGTATGACATATACATCTTTAGCACTTTTGCAAAAGGCATGATTTTTATTTGACGTCCAAATGAAATTCTCGCGTATCCTTTACACTGCCGTCATCTCATATGCTAAACACCCTGACAGGACTGATATAGTCATAGCCAGTTAATTCCGCTAAAATATTACTTACTCCCTAAAGTCAACACCTCTAAGCATTTGAAACGCTGTGCACAGATCAGTTTTTCCACACACAGGTACTTCCAGCTCAATCTGAAGACCTTCAAGATCTTGTGCACACTCACGCAGATCCCCTCCCCCCCCACCCCAGGAACTCCTCTGCTGGGAGACCCCAATCCAGGACAGGCCCAAATACCCACGTTTGCCTCCAGGAGGATGTAGTCAAACTGCTCCACTTCATCCTTGAGTGAGAACTTGTGATCCAGCGGTATCATCACTTTGCCAAAGTATTGCGTGTTCACAACATGCATGGTCGTCCCTGTAACCACACCCAAGCAGCATTGTTCTAGGTATAGAAACAATAATGATGACATGGCATTTATAGAGCGCCTTGCCAAAGGTTCCAGGCGCTGACAATCTCACAGCCTCATGTACACAAAAGCTGCCTACCTGGGTAGTGCCAACTGAAGACCTGCCTGCCGGTGCTTCATTCAGTCGTTTCCAGCGTCATCCAGTTAATATTAATTGTTCACTCCATTTCCTTACTTCCTTCATTCTTTCAATTTCTCACACTGGGTGCATGCTATGTGTAACCATATCGATGGCCCAACTGGCCCTCTTTTCCAAAAGTTGGTGTGGGATTTTAAGAGTGAGCAAGATGCATGCATTTACACACGGAACCTCCGTTTATAGTCTCATTCAAAGGACTGTATGGGAAATGGAGTCAGAACCAATGTTAACTCAGAGGGAAAAATCTCCTGTACCGAAACAGCCTGGCAGAGATTCGAACCCGCAACCCCAGGATCACCCAAAATTACGAGTCCAGGTACTCTACCAACTGAGCTCCCTCTGTAGCTGAAGGTAGCTCCTGTGAACTGAACAGACAGACCAACACTGCTGACCTTGTCTCACTGAGAACGAAAATAGTTCCAGCTCACTACTCTTGACATGCCAACACTGTGGTCGGTGACCTGATATCAGTGGAAACCAATACTGCAACTTAGTGCTCATGGTCTGGGTATGCATGGCAACCCTTGCCTGCTGCACACGATACAGTGCAGCCAGAGGAATGCAGTCATCACACAGTTTGAGGCTACTCTCTGAAACTCTTCAGTTATCATTCTGGTTGTCCAGTGCTTCTCTTGATTAATTAAGCAATATACGCTACTCGGTGAATTACTATCGTGCAAGTTAACTCACTATGTAATCATCCTATTCTTACTAAGGAATCATTTACCAAGTAGTTGACTGACTGCTTGACTATTCTCCTAAGCAAACTAAGCAACTTCATAGACTTCAGAGAGAGAGTCAGACAAACAGACAAAGACCGACAGAAGAGAGAGAGAGAGAGAGAGAGAGGGAGAGAGAGAGAGAGAGAGAGAGAAGAGAGAGAGAAGAGAGAGACAAGAGAGAGAGGGAGAGAGAGAGAGAGGAGAGAGAGAGAGAGAGAGGGGAGGGAGGGAGGGAGGGAGGGAGAGACAGAGAGAGAGCGAGAGAGCGAGCGAGACAGAGAAAGAGAGAGATTATTAATCACCTAATTCTTACTAAGTAATCATTTAATAAGTAGTTGACTGATTGCCTGACTGTTCCTCCAAGCAAACTAAGCAACTGAACTGACCAACCAACCAACCAGCCTACCAAGCAATCAATTATCGAGCTAACTAACCAATCAATCCACCAAGTAATCAAAAACAAACTAATGAACTAAATCAGTGAATGAATATCAAAACCGAACAAGATATACACAGGTCAATCAACCCACTATGTAACTAACAAACAAAAGTATCTAACCAAGCAAACCAGCCAGCTGACTGGCTCAACAAAATAGAAATGAATCTCTCTCTCTCTCTCTCTCTCTCTCTCTCTCTCTCTCTCTCTCTCTCTCTTTTCAAACCTCCCCTACCTCCAACCTCCACATGATTTCCTCTTTGCATTCTTTGCCACCTCTACCCTGCCGACCGACCCTCACACGCACACACACACACACACTCACTCACACACACACACACACACTACACACACTCACACATACATCTCACTCACACACACACACACACTACACACTACACACTCACACACACACACACACACACACACACACCACACACAGTGACACAAACTCACACACACTACACACACACACAACACACACACACACACACACACACACACACACACACACACACACACCACACACAGTGACACAAACACACACACACACACTACACACACACACACACACACACACCACACACATACACACACACACACACACACACACACACACACACACACACACACACACGCGCGCGCGCGTAATCGTTCACCACCGGCAGCTTTGATGTTGTGGGCCAGGATGATGATGTCGTCGCGCGGTCCTTTGTATCCAGCAGGCAAGGAGCCGTAGGAGAAGTGGCCAGACAGCTCCTTCCTCATGTCAAACAGCACCGCCGTGTGCACCATGGGCACAGCGAAACAGCCCATCTCCACCCGGTCCACAATGTCCATGTAGTTACCAGACGCATGTAGTAGCCTGCCATCACCACACAACACAACCACACTACAGCTGACCGCATGTAGTAGCCCTGCCATCACCACACAACACAGCCACACTACAGCTGACCTCATGTAGTAGCCCTGCCATCATCACACAACACAGCCACACTACTACAGCTGACCTCATGTAGTAGCCCTGCCATCACCACACAGCCACACTACAGCTGACCTCATGTAGTAGCCCTGCCATCACCACACAGCCACACTACAGCTGACCTCATGTAGTAGCCCTGCCATCACCACACAACACAACCACACTACAGCTGACCTCATGTAGTAGCCCTGCCATCACCACACAACACAGCCACACTACAGCTGACCGCATGTAGTAGCCCTGCCATCACCACACAACACAGCCACACTACAGCTGACCGCATGTAGTAGCCCTGCCATCACCACACAACACAGCACACACTACAGCTGACCGCATGTAGTAGCCCTGCCATCACCACACAACACAGCCACACTACAGCTGACCTCATGTAGTAGCCCTGCCATCACCACACAACACAGCCACACTACAGCTGACCTCATGTAGTAGCCCTGCCATCACCACACAACACAGCCACACTACAGCTGACCTCATGTAGTAGCCCTGCCATCACCACACAACACAGCCACACTACAGCTGACCTCATGTAGTAGCCTGCCATCACCACACAACACAGCCACACTACAGCTGACCTCATGTAGTAGCCCTGCCATCACCACACAAGCACATTACAGATGTCTTGGGATCTATTACTTGCTTTCGCAGATCATTAGGGGAGAAGACATGTTTTTTCACCATTTCTTTTGTCATGAGCAACAATTTAGTGACATTCGTTCTCTCTTTCTCTGAAGTGAGTGTATCTCTTGCTATCTAATGCCTGGTGTCAAAATGTCTTGATGACATGCTCCTTCTGTCCTGTGCTAACTTGTGAGAATGTATCCACTTGTACATCACGCAAAAATAAATTAATCAGGGACCTGTACGGCAGGAAAATAATGACCTTGATCTAATTCATTCAAACATGAATCATGATAAATCAAGAGGATAATTTTTTTGTTTTGTTTCTGGTTAGGATTTCATACAAATATATCTAATCTTCATTCTACACAAACCCCATATGCTCAGAACAAACTTAATGACTAAGTAACATAATGAAAGACTATCCACATCTTTACTTACCGTTATAGCGATGCAGACAAATTGTGCAGCAGACACATTGTGCAACTTAACTCCATAGAACCATCAGTATCACAAAACTCATTTTGCCACATACTTCTTTAGAGCCACAGTCTCACATATCTTGCCACAAACCCTTTCAGAATCCACAGTCTCATAAATACGTTTTGCCATATACACTTTAAAAATGCTGCCATCATAAACAGTTTTTCAAAACCTTTTTTAATTGCTGCCAACAAAAACATATACTGCTGAACAGAGTTTTATTCTAATCGAATTGCTGACACCACTACCACATTTTGTCACCTACCCTGTCAGACATGGCCCCCAGAAATTGGAGTAGTAGCCCTCAACACTGGCATTCAGCATGGGTCCCACCGCTAACCTGTTCAAACAAAAGAAGGGGGAGCAGAGCTCTAGTAACATAGGGTACAATTGCTGATCTGTCAACACAGAGCCCGTAGAGATTAAGTAAAACATCACTGCTAACCTATTTTCATAAAGCCAACTGAGATTTAATATTACATGGGTCCCACTGCTGACCTGTTCTACCAAGAATGGGCAGGGGGGGGGGGGGGGGGGGGTAGAGCTTTAATAACATTGGTCCTTTTGGTAACCGGTCCATACAGAGTCAGTAGAGATTAAGTAAAACCACTGCTAACCTATCCACACAAAGAGGACAGAGAGTCAGTAACACATGGGTCCCACCACTAACCTATCCACACAAAGACGACAGAGAGTTAGTAACACATGGGCCCACCACTAACCTATCCACACCACACAAAGAGGACAGAGAGTTAGTAACACATGGGTCCCACCACTAACCTATCCACACAAAGAGGACAGAGAGTTAGTAACACATGGGCCCACCACTAACCTATCCACACAAAGAGGACAGAGAGTTAGTAACACATGGGTCCCACCATTAACCTATCCACACAAAGAGGACAGAGAGTTAGTAACACATGGGTCCCACCACTAACCTATCCACACAAAGAGGACAGAGAGTTAGTAACACATGGGCCCCACCACTAACCTATCCACACCACACAAAGAGGACAGAGAGTTAGTAACACATGGGTCCCACCACTAACCTATCCACACAAAGACGACAGAGCGTTAGTAACACATGGGTCCCACTACTAACCTATCCACACAAAGAGGACAGAGAGTTAGTAACACATGGGTCCCACCACTAATCCATCCACACAAAGAGGACAGAGAGTTAGTAACACATGGGTCCCACCACTAACCTATCCACACACACAAAGAGGACAGAGAGTTAGTAACACATGGGCCCCACCACTAACCTATCCACACCACACAAGAGGACAGAGAGTTAGTAACACATGGGCCCCACACTAACCTATCCACACCACACAAAGAGGACAGAGAGTTAGTAACGTCCCATCACTAACCTATCCACACCACACAAGAGGACAGAGAGTTAGTAACACATGGGCCCCACTACTAACCTATCCACACCACACAAAGAGGACAGAGAGTTAGTAACACATGGGCCCCACCACTAACCTATCCACACCACACAAAGAGGACAGAGAGTTAGTAACACATGGGCCCCCACACTAACCTATCCACACCACACAAAGAGGACAGAGAGTTAGTAACACATGGGTCCTACTGCTAGCCTGTTCAAAAGAACAAGGAGAGATTCAGTAACACATGTCACAGACAGGGCTAGAGATTTAGCCTCACTGCTACCTGTCCACACAGAAACACGTAGAGATTGAGTAACACACATCACAAACAAGGCTACAGATTAGGCTCACTGCTAACGTGTCCATAGATAGGGAGTACAGGTTTAATAATACATGGGTTATACTGTGCACCTGTCGAGATAGTGATAGGGAAAGGTTTAGTAACAAACGGGTCCTACCGTTTACCTGTCCACACAGAGGATCCAATGCCATGGATCCTACTGCTAGCTAACAGTAACTGCTAGCTGAAATTAAGCAAAATGATTGTAGTTTAAAAATCTGTGATCTGTTTTCACTTCTTCCCATGAAAGAGCTATCAATTTTACAGTTGCATCTCTCGAGAGGGTTGAAATGCTCAAGCCCATGAACAAGCAGCCAGACACAAAAGAGACAGATGGTGGTGAGCGACAGGCAGGTCAGACAGACTGACAGGCAGGTCAGACAGACTGACAGGCAGGTCAGACAGACTGACAGGCAGGTCAGACAGACCGACAGGCAGGTCAGACAGACCGACAGGCAGGTCAGACAGACCGACAGGCAGGTCAGACAGACCGACAGGCAGGTCAGACAGACCGACAGGCAGGTCAGACAGACCGACAGGCAGGTCAGACAGACGGTGGTGAGTGACAGGCAGGTCAGACAGACCGACAGGCAGGTCAGACAGACCGACAGGCTGGTCAGACAGACCGACAGGCAGGTCAGACAGACGGTGGTGAGTGACAGGCAGGTCAGACAGACCGACAGGCAGGTCAGACAGACCGACAGGCTGGTCAGACAGACCGACAGGCAGGTCAGACAGACGGTGGTGAGTGACAGGCAGGTCAGACAGACCGACAGGCAGGTCAGACAGACCGACAGGCTGGTCAGACAGACTGACAGGCAGGTCAGACAGACGGTGGTGAGTGACAGGCAGGTCAGACAGACCGACAGGCAGGTCAGACAGACAGTGGTGAGTGACAGGCAGGTCAGACAGACCGACAGGCAGGTCAGACAGACTGACAGGCAGGTCAGACAGACGGTGGTGAGTGACAGGCAGGTCAGACAGACCGACAGGCAGGTCAGACAGACCGACAGGCAGGTCAGACAGACGGTGGTGAGTGACAGGCAGGTCAGACAGACTGACAGGCAGGTCAGACAGACCGACAGGCTGGTCAGACAGACTTGACAGGCAGGTCAGACAGACCGACAGGTAGGTCAGACAGCACTGACAGGCAGGTCAGACAGGCTGACAGGCAGGCTGACAGAAAAACCAGATGGACGATCACTCACTTTTCCTGCATCATCAGCACTTTCAGTGTCTTTGGTTGTCCAGGATGACATCAGCATCCAGCATCTGCCAAACAATGTTTTCTTTTTTGTCAATTCAATTCAATTCAATCCAGTCAACTTTATTGTCCATCAGAAATTTTTCTTCTGCTCCACATCATTTCACAAGTACAAAAGACATTACAAAGAAACATTATAAATCGTTACATAAAAGCCTGTGTTTGTATACATTTGTATAAATATACATCAACACTTACACAACCCTCCCCACCCACCCCCACCCCCACCTGCACACACACACGCGCACACCACACATACACATACACACACACATGCACACATACACACATACACGCACACACACACACACACGCATAATTTAAACATTAAATCCGTAAGACATAAAACATTACATTGGTTATAAAAACAACACATAAAAACACAAACTGACCCGCACCAATGCCCAAACACTAAAACACACACATGCGTGCACACACCCACACCCAAACACACACACACACACACACACACCACACACACACACACACACACACACACAGTCATAGTCACAATAAAAGCATAATATTGCAGACTGAATTGTTCATGTCTGAGAGACAAGGGTCATGGCAGTCAATCACAGGCTCTAGAGTAATACTATGAAGAATGTTGATTAAGCGTTAATGTACCAGTAACTCTGCATTCACATGAAAAATCACACATCTGTATGCACCTTGTATCCAGTGCATAAGCTACAGATCTTGCCAACTGGTTCTGCACATGAGCGTCAGTGACTGTTGAAAATGTAACCTGCGCTGGTCAGCAATACATTTTCAGGTAGCACCACTGTTCACCCCTCCCCTCTCCAACAAGAAAAGCAAAATGCGACTCAGTGTGCATGACAGTCTTAGCCGATGCTGACGCAATAAACAGCACTGAGAAGCTTCTGATCTATTTTCGTCATACCTACAGTGAATCGAATAATCGTGAAATTTTAAGCACTAAATCCCAAACCAAACCCAGCAGGACTGTCACCACGATGGTAAAATCTGGCACTGAAAAAAATGACACTGTAATATGAAGAGAAAAAGTGTGCTTCTACAGATATTTTGGTCGGTGTCAGAGTATGTCAGTTCAAACTTGAGTTGCACTGAACTTTCACTGACGTCTCAACACACATGATGCACAGAGAGAAATAAAGAGAGAAAAAAAGACAGCCATCACCACGGGATTGGCAACAGTGCTGGTGACAATTGTCTCACTGCAAAAACTTTTTCTTTTTTTTTTTTTTTTTTGCTGTCCCAATCTCTGCGCCACCTCAGAGGCAGTGCACCCACGCCGCTCATTCCAACACCCCGTCCACAGCCATAGCCCGGCCGGCCCCGCCGCAGCCCCGGCACCAGCAATCCACAGGGAGCAGTCAGTGTCAAGTCGTCAAGAGGCAACCCACCAGAGGAGAAACTGCACTGCTGCCGAGTCACTTCGGTGGTGTTCAGTGGCGCCTGTTCTGATCTAACATACGCAGGACACCACCTACTAAGCCCCCTACTGACGACAATAATTGCTTAGTCGCGGAGCCGGCGTGAGTGAGCTCTCCCTCCGGAGGGCGCCACCACGTCCGTCCAGCGACAGCCCCCATGGACTCGCCGATACCGGTGACCCGACGGAAGCAAACCAAGGCCACAGACGCGGAGAGGACATCGAAATTGAGGTCACCATGAGAGCAGGGCATGAAGGGCCACAGAATTTTAGACATTTTTTTTTTAATGCTGATCAAAGGGAATGAGGATGATTAAGATGATGCTACGGATTTCCATTTCGGTCTGAGACTACATGACAGGGCTGTACTCTACGCTTCCTTTCATAATATATCCCGGCGTCAACCAGGCCCGAGAGGTACAGGCACTGCAGTGTTGGTCATGAAATTTGAGCACACTCTCAGAAACGCATCCATTAAGTGGATGAAAACTCGACTGTGTGGTCCCAGTCTTCCCAACTGAGTCCGCAGCAAACTCAACTCTGGGTAGGAGCCGGTCGGGCAGAAAAACCCCACATGACTCTGATGGGATTCGAACCCACGACCTCCCAGCCGGCAGTCCGCGACGCTAACCACTTCGCCACGGCGGCTGGTCACTGCAAAACTTTACTCCCAGAGCTGCCAAGGACTCAAAAGCCCAAAGTGTAGCATGTTCACATTTTAAGTGTAGCATTCCAAGCTGCCAAGGACTCAAAAGCCCAAAGTGTAGCATGTTCACATTTTAAGTGTAGCATTCCAGATTTAAGCACAGCACTTGTACTTTTGTATGCAAGATCATTGACGTTGTGGTGGGAGTTGCTTCTTCCCTGGTTTCCCCTTTGAAACTGTCCCTGTGGTGTCCTCAATGTCCAGCAAGTCAGACTCAGCAGCACTCTAATCACACTGCATGTTGTACATGACATGATGAAGTCTGACTAACATGAGAGAAATCTCGAAAGTTTTCTCTGGATTTTGATTTGACCTACAAAAAAAATCAAAGTGGCAAATAACGAAACCAAGAGATAAAGTGACAGAATCATACTCATATTTAGCAATTTGACTTCTTCTTTTTCTTCCTGTCCTAACTGAACTTGGATTTTTTTTTTTTTTTTTTTTGTAATGACATAAGTCTACGGTGCAAAGTTTTAAAATGGAGTGACTGAGGGAGGAAAATGAAGAAAAATTTAGTGTTAGTTACCAGCAAGGACATAGACAAACAAAGTACAGGACAAGACTAGGCTTTTGTCTATTTCCACTGAAGTTGCCACCATGTTCATGAAGCACTTTTTTCTTACACATTCATTTTTTTTTGGCACAGCATTTTATAACAAAGTGTAGAAACATAGCACTGTTAATGAAACTGCAACACTTGGCAGCTATATATTCCTGGGGTAAATAACACTTCTGTACCAGCCAAAATCCTCCCAAAATCAAACCAAGCTAAAAAGAGAAATGTACATACAAAAAGGAAATCACCCCAGGTCTTTCTGGCATACTCCACGGCTTTCTGTCGAAGACTGATTGACGTTGTCAACCTTTTCTCTGTCCAATCGCAGGTGGACTTCTCGTCTGTGTAACCTGGCAACAAGATTGACATTCATGGCCTGTGTTGCTTATAACACTCAGAACTGTAAGCAGTTTTATTTGTTTATGCTCATGTAATTCTTCTTCTTCTTCTTCTGTGTGCGCAGGCTGATACTCTGCGGACACTCCTATATGGACAGGCAAGTATTAATCCCATCTACACAACAAAGGGAGTGGAGTTTTGTGTGCATGACTGTTTTTTATCCCGCCATTAAGGCAACCATACTCCATCTTCAGG
>CM031625.1:16387501-16407501 GCA_018398815.1 Conus ventricosus | reverse complement strand
GCTTGAACTTGATTCAAAACTTCCAAACTGAAGAAATGAATACAGTGAACAACCAGCAGCAGAACGAAGACACAGCGCTTCAAACGTAAACTTTCCACCATGCGGACGTGTCGTCTGCGTCTTCAGCCGGTTCCAGAATTCGCTGCCTTTCACAGAGATTATATAAATGTCTTTCCTCCACGACTTCACACACCGAAGAGATCTTACTAAGGGCAATAACCGAAGACTGTACTTTCGATTTCTTCTTAGTTTGCCTTGAGTAAATAACTTTACAATCACAATACTTTGCTTCCTTTTTTTTCTTGTAAACAGGTAGCCAACGTCAATTTACTGACAGACCGGAATGCGTTTCCCTCCTCAGCCTTCTCTGTCGACTACCAACTACCTTCAGACGACGGGCGTCGTCAAGGCACTTGGCCTTCTCTCTCCCTGCTCTGCACGCCTTCCCCTGAAGTCCGAGTTGTTGCAGGCTTTGGCTGAGCCACTCAGGTGTAAGCCAGAGGACCGCCACGGATATCAAAGAGGCCCATTCGGATATCACCACCACCATTTTCCATCCCCGGCTCTCCCCCCCTACCCCCCCCCCCCCCCCCCCCCCCCCCTTCCCATTCCTCCCGTCTCCACGCCACAGTCCTCTGTGTGTGTGTGTGTGTGTGTGTGTGTGTGTGTGTGTGTGTTCACAGAAGCTGGGAAGGAAGAGAAAAAATATTAAAAGGACGACGTCAAGTATAAATATTCAATTCTCCACTGAAAATCATGGCAACAGTTATTGAGTTCTGTGTTTTGAACTGAATCATTTTTTTCAGCAGGTTTTGTCATTCCCTTGAGGGTTCTCTGGTCCTCTTGCTATCGACAACCCCGAGCTGTTTCATGAGATAATAATCTGCGAGCCCACAGACCCCCCTTGCTCCTACTTTTATGGCGAAGACTTGGGCTGGAATCCTGATTCCCTCATGCTTGGCTGGAATCCTGATTCCCTCATGCTGATTCCCTCATGCTTGGCTGGAATCCTGATTCCCTCATCCTGATTCCCTCATGCTTGGCTGGAATCCTGATTCCCTCATCCTGATTCCCTCATGCTTGGCGACAGTAGAGTGCAACGTCAGAGAGACCAGGTGGGACATTGGGTCATTCCCATGCGTGGTTGTTGATTTCGGCCTGCAAGGATTACACCTGCTTGTACAAATACCTACATACATACATACATACATACATACATACATTCATACATACATACATACATACATTACTTTAATGCATCAACGTGTCAAATAAAAAACAATGCACAGTAGTCCAGACTGCAGGCGCATCGATAAAAGTTATCTTTCACATACTCTCTCTCTCTCTCTCTCTTCTCTCTCTCTCTCTCTCTCTCTCTCTCTCACCACTCGATCAACGACAGGCGTCCCCTCGCCGCCAGGACAACGCCTCCATGCAGCACGAGAAGGGCAGCGGCAGTCCTCCCTCCCCCCTACCCCGTGGCATGCATGCCACCCAGGTGGAGGCCCGGCGTGACAGTAGCAGTGAGGGTGGAGGACTGGTGTTCAAAGGAAACGACAGGGACGGTGGACAACATGCGTCAGCCAGTGGCGGCGGGATTCCCCGTGCCGTGACACGGGGGGTATTCGTGACAGTGACGCACGTGCAGCTTGTAGCGGACTCGTGTCAGGCAGGCAGACGGGCTTGCATGCGTATCTTGGAAACCAGCCCCGCAAGGCCCCAGCAGTTTCAACGAAGGGTGGGGGGTCAGGCGGTAGTGGAAGATGGGAGAGGAATTTACGTTCAAGCGTTTCAAAAAAGCCATAGGACAGGCTCGACCATCCAAACCAGTGGACGTTTTTGAATTATAATGTTGAGAATTTGTACAGCAAATTAAAAGATGTTTCTTTTGTTAATTATGTGAATATGTTTGACTTTGTTTGTCTCACCGAAACATTTCTTGATCTTTCATTTGATTTTAGTAACGTGTTTACGAATTACATAAAGTTGCATGCGCCAGCAAAAAAGTTCTCTTTTCATGGCAGGAATTCCGGAGGAGTATTACTGTTAGTAAATAAGCAACTAGAAAAGAATGTAACTGAAATAAAGTTAGATTGTGATAATACTATTGCCATTAAAGTTGACAAGAATGTAGTTGGAACAAATAAAGATGCTGTTTTAATTGCCTGCTATGTGGTTCCGGAAGGAGGCCCTCTGTACAGCGATAAAGTGGTTAAAGATGGTATTATAATTTTAGAAGAAACATTGTTACAACATTTTGAAAAAGATGAAGTTTATTTTATGATTATGGGGGATCTTAATGCCAGAACAGGCCAGAAACAAGCTGATTACGAAAGTATGGTTAACTATGAGTGGGAGGGGGAGTGTGTAGAAATGGATGAAGAAAATTCTACACGTTTTTCCAAAGATGACATTGTTAATAATTTTGGTAAATCATTATTAGATTTCTGTTTCTTGTTTGATCTGATTATTCTGAATGGTTTCTGTGATGGTGATAAAGAAGGAGAGTATACTTTTGTGTCCCCAATGGATGCAGCGTGATCGATTATTTTTTGATCCATGGTGATTTATCGTCAAGTGTTGATTTGCATGTTGGTGATTGTGTAGATTCGTGGCACCTACCACTGGAAGTGTCATGGAGAAATGTGTGTAATGTAGTAAAGATCGGGGATGAGAGTCAACAGGGAGAAGAAAAAATAATTTGGTCAGAGGAAAATGTTAATGTATATAAGAATGAGCTTGACAGTGACGCATTTCAAGACAGTGTCCAGAAAGCCTCACAGACACTATCTACTAATGTTGATGATGGGTTAAACCAGTTCACTAATGCTTTGTGTGGAGCTGCGGCGTGCATGGTGCGAACAGTGGGACGGAGCAGAAAGAAACATAATGACTGGTTTGATGCGGATTGTGAACAAAAAAAGCAGGAGGTCAAAAGGTTACTCAAGAGATTTCAAAGATGTAAAACGGCTAAAGATAAGAAAGAAAAAAGAGAAGCCTATGTGACATCACGAAGAGAATATGTCAAGTTAAGAAAATCAAAAGAAGCAGAGTTTGAAGAAACAGGTTGCAGAAGTTGAGAGACTCAGTAAATGATTCGAGGGCATTTTGGTCAATTATACGATCGGTTAATAAAAAACGTCTTATATATAACAAAATCTCTATTCAAGAATGGCATAATCATTTCTTTAATGTTTTCCATGAATCAGTCAATGATATAATTCAAGAAGAAAACTTAGGGGAAGAGGAAGAGGAAGTTGAACCATTGTTTAATAATCCTATAAGTAAAGAAGAGGTTATTGCTGGTATTAAACATCTAAAATCGGGAAAAAGTGCAGGACCGGACAAAATTGTTGGAGAAATGTTGAAACATGCTAATGAGTCAGTAATTGATTTTCTTATTCAACTATTTAACCAACTTTTTCAATATGGACAATTTCCGTTGGAATGGGCGAAATCTATAATCATTCCAATACACAAGAAAGGAGATATTAACAACCCTGATAACTATCGTGGAGTTTCACTTACTAGTATTCTAAGTAAAGTCTATACTTTTATTCTGAACAGACGATTGACAGAATGGGCTGAAAATAAAGGAAAAATAACGGAAGAACAAGCAGGTTTTAGAGCTAATTATAGCACGACGGATCATATATTCACGTTATATTCACTTGTAGAAAAATACTTACTTGGCAATAAGAAACTGTATGTAGCATTTGTAGATTTTAGGAAGGCCTTCGATTCGGTTAATCGCAATGTGTTGTGGAATGTATTGCGTAAAAGTAGTGTGACTGGTAAACTATACACGGCTGTTAGAGGTGTTTATAACTCGGTGCTTGCGTGTGTCCGTGTGAAAGGCGTGTATTCAGATTATTTTCAATGCCCAAATGGGGTTAAAGCAAGGATGTCTCCTAAGTCCCTGTTGTTTTCCTTCTTCATAAACGAATTAGCAGTAGAATTATCAAGAAATGGTAAACATGGTATTCAGTTGATTCCTGGAGCTATCGAATTGTTTTTATTACTCTTTGCTGATGATGTTATTCTTCTTTCTGGGACTGTTATAGGATTACAAAACCAGTTAAGAAATTTGAAACACGAAGCAGATCGCTTAGGTTTGACGGTGAATTTAAATAAAACAAATATCATGGTATTCAGAATGGGTGGTCATTTATCTGTGAATGAAAAATGGTTTTATGGAAATGCAGAAGTTAATATAGTCAACTCATATAAATATTTGGGAATGTTTTTTTCAACAAAACTAAGTCTGAATTATACATGGGAAGAATCTTGCAGAAAAGGCAAAAAAGGCGTCATGGAAATTTTGAAATCTTTAAGAAAACTTAACAGTATTGATTGTAGCTTATTTTGGAAACTATTTGACGCACAAATAGAACCCTTACTAACATATGCAGCTGAAGTGTGGGGATTAAGCGGAAAAATGCCAATCGAAAAAGTACATACCTATGCCATAAAACGTTTTCTACACGTGCCAATCCATTCGTCAAATACATTGTTGTATGGGGAAACGGGCAGATACCCGCTATATATAAGAACATTTGTTAAATGTATAAAGTATTGGTTGAAATTATTAAGACTTCCACAGTCACGATTATGTAGGCAAGCGTATGACATGCTGCTTATGCAGCTAGAGTTAGATAAAGAAAATTGGGCTTACAGAGTAAAGAAAGTTCTGTCGGAACATGGTTTTGGCATTGTATGGATATTTCAAGAGGTAGGAAATGAACAGCAATTTGTTGCGGAATTTAAAGACAGACTTATTTGTTCCTTTAAACAGAACTGGCATTCAGATATGGAAAATAAAGAAAAATATAGTTGTTTTTTTTCATTTAAGAACGTATTTCAACCCGAAAAATATTTAAAAGTTATTACACATAAATGGCATAGAGTAAATTATGTAAGATTTAGGCTACGTACACTTGGATTTAATGCGAATAAGAGATGGTATCAGTCCGGAGCGTCCTCAGAACCACCATGCCCTTTCTGTAGATTCTGTATTGATGACGAAAAACACTTTTTATTCCAATGTTCAGCATACGACGAGTTGCGGCAAAAATGTATATTTGCAAAATTTAATTTAGAAGTGACTAGGAGGAAAGACGTTGCTTCACTGTTAATGTCCGACGATGAGACTGTAATTAATCAGTTGCTAAGTTTATTGCTGAAGCACAAAAAATACGACAGACACAGCTAAAGACAAAACCAGGTAATGAAAAGGTTTAATGATGACTTCGAACTATGTGAGTTTTTGGAAATTACGTCAGTACGACATCTTAGTTTTTGTGGATGGTCGAGACCTTGTACCATACGCATTTTTCTTTATCTCTTTTTCCTACAATGTGAGCATTTTTTGTTTTCATTTTTGGTTAGGTTTTCGTTATGTTGTATGATGCTGTGCAAGAGAATTGCGGATTGATATTGTTGTTAATCAAATTTTCTTGAATCTTTAACTGTTTATTTAAAGATCAATTACTCTGTCGATAAAACGGAGACATTGTTACTACCCCCTTGTCAATAGACCTTTCAGGTAATGACAATAAAATGTCAAAGTGTCAAAGTGTCTCTCTCTCTCTCTCTCTCTCTCTCTCTCTCTCTCTCTCTCTCTCTCTCTCTCTCTCTCTCTCTCTCTCTCTCTCAGGCCCCACGTCCTTCTTTCTCTCTCCGGCTGGCTCCAATTTTTTGTCTGTCAGTGCTTTAGTCAGCTGTATGTATCTAATACTTTTTAAAGCACAGTTTGAAAGTCAACATCTGTCAGTTTCAAGGCTGGTTCATGAGGTGATTCCGTCTTGACCAAACACACCTAGACCCAATCATGGCAGACATGCTCAAATATTTTGCGATTTGTTTACATTTGGTTATGGGCAGTCCTAACATTGAAAGTCCTGAAACCACTCTTTTATGAACCATGCCCAGTGAACCCATTACTAGAACAACCACTTTCATGCTAAATCCGGCATCACTAAGAGCATAGCAAAGAGACAAGTACTTTTGAAATTTGCTCTCATAGCATGTTTGTATGAATGTGTCAAATGGTTTGAAACCTTGATGACGAATGCCACCGAGTTTCGATGGTCGATGAAGCATAGATCAGGTTTCAGCCTTGGTAGATCTTCAACACCGTTTGTAGAGACAGGCCTATTTTGAAAAACATCCACAAAATCCGTCACAATGCATTTCTGTAGCTCCTTTCTGATTATTTCAACGCATCTGTCGTGTCTTTGTGTGTAGAGGCTCCTCAGTCGACGACATCCATTCAAGGCATGGGAATTTGTGTCAGAACGAAACCCGCACAAAGTATACTCTCTCCGGTAAGTATCAGGATAGCAGATGTTGTTCACTGCATTGGTCTCCAGCAGCTGTAGACGTCCCTTGCTGATGAACCTGGTTATTTGGTCATTGACGTTGGTGTTGGTGAGGTGTCCTATGGAGTGGGTCACTGCCGCATCCGGAATTGCATCCGGGTGATTCTTCCTTTCGGCAGCTGCCGAAAATGGTGTGTACCTTTGTCCATTTGCATTCTTTTGATTGCGCTGTACAATTGTTTAGAATTACTGTAGCGCATTTGAACTACCCCCATCAGGGGCCGGAATAGCTCAGTTGGTAGAGTGCCAGACTCGTGATCCTGGGGTTACGGGTTCGAATTTCGGTAAGGGGGATTTTTCCCTCGGAGTTAACATTAGTTCTGACTCCATTCCCCATACAATCCTTCGAATGAGACTATAAACCGAGGTTCCGTGTGTGAACGCACGCATAACATCTTGCACACACGTAAAATCCCATCACCAACTTTCGGAAGAGAAGGCCAGTTTGGCCGTTGGTACACATAGCATGCACCTTCCCCGAAGATGGAGTATGGCTGCCTTAATGGTGGGATTAAAAAAAAACCGGTCATACACACGAAACTCCACTGCCTATACAGGCAGTGTTCGCAGGAGTATCAGCCTGCGTACGCAGAAAGAAAGAAAGAAAAGAACTACCCCATCATCAGAAGCTGGAAGTACTACTCCGAAGCTGTCGCTGTTTTCATCGAATTCCAGCTCAAGATCCAGTCGCGCACACAGCTCATGGAGCTCAACGAAGGAAGAAACATACATGCATGCATACATACGTACATACATACATTCATTACCCGAGGCCTGAAGAGCATCGGGGTCAACATACACTGCAGAAACCAGACCTCGTAATCACCAGGAGACCGCTTCGGTTTTGTTACCTGTGAACTTTTCTCCTGCTCTTTTGCTTGTCTTCCTGTCCACTCTTTGTCTTTGAGAATCCTTTCAACGTTTTCAAGCACCATGGCTGGGTTCTGTCACTGTCCGGATGCATTTGGTTGGCTTCAGTGAACGTGATGTCCAACTTTTTCTTTCCACATAGAGAGCTTGTGATTTTTAACTCATCACAGTGAAGCAAGGGTGTGTTACGTTGTTTTTTCGTTTTTAAAAATTTTTTTTGCTTGGTTTCATTTTGGTTTTGATTTTTCCAACAAGTTCCAACCCATGTTGGTATTGCCAGACCATCTAGGCTTTAACTCTCATTATTAAAGATTTGTGAATGCCACAGAAGATCATTTACTAAGTAAGGTTGAAACAGAATATTTATCGTGTAAGAAAGGAATTATTCCCTGGATAGCTACTGAGGAGTAGAACCCTGTGGAAGTGGCCAAGAGAAAGTGTCAGTTGTGTGCCAGGTGTGTAGTCCTCTGTATTGAATGGAGCGATAATTTAGTTGGTGAAAGAGGTAAGCTTAGTCTGGCAGATGTTTGCCTGTCTTTCTTGGTGTTGTGTGTGTGTGTGTGTGTGTGTGTGTGTGTGTGTGTGTGTGTGTGTGTGGTGTGTGTGTGTGTGTGTGTGTGTGTCTCCGCGGTGGTGCGTTGCGTGTGTGTGTGGTGGTGTGTGTGTGTCGTCGCCTGTGCGTGCAGTGTGTGTGTGTGTGTGTGTGTTTTGTGGTGGTGTGGTGGTGTGTGTGCTGTGTTGTTGTTTGGTGTGTGTGTGTGGTGATTAATCTCTAAAACAAATGATCATCAACATTAGTCAATGTGCCGTAAGAATGCTTTCGTAAAACATCTGTTTTTGTTTGTTTTGGTTTGTTTGTTC
The DNA here is from genome assembly GCA_018398815.1 of Conus ventricosus. Classification (NCBI taxonomy): domain Eukaryota; kingdom Metazoa; phylum Mollusca; class Gastropoda; order Neogastropoda; family Conidae; genus Conus; species Conus ventricosus. The sequence continues at coordinate 16,399,390 of CM031625.1, read as the reverse complement.
AGTCGCAGTTCATTTGTTCATCCAAAGATCTGTAGCAGAACCCTGAGTTACAGGTTTGTCTGTCATTGATGATCGATGTTTTTATTCATTTCTATGGTTTACAATCGTATCCTCCCTTTATCTAAGAGGCGGCTAATACAACGTATCCTGAGCGAATAGTACAGTCCCTGTGATGATTTTCCTTTACATTCCTTTTCGTCCGTTTAAATGTTGAAAGCTGACAACATACTGGACTACGAGCTACATGAATTGGACTGAAATGAATCCGTTTTGATCCTTTACTTTCTTTTTGTTACATGTGAGCTGTGGGTGCATGGTCATCGCGACTTTGGGTTTTTTAATACCCACATTCTTTGTTTGGTACAAGAAGAAGAAGAAAGAAGAAGAAGAAGAAGAAGAAGAATGCTGAAGTAAGGTTAAAAGGGAAAGCTTTAGGCTTTTGGAGAGAGAGAGAGAGAGAGAGAGAGAGAGAGAGAGAGAGGGGAGAGAGAGAGAGAGAGAGAGAGAGAGAGAGACAGACAGACAGACGGACGGGACGGACGGACGGACGGACGAGACGAGACAGACAGACAGCACAGACAGACAGACAGACAGAGATGTAGATTCCGATATTTACTCATATATATAACATGATAACAACACAGAAAATAAAACTATGAATTACGGACGAGGTCTGAATGCACCGTATTGTTTCTTCTATGACATCACTGTTATATCGAAATTTAAACGCTTTAGACAGAAAGAAGGAAAAAACTTCGAACAACTTTTGTGGAAGATGAAGACATCAGCAAGCACAATTTGAATCACTAAGGCTGGCTGAAGTCTTTAGGATTAATAAAATTAACCTTTCACGGAATGGCCTTGAAAGCTGGAGCGCAAAGGTGACCTCAGTGGACGACAGTGATAGAGGCTGAGACAGAGACAGACAAAGAACAAAGTGGATCTCAATGGACGACAGTGATAGAGGCTGAGACAGAGACAGACAAAGAACAAAGCGGATCTCAGTGGACGACAGTGGTAGAGGCTGAGGCAGAGACAGACAAAGAACAAAGCGGATCTCAGTGGATGACAGTGTAGAGGCTGAGCAGAGACAGACAAAGAACAAAGCGGATCTCAGTGGACGACAGTGGTAGAGGCTGAGACAGAGACAGACAAAGAACAAAGCGGATCTCAGTGGACGACAGTGGTAGAGGCTGGCGAGACAGACAAAGAACAAGCGGATCTCATTGGACGACAGTGGTAGAGGCTGAGACAGAGATAGACAAAGAACAAAGCGGATCTCAGTGGACGACAGTGGTAGAGGGTACAGAGACAGACAAAGAACAAAGTGGACCTCAATGGACGACAGTGATAGAGGCTGAGCAGAGACAGACAAAGAACAAAGTGGATCCCAATGGACGACAGTGGTAGAGGCTGAGACAGAGACAGACAAAGAACAAAGGGATCTCATGGACGACAGTGGTAGAGGCTGAGACAGACAACAAGAACAAAGCGGATCTCAGTGGACGACAGTGGTAGAGGCTGAGACAGAGACAGACAAAGAACAAAGCGGATCTCATTGGACGACAGTGGTAGAGGCTGAGACAGAGACAGACAAAGAACAAAGTGGAACAATGTCTGCACATCAGACTGGTTTTGGGAAGGGGGGGGGGGAACTGTGGTGAGCATGCATGTCTTCTAATTAACGAAAATGTTCTGAAAGCCTAAGACAACATCTTCCTGTAAGCACTGCAATCACCTTCTTCGATATCAAGCAAGCCTTCCACTCACTGGCTGGCCAGCCAAACTGCACGATAAGATGCGGTAACCATGGCATCGCAGGTCGGCTCCACTACTTTGTCAAAGAGTCCCTGGAATCCAGACCAAATGGCCGTGAAAGTAGGCCTCCGCAGAATCCAAAATACTACTCCTAAGCATGGAGTACCCCCAAGGCAGGTCATTGCTCCATACTCTTCAGCTTCACGTTGCACGTCATTGTCAGGGATACTGGCTAAGGAGTGGGTATCACTGTTTGGATGACTTGTCTCATAGGGTCATCTCTTCATGTACTCGGCAGTCGCAAACCAACGCCATGCACATCATGAAAAAATATTGCAAGAAGGGATATCTCTCTCTCTCTCTCTCTCCTCTCCTCTCTTCTCTCTCTCTTCTCTCTCTCTCCCTTCTCTCTCTCTCTTCTCTCTCTCATTTTTTCATGAAAAGACGTAAAATGGAAGGTACTACTACTGTGCGCACGCACCGCACACACACACACACACACACACACACCACACACACACACACACACCACACACACACACACACACACACACAAACTGCGCGCACGCGCACGCACGCACACACACGCATGCGCATGCACAAACACACACACACAAACTGTGCGCACGCGCACGCACGCACACACACGTATGTGCACGCGCACACACACACACACACACACCACACACACACACACACACACACACACACACACAACACACACACAACACACACACACACACACACACACACACACACACACACACACACACACACACACACACACACACACACACACTAACACACACACACACACACACAATCGCACGCATGCACGAGTCCATGTGCATGACTCTGAGAGAGAGAGAGAGAGAGAGAGAGAGAGAGAGAGAGAGAGAGAGAGAGAGAGAGAGAGAAAGAGAGAGAGAGAGAGAGAGAGAGAGGAGAGAGAGCACCTCCGTCACCAACAAATAAGATAAAATGGTTCGATTCTTTAATCGAGAATAATAACAAGAGCAAGAACAAATTAAAGCAACTTTTGACACCATCAGCGAAACAACAATAATAATAATTGGTAAAAAAAAGAAAGAAAAAAAAAAACCCAATGAAATCGGCTCACAACACACAATATCACAACATTAAAAAGAAATTTCAGCAACCACGGATGGAAACAATGAGTTCTCTTAACATCGTTCGCATGCTGCAAATCATGTCCAAACCTTGGCCAGACAAAACTGGATGACTGCTATATCACAAGACGGTAATACTTTACACGGGTTATACAGTGTCATGGATTTGGCTGAAAATGTTCTCAAAACCGCCCAGTTATCCTGAAAAAGACAATGAAATCTAAATATTTCGCATTAGGTGAATGTACCTGTGACTAGAGCGAGCTCGTTTATTTAATGAGAGTGTTATACACAAAAAATAATGTTCTCAAAACCGCGAGTTATGTTGAAAAAGGAAATGAAATCTAAATATTGAACATCAGGTGAATACATCTATGACTAGAGCGAACTCATTTATTTAATGAGATTGTTCATACATAAAATGTTCTCAAAACAGCGAGTTACGTTGAAAAAGGAAATGAAATCTAAATATTGAACATCAGGTGAATACATCTATGACTAGAGCGAACTCATTTATTTAATGAGATTGTTCATACATAAAATGCTCTCAAAACAGCGAGTTACGTTGAAAAAGGAAATGAAATCTAAATATTGAACATCAGGTGAATATATCTATGACTAGAGCGAACTCATTTATCTAATGAGAGTGTTCATACATAAAATGTCCTCAAAACCGCGAGTTATGCTGTAAAAGGAAATGAAATCTGAATATTGAACACTATGTAAAAATAGCTGTGGCTAGAGCGAACTCGTTTGTTTAATGTGAGTGTTCATACATTAATATTCTCAAAACCGCGAGTTATCCCGAAAAAGGCAATGAAAGCTAAACTTTGATCATTATGTAAATGTAGCTGAGGATAGAGCGAACTCGTTTAACTACTGAGAGCATTCATACATGCCTATGCCCGGTTAGAGATCAAGCTCTAAGCACTCTACACTCCACGCTCTCGTTTCTACAAGGCTTTGCCTACCTGGGCAGAGCCGACTGCTAAACTACGTGCTAATGATAATCACTCTTCTTCTGTGACCTTCAGTCAAACTATCAGTCACTCAGCTTCTCACGTATTCTTCCAAGTATCCATCGAGGATGCAAGCTATGTGTATACATGTCCTTCATACCAACGGTCAAAGTAGCGTTGTCTCTTTGAAAGCTGCTGACAGGAATTTAGCTTACGTATGTGCAAGAGGTTAGCGACTTCTCGCAAACGGAGTACTGGTTTATAACCTAATTCGAATTTCTTTCTGGGTAATGGAGTCAGATCCAATGTTGACTCCAATGGAAAATCCCCCTATACTGAAACGGCCCGGCGTGGATTCGAACCCGCCATCCTCGGGATCACCTGGATAGCCAGTCTGACGATCTACCAACTTAGCTATTCTGGCCGCTAGACAGAACCTCACAGACACACCCACAGGAACTGCCGAACCACTGGTACTCCTAGCTAGAACAGCGGGTAGCACGTCATTACTGTGACCTTCGGGCCGTAAGTAACGCAACATGATTTGTACACTGGAACGCTGAGTAATGGGTCATCATGCTACATTGAAACAGTAAGTAGTGTATCACCATTTGTACATTGAAATAGTGAGTAATGTATTCCCGTTGTTAGATTAAAATGGTGAGTAATGTCGAACCATTACTGCTTAAAAAAAAAAGGGGGGGGGGGGGGGTACACCACCATTGTTACATTAAAACAATGGGTAGTGCATCGACATTGTTACACTGGAACAATGGTTAATATCTGGCCATGGTTACACTGGAAGAGTGAGTAATAAATCATCATTGTTGAATTGAACAGTGGATCACGTGTCATTATTGCTACATTGCAGTTATGGGTAATGCATCATTATTGTTACATCCTGGTCATTGTTACATCACATGAACGGAGCTGGTGTTGGGATGGTCGTAGAACTATCACACAAACGGAATTTGTGCTCTGATGTGTTGGGGGGGGGGGGGGGGGGGTGTTACTCAGAAGCGTTTGGGGATGTTGGGGAAGTTTCTCAGGTACTTGTGGGATGTTAATAAATCAACACTGCAGCTGACTAATGACTAATATTTCTAAGTACCGTTATCGTTAGAGAGAGAGAGAGAGAGAGAGAGAGAGAGAGAGAGGAGAGAGAGAGAGAGAGAGAGAGAGAGAGAGAGAGAGAGAGAGAGAGAGAGGCAGACAGACAGACAGACAGACAGACAGACAGAATCATTCACTCAGATAAACAAAGCTGAATGTGAGCTAGTGTGAGGTTGATAGGACAGTGTGAGATGTTAAAGCAACTTCTTCATACACATTCAGAAACATACCAGACAGAGGATAGAACGAGGAAGAATAATTCTAATCTAGCATTCTTTCAATAAACAGGCTCTTAGAATTTAATACACATGTATTTATTTTGACTGCAAATGATAAAAAGACATTCCCAGGAAATCTAACTTTCCACTAGACCCGCCTCTCTGTCTAGACTAACAGGAATAGATATACAAACACGCAGAAGTCACATCATGATCACCGTGGCCAGGTCCGAATGCCGAGAGGCCCAGCAACACCTTGACGGAACCAGAGGATGCCAGAGAGAGAGAGAGAGAGAGAGAGAGAGAGAGAGGAGAGAGAGAGAGAGAGAGAGAGAGCGGAAGTTGAGATCTTTAGTTGACATAGCTTTTGCCCAAGTCTGTGAATTGAATAACCGTGACGTGGCACGCCATTGACACTAACTGCTTTTGGCAGTGAGAGAACGCCAAGCACGAGACATTACCCATGTCTTATTCATTACTGACCAACTGCTCAGGGATGGGGGGGGGGGGGGGGGAGGGGGAGGGGGGGGGGGGTGGGAATGTGAGGGGTGGGGTGAATGGGGGGGGGGGGGGGGGGGGGGGGGGGGGGGGGGGGGGGGGGGGGGGGGCGGAGGAGGGGGGAGGGGGGGGGGGGGGGGGGGCACGCGAGGGGACCCAGCCGTGGGCTGTTGCTCAATCCGATCCTTGGGTAGTTAAGACAGGATGGCAACTGCTCGGGGGAGGGGGGAGGGGGGGGGGGGGGAGGGGGCACGGGAGAGGCTCAGATGTTTGTTCGCCTATTACGCAGTCCGTCGTGGGGCAGTTGATGGTTTTTACAGTCCTCCAGCCTTCCTGACACTTGGCATCACGCTTTAGAGCAACGCCCCTTAGAACTGACCTTTGAAATCCACCGTTGTGAACGGCTGGGGGAGATGTGTGTGTGTGTGTGTGTGTGTGTGTGTGTGTGTGTGTGTTGTGTGTTTGCATGTTGGTGGTGTGTGTGTGTGTGTGTGTGTGTGAGGTGTGTGTGTGTGTGTGTGTGTGTGTGTGTGTGTGTGTGTGTGTGTGGTGTGTGTGTGTGCATCACTCTGTGATAGTTACACTGGAACAGTCAGTTATATATATATCATCACTGATGCATTGAACAGTGGATATTGTCTCATTATTGGTACATTGCAAATGTGGGTAACGTATTATTATTGTTACATCATAACAGTGGATAATGTACCAGCATTGTTATATTCAAGCAGTCGGCCATGTTTGACCATAGGTGTATCGCTGTAATGGTTAATGTATCATTTTGTAGAAGTGAAACAATGAGGAATGTATAGTTAAACATTGGGTAATGTCTGATAACTTTTGCATTGGAACTGTGGGTAATGCCCTACCATTGCTACATTGGAACGATGGGTAATGAATGAGAGTAGGCACATTGCAAGGGTGGGTAATGTATTACCATTGCTACATTGGAACGATGGGTAATGAATGAGAGTAGGCACATTGCAGGGTGGGTAATGTATTACCATTGCTACATTGGAACGATGGGTAATGAATGAGAGTAGGTACATTGCAGGGGTGGGTAATGTCCCTACCATTGCTACATTGGAACGATGGGTAATGAATGAGAGTAGGCACATTGCAGGGTGGGTAATGTATTACCATTGTAATTGGAACATGGGTAAATGAATGAGAGTAGCACATTGCATGGGATGGGTAATGTATTACCATTGTACAGTGGACAGCAGTGCATGTGTAATTATCGTTCTGTTGCAACTGCAGATAATATATCACCATTGTTTCATGGCTACATTGAGTAATACATAACACCACTGTCATTTTGTAACATTGGGTAATTTATCACCGTTGTAACATTGCAACTACGAGTAATGTATCAACATTGCATATTGGAACAATGGTAATGTATTACCATGGTTACATTGGGACGGTGGCAAGTGTATCATCATTGATACATTGCAACTGGGCAGTATGTTAACTTACTTCATTTGAACAACGAGCGAAGTATTCCGATTTTTACACTGACACAAGTGGTAATGTATTACTGTTGTTATAAACCTAAAAAAAAAAAAAAACTCCGCAGTTCGAACACAGTCTGAGTATATGTGAAGCAGATGAAAAGGTCACGCTACTTAGCAATTCAGATGAAAAGGTCACGCTATTTAGCAATTCAGATGAAAAGGTCACGCTACTTAGTAATTCAGATGAAAAGGATCACGCTACTTAGCAATTCAGATGAAAAGGTCACGCTACTTAGCAATTCAGATGAAAAGGTCACGCTAATTAGCAATTATCGCATACTAAACTCAGCAGATAAGGAAGAAAATAGCCCAAACCAATGTATCGCCGGTGAAAAAAACAAACAAACAAACAAAAAGAAACATGCCCTTCAACAGCTTTAAGTAAATTCTCAGATTCATAAGTCAGGGCATTCGTCAAGTCCTGCTTCCATCAACAGGTCTTCATTTAGCAGCGAAGTTCTTGACTGTAACAAACCTTCAAAACAAATGCAGTTCATTAAAGACCTATTATATTAGAGGACACTCACTCCTCATCTAAGCGAACTTTATGCTCCCAAATTGCAGGTGTGAGATCACAACAGCCAAATGGAAGATGTCGATCGTGAAGAGCGGCCTCTATACTCCACAATTACAGGTGTGAGACAACAACGGCCAAATGGAAGATGTCGATCGTGAAGAGCGGCCTTTATACTCCACAATTACAGGTGTGAGGACCACAACGGCCAAATGGAAGATGTCGATCGTGAAGAGCGGCCTCTATACTCCACAATTACAGGTGTGAGACCGCAACAGCCAAATGGAAGATGTCGATCGTGAAGAGCGGCCTCTATACTCCACAATTACAGGTGTGAGACCACAACCGCCAAATGGAAGATGTCGATCGTGAAGAGCGGCCTTTATACTCCACAATTACAGGTGTGAGACAACAACAACCAAATGGAAGATGTCGATCGTGAAGAGCGGCCTCTATACTCTTCCCACCCCAATGACTTTGACTTCTGGCTTTGTGGCAAAGTGGGGTGACTGCAGGCAGAGATCAAATCAAATGTTGACAAGGTATTGGAAAGAACTCCGCCACTTCAAACATGGACAAACAAGACTTACAAGACAAAAAAAAAAAGAATTACAAGACGAAACACGACGCGTTTCGACCTCTTAGATCTTCTTCAAGCAAGATCAACAACACTCAGGACAACGAAAGTGAACAACGAGCAACCTTCTCAAATGTTCTCTTTCTTCATTCTCGTTGTCCTGAGTGTTGTGTATCTTGCCTGAATAAGACCTAGAGGTCGAAACGCGTCGCGTTTTGTCTTGTGATTCGCTTGTCCATGTTCAGTGCCGGAGTTATGTTAAAGACCATTTGAAATGTGACTCCTGGAGTCCAGCTTGGTGCCACTGTTCATGAGACAGGGCGACCGGAATTCAGCACCGGACAGTCCGTCATCTTCACTGCAGCAGAGCGACTGAGAGCTGCAGGAAGACTTCATGCCAGCAGCTGCCGTGTAGGCAGCGACCCCTTGTGAGTTGTCGCTGTTTGTGTGACCGTTGAAGACTACGAACAAACAAACAAACAACGCACTTACTGATACAGTTTTGGCGAGTGAATGCAAAAAAAAAAAAAAAAAAAAAAAAAAGAAGAAAAGAAAGAAACAAACAAACAAAAACACACAAACAAAAAAAAAACACAAAAAGAAAAAAAAACCTTTGAGCTCTTCGTCTCCCCCTTTACGAGGCTTAGAAGTACAAGGCCTAAAACGTATGACAGAGGAGGCCACCTTGAGAAATGTGACCCTTTTGAAAAGACAGAAGTGTAATGAAGACAAATTGTGAGAAATCTGTATCAGTTTAAACTACTTTCCTGCAAGAAATGATTCACTACATGAAGGAAAGACACATTTTCCGTGTACGCAAACAATACACCACAAACGCTGCAGGTTTTAACAAAAATAGCCTAGCGTGGCCAACCAACAGACATTAATAGGGCGAACTTGAAGGGTGAAAATCAGGATACCTATTGATTTGGCGAGAATTCCTTTTGCCTCCTACTTTTTAAGCTGTGATATTATAGTTTTACTAGCCTGAAATTTGTGGAGAAATGTCGGTTATAATGGACAAATGCATATCAACACATACCATGTACTTTATGTATAACCAACAACATCAAAACAGTGGAAAATCGTACACCCAATTACTTCCAAATAATTAAAAAAAAAGTAACAGCCTAAAACAAACCTTTTAGTACAATGTTGGGACACCGAAAGTTAGTCGACATCATTGAATGAACTGAACGTTACTATGCCTTTTATAGTCAATGCGCTGTTTCCACACACACAACACCGATTGTTGAACAAAAACAAAAATGGGATGTGGATGACCGAGTTTGCTCCCTTGATTTAAACTTTGTTCAGTTTCTGTGAAACCAATGTTCCTCCGTAGGACGTGACCTGAAACAAAGAGATGGGAAGAAAGTTAACAAAGACAGACATACAGAGCGAGAGAACACTGACAAATCGACAGGCAGATGGATCAAAAGCCAGAATGGCATGTTAAGATCAATCTATCAATCAATCATAACAATGAAAAATGACAAGCATGATCGAGCTCCACGCGGAAAATGCATAATGAAACCCCTGTCCTCAGACAAGAAATTGTGTCAGATCTAAAAGCCGGACAAAGAAAACAAAATCATGAAACAGTATTGAAAAACGTGGAAATAGGGATTCGAACCTCCACCCCCTCTCCACGGTAGAAAGCAAGTGCAATATCTATTGCAGTGAACACCGTCATTTGTGCTGGACGTGCAGATTGACAGCCTGGCCACTGCAAGGGGTGCATGGACTGGATTTCAATACCAAATTTGTAGATCTTGAGACGGACCCTCATGTGAGTCATTTTCATTATTTTTTTTTTCTTTTTCTTTCTTTTTGTACTGATAATCATACTGAAAGGAAAAAATCCTAAATTCCATGATATTACGTTTTGCTATTACTGCTTTTACCGCTAAATACAAAAAAAAAAAGAAAAAAAAAAAGAAAATGTAGTCTCATGAAATTAACGATTTTTTTGTTTTCAATACTATTATCAGTACATAAATGAAAATGAGAACAGAAAGTGGTCCACATGAGGGTCAATCTCTAGACCTACACATGGTTAGTCAAGGCGTTTTAACTTAACCCAGAAGAGAAATATCGCCAGCCCCGATTTAAACAGAGAGAGAGAGAGAGAGAGAGAGAGAGAGAGAGAGAGAGAGAGAGAGAGAGAGAGAGAGAGAGAGAGAGATACAGAGAGACAGAGAGACAGAACAGAGAGAGACAGAGAGAGAGGCAAATGGAGGGGCGAGGTAGGGGTCACGGTGTAGCTAACACGATAGACAGTCAACAGTGTATTCATGAACCTTTATTCTGCACCATATCTCGCCCCTGTATACAATTATATCAAAAACATACGTACAGGCAAACAGGAAGAAATACAGACAAACAGACCCTATGCTCACTGATCATCTCCTCATACCTTTGCCTTTCCTGATGTGTTACAACCATCACAATGAGGAGCAGAAGGGGAGTGAAGGGGCAGTGACAGTAAAGAAGAACATCGTCCAGCCGCCGTGGCGAAGTGGTTAGCGTCGCGGACTCCCATCTGGGAGTCGTAGGTTCGAATCCACTCAGAGTCATGTGGGTTTTTTCTGCCCCGACCGGCTCCTACCCAGAGTTGAGTTTGCTGCGGACTCAGTTGGGAAGACTGGGACCACACAGTCGAGTTTCATCCTCTTAATGGATGCGTTTCTGAGAGTGTTGCTCAAATTTCCTGACCAACACTGCAGGTGCCTGTATCTCTCGGGCCTGGTTGACGCCGGGATATATTATGAAAGGAAGCGTAGAGTACAGTCCTGTCATGTAGTCTCAGACCGAAATGGAAATCCGTAGCATCATCTTAATCATCCTCATTCTCATCAATCAGCATTAAAAAAAAAAATGTCTCAAATTCTGTGGCCCTTCATGCCCTGCTCTCATGGTGACCTCAATTTCGATGTCCTCTCCACGTCTGTGGCCTTGGTTTGGTTTCGTCGGGGTCACCGGTATCGGCGAGTCCATGGGGGTTGTCGTTGGACGGACGTGGTGGCGCCCTCCGGAGGGAGAGCTCACTCACGTCGGCTCCACGACTAAGCAATTATTGTCGTCAGTAGGGGCTTAGTAGGTGGTGTCCTGCGTATGTTAGATCAGAACAGGCACCACTGAACACCACCGAAGTGATCGGCAGCAGTGCAGTGTCTCCTCCGGTGGGTTGCCTCTTGACGGCTTGACATTGACTGCTCCCTGTGGACTGCCGGTGCCGGGGCTGCGGCGGGGCCGACCGGGCTGTGGCTGTGGACGGGGTGGCGGAATGAGCGGCGTGGGTGCACGCCTCTGAGGTGGCGCAGAGTTGGGACAGCAAAAAAAAAAAAAAAAAAAAAAAAAAAAAAAGTAAAGAAGAACATCAAACAATGTTTAATATGAATAAAGAAAGAAGGAAACAAACAGACAAACTAATACATAAATATAAAATATAATGAACAAATGAATAAAGAAATAAAACAACAAATAGGTAAATAAATAAATGAAGACGACGACGACAATGACGATTAGCACCTGCCACAGTAACACACAAAATAGAGAAAGAAGAAGAAGATAGAAGAAAAGAAGAAGAAGAAGAAGAAAGA
>CM031625.1:16352501-16372501 GCA_018398815.1 Conus ventricosus | reverse complement strand
TCTGAACAGAGGTAAATTAGATACAGGATGCAGTCATAACAGCCTTAAGTAGCATCCCATGGGTTGTACCAGCCGTATTTCATGACTGCAGAGCCCACGGCGAAAAACAGAATGGGCAGGAGAAGGAAAGGGAAGCAATCAGTGGGTAATGTTGTTAAACAGAGGCCAGAAAGATATTAGGCAGAAAAGAACATGGTGGAAACAGAGCCGGAAAGATATTTATGGGCAGATAAAGGAAGGGAAGCAATCAGTAGGTAAGTGTTGTTAAAACAGAGGCCAGGAAGATATTTATGGGCAGATAAAAAGGAAAGGGAAGCAATCAGTAGGTAAGTGTTGTTAAAACAGAGGCCAGGAAAGATATTTATGGGCAGATAAAGGAAAGGGAAGCAATCAGTAGGTAAGTGTTGTTAAAACAGAGGCCGGAAGATATTTATGGGCAGATAAGGAAAGGGAAGCAATCAGTAGGTAAGTGTTGTTAAAACAGAGGCCAGGAAAGATATTTATGGGCAGATAAAGGAAAGGGAAGCAATCAGTAGGTAAGTGTTGTTAAAACAGAGGCCAGGAAGATATTTATGGGCAGATAAAGGAAAGGGAAGCAATCAGTAGGTAAGTGTTGTTAAAACAGAGGCCAGGAAAGATATTTATGGGCATGAGAAGGAAAGGAAACAGTGGGTAAGGATGATAAAAGGGAGACAAAGCCAGGAAACGCTAGGAAAGGGCAGAAAACAAGATGCAAAGCATATAAACGTACTCCCAATAAGTAGTACAACAACAACAACAAAAGAAAAAAAATATAGATATATATATATATAAATCAGTCACTATAGCACTGTCTCCCCTTTTGGTGGTAGAAATTTTGTGTGCAAGAGAAAAGAAAAAAGATGCTAAAAAAGAATTAAAAAAAAAAAACGCTCTCCCTGGCTGGGGAACTGAACCCAGATCGCCTGCGTGACAGGAGGGGATGCTAACCACTATACTACCGAGGAGCTTACAGAAGATGGTTACACTGAAGTTTATAAACCGTTATTGCTTAAACTCTACATCACAACAGTAATATTTATAGCCGTTAGTAACGGCTATTCTGGTAAAATAAAACATCGGCATCATCAGTGACCCATAATGAACATGTCGTCAAATTTTCAGAAAGGTCGGTCCAGCAGTTTGGTCTGGAGCGAGTGGGACACATTTTGACCATGGATGGACAGACAGACAGACACACAGACACACAGACAGCATTCTTCGTTCCCATTGTAAAGTACTGCCTGTTCTATAAGAACTGGGAGAACAAAAAGGAAGGATAAGAAAAACAAAAGGAAGTGAAGATGGGGGGAAAAAAAACGTAAGAAAGAGGAAACAAGGGTGGGGAGGGAGGTAGTGGATGTCGGAAGAATTGGAAGAGACTGAGAGAAAACAAGATGCGAAGCATATTATAAACGTACTCCCAGTTTTCCAAACAGCTTATAAATCGGCCAAGTGCTTTGTGAGATAAGAAATAATGGCAAAATAACGGTTTTAAACGGTTATTTAACCGATGTACCTTTTGAAACTGGTATTTTAGTCCTCACCCGGCTAAAGCCTGTGTAGGCCTACATACCAAATTTCATCCAAATCGGACAATATGCACAAGAATAACGGTTTTTTAACGGTCAGATCTTGAAACACTACATGGAAGTGCCATTTGTGTGTGTTAACCTTTCTATATACAACAATTTCTTTTAATAAACCCTCCATTATAAAACATAACGGCAAAATGTAATTAACGGTTTAAAAAAACCGATTTACACTTTGAAACCCGGTATTTTTAGTCCTCAATGGGACTAAAGCCTGTGGACATATCATATTTCATCTAAATCGGCACAATATGATAGTAAATAACGGTTTTTAACGGTCAAATTTGGGAAAAACTATAAGAATGTGCCCTTTTGATGTGCGATAACCGTTCTATATACTATATTCATTAAAATCCACCTAATATTTTTAAGAAATAACGGCAGACAACGGTTTTTTACGGTTGTTTAATCCATTATTCTGCATTAATCACTTACATTTTGGACTGAGGTATCGATTTGTCACAAGATCATCAAACGGCTTATAATTGCTCAAGTACTTTCGGAGATATTCCATTAAGAAGAAAAACGTTACAGCCGTTAGTAAGGCTTTATACAGTAAACTAAAAAATTCGGGCATCATCCTTGACCATATATGAAACAATACTACAAATTTTCAGAAAGATCGGACCAGTAGTTTTGGTTGGAGCGAGTGGAACACTTTTTGACCACAGAACACCACGGACAAACAGATCTGACAGACACACAGACAGCACACAAACAGCTTTTCTTCATTCCATTCTATGTACTCCCTGTTCTCATAAGACTGGGAGTACAAAATGAAATCTAAGGGGGGTGGAGTAGGCTGGGGTGGGGAGGTTGGAGGGGAGGGGGAGGGGGGAGGAAAAAAGGACGGCATAAAAACAGACAAGAGGGTAGATGCGTCTGAAACGGCAAGTGCGAGGAGGCGGGAAAAAAGAGTGTGCCATTGCGTCTGTAATGCACGTCCAAGTATGTCCATTTTCCCATGAAGGACGACACCCCACATGTAACGCCAAGACTCACACCACGCAGGTCGTCGCTCCTTCCCCTCCCCCCTCCCCCACCCCCTCCCTTCTCACCCTCCCGTATCTCTCATTCCCATCGTCTTCGGTTATCCTACTCCTCCAGCCTTCTCCACACAGCGAGGCACACAGCACCAAACAATCGTATTTTTGCCACCGTTAGGACAAAAAAGACCGTGGTCGTTGGCAGCCAGATGAGCCGTTTGTCGTTGGGCGAATGCCGCTAATTCAGGAAGATTCACAGACATAGCGCGCTGTATATATAAGAGGCTAAATTATCATCTCTCGGTCGAATGTTATCAGTTCGCATCTCTTGTGCGAGGCTGTGTGAGTGAGAGTGGTGAGAGACAGAAAAGAGCTAAAGAAACAGAGGAGAGAGAGGGTGAATACGACGAAAGAAAGAAGTAAAAATCGAAGAAAGTAAGGAGAAAAAATATAAATCTGGAAGTGTAAACGAATCATCCTGCTGAACGTTTGACTAGAGTTGATGGTGCTCGAATTAGCTGGAAGGAAAAAAAAAAGAGCAAGGAGATCTGCAACTTTGGAACAATCAATAAGGATTTATAAAAAATAAACACAAAATAGATTAAACAAAACAACAAAACAAAAACAAAAAACAAAAAACAACCGAACGAAAAAATCAGGATATTGACCCCCAAACCGGAAGTTTAAAAAAAAAAAAAACCAACAAAAAAAAAAAAAAACGTAGCATTTTTTTCTTCGAGAGAAGCTGGTTAATACTTTCGCTATAACTTCTGGAAGGATTGACTGCCAACTCTCCTTGAAAGAACACCGTTTCACTATGACAAATGAAATGGAAAACACCAATAAATGAATAAATAATGAATAAATGATTTAGTGCAAGCTCATTGAATCAAAATCTATCCATTAAATACATAAATCAATCAATCATTAACCATCAATATTAAATAATAAATAAAATAAATATAAGAAAACTTAACTTAGGTGTGGCCATCCCAGTCCCAGACAATGGCCCGTTGCGGTGTTGGGATGTGGCTGGTGGATCTGTCTCCATCACGGGGCCTGGACGAGTTCGGAGCGGCCATGGGTGGAGGAGCTTGCTGACCTGCTCGGCCAATATGGCGGCAATGGCACTGCCAGACTGCTCGTAAGTTACTCCTGCGTTTCACTTGTTGCGACTCTCCGCTGCCTTTGTTTACGTTCGTTTGTTTGTTGTTTATTTGTTTATCGGCAGGACTGCTCAAAAACGCAAGAACGCTAGGTACTGTCTTTGCTGGTCTGTATGTTGTCTGTCTGTCTGTCTTGTCGTCCGTCGTCTGTCTGTCTCTCTCTCTCTCTTTCTCTCTCTCTCTCCTCCCTCTCTCTATCCCTCCTCTCTCTCTCTCTTCCCTCTCTCTCTCTTCTCCATCTCTTCTCTCTCTCTCTCTCTCTCTCTCTCCTCTCTCTCTCTCTCTGCTCTCTCCTCTCTCTCTCTCTCGCTCTCGTTTCTCGCTCTCTCCACAAAGAGCAATAGCTTGCCTGACCTGTCTGTCTGTTGGCCACGAGAAGTCTCTGTCTCTGTCTCTGTCTGTCTGTCTCTTTATATATGTTTATTGAGTTAGATAGATTACATAGGTACACACACACACAACGTACTATATAGATGATTCTATTTATTGACTAATATATATAGTGAGAGAGAGCGAAGAGAGCTGAGAGGGGAGGAAGACAGGGAGAGCTGAGAGGAGGTGGGACGATAAGAGGGAGAGAGGAGGAGTGGGATGAGAGAGAGGACGATGGTGGCCGAGAGAGAGAGAGAGAGGAGACTGAGAGAGGAGAGGGAGAGAGAGAGAGTGAGAGGAGAGAGATTGAGAGAGAGAGAGAGGAGAGTGGAGGAGAGTTATCGTCTCGTAATCGTCCTCCTTCCTCTCCCTTTCTCCTCCTCCTTCTTTTTTTTCTCCTCATCCTTCTTTTCCTTTCTCCTTTTCCTTCATCCTTTTCCTCCCTTCCTCCTACTCTCTCCTTAATTCCTCCTTCTTCTTCTTCTTATTCTTCTTCTTCTTCTTCTCTACTTCTTCTTTTTTCTTCATCTTCTCTTCATCATCTTCTGCTCCGTCTTCTTCTTCTTCTGCTCCGTCTTCTTCTTCTTCTTCTTCGTCTTTCTTCTTCTTCTTTTCTACTTCTTTTTTCTACAATCCTCTTAGTGCATAAATGATTACTTGAATCGTGAGAGAGAGGATGGGAACAATCATCGGATCCTGAAGAAAACGTAACAGAGAGAGATGAGAAAGAAAAGGCTACACACACACACACACCACAGGCGCGCAGGCGGCGCGCGCGCGCGCACGCGCGCAAAATTCGTTACGAAAATATTAAACACAGTGACGAAGCCAAGACGAAGATGGGCCAGGGGAGGAGATACGAGAGAGAAGAGAGAGGTGGTGAGGTGAGGAGAGGACGAGAGAGAGAGTGAGAGGAGAGAGTGAGAGAGCGAGAGAGAGAGAGAGATGACAGACAGGGGGGGACAGGACAGAACAGACAGGACACTGAGAGAGAGAGGAGGAGACTGACAGACAAGACAGACAGACAGACGAGGAAGAGAGATAGGAAAGAGAGAGGACAACAGACAGGGATAGACACACACACACCACAAACACACAACACACACACACATCACACACACACAAACACACACACAGAGGAAAGACAGACCAGACAGACAGACAGTCAGAAGAGACAGAGACAGAAGACACACCGACAGACAGAAAGACAGAAGAGACAGACAGTGACAGAGAGAAGCACCAGACAGATAGAAAGACAGACAGGAGACAGACGGAGAGTGAGACAGAGACAGACAGACAGACAGACAGGCAGACAGAGGGGCGTGGGGTATAGTGAGGTTGGGGGGAGGGAGGGGGGGGGGGGAGGGAGGGCAAGGTGGACGAATAAAGAAGCACTTCCACAGCAAGGGTCATGCCCTAGTGATCGTTTGTTTTCAAGCAGAGGAGTGGGTTGCTTGTACGTGTCAGCTGTGGAATGTGTGATTAAACAGCTGGGCTTCAAGATTTTCCAGTCTGTGTGTGATTATGCAAAAACAAACAAACACAAAGAGTCGAAGTAAACGTCATCAGCAAGTGTTGACAATGAAGCCAGCATATGGGAAGAGGTGAATCCAAATGATGAAAACTGTTTTGCTAATGATGGTGTGCTGATAATCAGCATTGACGAACTCGTGGTAGTGAACGGAATAGTTTGCCGCCGAGTTATGGGGGGAGGAAGAATACAAAGATTTTTGAACTCAGATTCTCTGTGAAACATTGCTCATGTCCTTTAGTGGATTATCAGTAGATTTTATAAAGGGGGGGGGGGGGGGGGGGCAAAATCTTTACGATTGGCCTTAAGGCTGTCGGCAATTGTCGTTAGGCTAAAACACCTAGGCTACATCAAAATGTTGTTTACTCTGCCCCATAGTTATGCGGGGATTGTCTTCGGTTGTGACAAGCTCCTAGATAACAGGATCGTCTCAAATCCCCTAGAAGTGAGTGTGGCTGCTCATGTGGCGGGGTGGTAATCAAAAACGGTCGCACACACGTCATGTTCTCATCCCTGCTTATGCATTTTTTTTTTTTTTTTATCCATTAGTGTTCATGTACTTCGGCTTTTCCGGGATGATTCCCTCGGAGTCTTTTAGCAGAGTTCGACAACAGGCAACAAACACAAACAATAAACAAAGAAAAATCTCCAACGTTTCGGATCACAGACCATTTAAGCAGAACTTGTGGACTATAAAAGAAAAACAAATAGATAGGGCAATGACGTATGGAAAACATACACTGCTCGTGTATGTTTTCATAGTCCATTGACTCATACGTATTTATTTGTTTTTCTTTTTTTCTTTTATGTCACAAGTCCTGAAGATGGTCTTGTGACCGAAACGTTGTTAGATTTTTGTTCTTTTTTTTTTTTGTTTCTATTTTAAAAAAAATTCTCAAATCCTCAAAGACGTTTTTTTGCTTTGGGTTGGACGGCAGTATTGGATGGGATTCCTCAAAACACTGACGCTTCTCTGCAATTAAAACCACGAAGTGGAGTGGATGGGACTACATGATGTTGATGATGATGATGCATGATGATGATGTGATGTTGATGATGATGTGATGATGATTTAGGAAAGTGATGGGGAGAGTAGGAGGTTGAGGAGGGAGGTGGGGGAAGGTGAAGAAGAAGGAAAGATGAGACCAAAAGAAGCGAAGAAAGAGAAGAGATGAACAATGATGATGATGTGCTGCTGTGCTGCTGATGATGATGTGATGATGAGCTAAAACAAAACGGCTGCAGCAGTAGTTGTGCAGCAGTAATGTTAGTTAGTAAGGCGTAGTAGTGCAGTAGTAGTGCTACAGCGGCAGCAGTAGTCAATAGTAGCACAATTGTAGATGCAGGCGGCATCAGTAGCGGCTGCAGTAGGCAAGCAGCTGAAACGGCGGTAGTAGCAGTAGCAGCAGCAAGCAGCAACGGCGGTCGTTTGTAGCAGTTGCAGCAGCAGCAACGGCAGTTTGTTGCGTAGCAGCCAGCAGCAACGGCGGTTGCAGTGGTAGTATCAGCATACGGCGGCAGAAGCAACATCATTTTTGCGTGTCACAGTCGGTCTATATCTGAATCCCCCCCACCCTCTCTCTCTCTTCTCTCTATCTCTCTCTTCTCTCTCTCTCTCTCTCCTCTCTCTCCTCTCTTCCCTATCCTCACACACACACACACACACACGTCCATATCCTCACACATACACTTGCATACACTTCACACACACACACACACACACACACACACACAACACACACCACACACACACACACACACACCAACACACCACACAACACATACACACACACACAACACACACCACACATAACCACAACACACTCATGCGCACACACGCACACGCACGCGCATGCATGCGCACGCACGCGCGCGCGGCACACACACACACACTCACACTCACAACACACAACACCAACACACACACACACACACACACGACACGCACGCCACGCACGCTCGTACCCCACACCCAGCCCACGCGCGCACACACACACACACACACACACAACACACAACCCACACACCACACACTCACACACACACAAACACACTCAAAGATTCGTGCATGTTGGTGTGTGTGTGTGGTGTGATGTGTGTGTGTGTGTGTGTTGTGTGTGTGTGTGTGTGTGTGTGTGTGTGTGTGTTGTGCATGGTGGTGTGTGTGTGTGTGTGTGTGTGTGTGTGTGTGTGTGTGTGTGGACAGAGAGTGAGGGAGTGTGTGAGAGGGAGAGAGAGAGAAGAGATGTGATGAGAGAGAGAGATGAGAGAGAGTGAGAGAGAGATGAGAGTGAGGGAGGTTACAGAAATAAGAAAGGAAAGAAAAAGATAAGAACGAAATAAAAAAAAAAACCATAATATCAACAAACTTCCATCATCAACATCAACAACGGACGCACGACGACGACTCGGACGACGACGACGACCGTTTTGAAAGTAGGAAGGAAAGAAAAGACATGAACAGGAGTTAAAAAAGAAAGAAAACGGATTGATAGGAAGGAAAGGAAAAAATATGGAAGGACAGGCATGTCCTATCTCTCTCTCTCTCTCTCTCTCTCTCTCTCTCCTCTCTCTCTCTCCTAGCATTTTCGCCAAATTTTTTATCTGTCTGTAAGGACTACTACACTGTGTCTGAGCGCAGAATTCCCAGTTTACGACTTGCGGAGAGGTGAGAGAGACAGAGAGAGAAGAGAGAGGAGAGAGAGAGAGAGAGAGAGAGAGAGAGAGAGAATGTGCATGCGTATGCGGAGTGTGCGTGTGTGTGTGCGTGCGTGCTTGCGTGCGCGCGCGCGTAGCGTGCGCGTGTGTGGGGGTGCGTATGATGTGATGAATACTTATATAGCGCCTAATATAGGCTAGAGCCAAGCTCTAAGCGCTTTACATCAACACTCGTTTACACTACGGGCTGCCTACCTGGGTAGTGGCGACAGAAGAGCTGCCAGCTGGCGCTTCATTCAGTCGTTTCCCGTGTCTTCCAGTCAGTTATCGTTCAATATCGATCACTCATTTTCCTTTACTTCATTATTCTTTCCATTTCTCACGCAGGGTTGGCATGCTATGTGTACTATACTGGCCTACTCTTCCGAAAGTTGGTGATTGGGATTTTCCGTGTATGCAAGATGTTATGCGTGCGTTCACACACGGATCTCGGTTTATAGTATCATTCGAAGGGTTGTATGGGGGGGGGGGGGGTAATGGAGTCAGAACCAATGTTAACTCGAGGGAAAAAAATCCCCCTGTACCGAAACGACCCGGCGGAGGTTCGAACCCGCACACCTGGATCACCAAGATTACGAGTCAGGCGCTTACCAACTGCAGTCTATTCCGGCGCCCGTGTGCGGTAAGTACGTGCGTGCGTGTTTGCGTGGCGCTGCGCGATGAATCCCTTTACCTTCGTCGCCATACTCCCCCCACCCACCCCCCCCCCCCCCAACAACACAATCTCTCTCTCTTCTTTCCTCTTTCTGGTCGCTGTTTGTCTTTTTTCTGTCCTCCGTCGTCCGCCTGTATCTGTCTGTTTGTATATCTGTCTGTCGTCTGTCTGTCTGTCTGTCTGTCTGTCTCTCTCTCTCTCTCTCTCTCTCTCTCTCTCTCCTCTCTCCTCTCTTCTCGCTCTCTCATGTTAGACTAAACAAATGATAGGACTGTAGAGTCTGGGCGTCGGCGATTACCTGTTGCCGAGTTATGGGGAGCGGTGAGAAGAGAAACACGTGTGAGTGAGTGGATGTGTGTGTGGGTGTGTGTGTGTGTGTGTGTGTGTGTGTGTGTGTGTGTCGTGTGTGTGTTGTGTGTGTGTGTGTGTGAGTGTGTGAGTGTGTTTAATGTATGTGTGATGTTGTGTGTGTGTGTGTGTGAATGTGTGTGTTGGTGTTGGGTGTGTGTGTGTGTGGTTGCGTGCGTGGGTTACGTGCATGCGTCTTGTGTGTATGTCGTGTGTGTGTGTGTGTGTGTGTGTGTGTGTGTGTGTGTGTGTGTGTGTGTGTGTGTGGTGGTGTGTCTGTGTGAAATGTGTGTGTTTAAGAGTGCCGTGTGAGAATCTCTGTCCATATTAATTTTCTTCCAATCTTCTTTCCCCCTCCCCCTATCTATCCCTCCCCCCCCCCCACCCCCACCCCCCCCCCCCCCCCCCCCCCCCCCCCCCCCCCCCCCCCCCCCCCCCCCCCCCCAATCCGTCTCTCTCTCTCTCTCTCTCTCTCTCTATCCTCTCTCTCTCTGCTTCTTTTATCTTCTACTTATTATTATTCTCTATTCGTCTGTCTGTCTGTCTGTCTTCTTTCTCTCTCTCTCTCTCTATCTCTCTCTCTCTATCTCTACTCTCTCTCTCTCTCTCTCTCTCTCTCTCTCTCTGCTTCTTCTTCTTCTTCTTCCTTCGTCTTCTTTTTATCTATCTCCCTACTCCCTCCCTCTCTCTTCTCGCTCTCTCTCTCTCTATCTCTATCTCTCTCTTCTCTCTCTCTCTCTCTCTCTCTCTCTTAGTGTCACCTCTTTCTCCCGCCACCACCAGGCTTCCAGTGTGATCGGCTCCTCCACCGCTCAGTGCATGTTCGCAAAACAGTGTATATAATCATGCTGGTCCACCTGCCATATGTGCCTGTGAAATCGGATCATATTGAATGGGTTATTGTCCAGTGGAATGTTTTGCGACCATTCCTACGTTTCTAGACCCTGTGGATACTGGAACTCCGCGATGTTGAAGTCTAGTCCTTTTTCTCTGCCCTTGTCTTCTCCAGCAGTCTCCTTAGTTAGTGACCAGTCCCCTGCCTGTTATACTATCATTCCTCAAGTTTCATTGAATAACGATACCCCAGTCAAATCACCATGCCACCCACCCAATCCCGAAGCTGAGCAAATGTCGCAAATCCACACCTGACAGACACATTCACTACCACATCCTCGTAACTGCCATGCCCCCTATAGTAGATAGGAATTCGGCCTGCCTGTGTTTCAAATCACCCCACGGATCATCATTCTGGCATTTTAAAAGTTCCAATACATTACGGTTCTTAACTTAACAACGTGCGAAAGGTATGCAAACAATTTTGTTCATGAGCTTCGCTTTTTTTAGTGTCTGTTTATGATTTATTTCTTTTCGTTGAAACTTTTTCCAGTTTCCTTCCCATGTCACTTGTTATCCTTTTCCATGATTGTATATTTTTTCTCATGGTATTCATGTTTTGATTACGTTACCGCCAGTATGTCCGGTGGATGGAATTGCACTTCTGTAAAAGAAAAAGCTGATAGATTTATTACCACATGTCACAATTGATTAGGACAATGCTTGGTTCTCAAGTTATCGAAACTACTCAAGGGTTTTTATTCTGCTGTTTCTTGATTGTTTGGATATCCCACCTTCAAATAGTGTTTATTATGCTGAACTGAA
Source organism: Conus ventricosus (assembly GCA_018398815.1). Lineage (NCBI taxonomy): Eukaryota > Metazoa > Mollusca > Gastropoda > Neogastropoda > Conidae > Conus > Conus ventricosus. The sequence continues at coordinate 16,361,456 of CM031625.1, read as the reverse complement.
ATTGTTAATTGTTTTATGTTTTTTGGATAACTGAATCGCTGATTTATTGAGAATATGTGTGAAACACTACCGCTCAATTGTTTTTGGAGATTTTGAATGCCAGAGAACAGGCAATGGTTGTGTTTCTGAATTTTCCATAGACCGACTTTATTGGTGAAAATACAGAGGATTCAATGCTGTGTACAAGATTTAGTTGGGAGTCAAAGGATGGTATTACAAATGAATTTGGTAATATTCTTCATATATGTGATCAATATAACCTGATTATATGAACGACTTGTTTGGCGTGTGAGGGGGGAAACTTCACTTAATGCATATTAATGGATGTAGTGTTATGATTTACTTTATTGTTTTCTGAATGTATGTTTCATGCGGGTTCATATTTAAACGTTATTCCATGAAAACTGAACTCAAAACATGTATGCTGTAGAGATGTCTTGAACGTACCTAAGGCCATTGACTGAAACCCACCTGACCCTTTCTACGACAAGTAAAGTTATTAAGTTTGTGTGGATAATGAAAAGAAAATATGATTATCGTGCATGTTTTAATGATAATGATGTTCGAAACTAATTCAAGATGTAGTAAATTTAATAGTTCTGATATTGATGGCATCATTAGCTTCATTCATTGGGTGGTCTCAAGATGGCTGGAGAAAAAAGTATGTTTAAAGACATTCTAGGGTAGATAGTTTCAGACAAAAGCCAGGTTTGTCAGAGTATGTACAGAAAAAAGACGTTGAAGTACGTAAGCTTTCGAAAAAAAAAAAAAAAAAAAACATTTCATCAGTTGTTTGCAACAGTATTGTAAATATGATGTTGACAATGATAGTAAAAAGCTACAATTGTTATATTACAGATATATGTATGTGATTTCAAGGTGACAGTATAAAAATCTGCTTAGCGTTATGAGATCCAACTTACACTCAATTCTAGATACCCTTGTGAATGTAGTGGCGATCCTAAACGTTTTTTGGCGGACTGTTAAATCGGTTCTTATATCTAATGAATTAAAAGCATAATGCGACACTTATGGTGAATGGTTTTTGGATCATTTCAAGCATGGTTTTAATAGTGATCTATCTAACGATACTGAATTACCAGATTTGATAGAAAGTTTTCAAACTAACTTGGTGTAGACACAAAATTTGGATACCCCCCCCCCCCCCCCCCCGTGCAAATCCGACACTAGACAGAGCGATTAGAAGCGATGGGAAATTGAGGATGCTATAAAGCTATGAAAATATGAAATAGCATCTGGTCCCCGATGAATTAAGAGGTGAATTTTATAAAAACGCATCTCAAGAAGTCAATTCCATTTTTTAATTCTATACTTCATTAAACTGTTTGATTCTGGTAGTTTTCCTAAAAAGTGGTTGGTCAGTCTATCATTCTGCCTCGTGTATAAAAAGGGTTGATCCTGTTTGTCCTGACTAATTTCTGGGGTATTTCCTACTGCTCGATATTGGAGTAAGTTGTACAGTTATATCCTTAATAAAAAGACTTACTGAATGGGTCGAAGATAAATGATTTAAATGATTTCATTCAAAGATGGTTTTAGACGAAATTCATAGTGCAATGATCATCTGTTTACCCTTCTGGCCACTAATTCAATAGCAGTTACTCATATTCGGAGAAGCTTTACGTTGCCTTTATTGATTTCAAAAAGGCCTTTGTCTTAAGTTAACAGACAGTACCTTTGGATGATATTAAAGAAGAAAGGTATCAGTGAGTAAATTGTACAGATGCTGTCAAAGCCATGTATGAAACTGTCAAGCTAGTGTAAAAGTGAACAACCAGTGCACTGAACCATTCTTCTGTCTCGTGCCTGAGACTTGGACGACATCTGCAGTCCAGGTTTGTTTATCGCTATTTAATTAATGAAACTGCAATTGATGTAAACCGTAATGGTAAACACGGTGTGAAGCTATCCCAGATTTAATGGTAAAATTTTGATACTACTTTTTGCTGATGATGTTCTGTTACTTTCTTCCTCGGTTTTTTTTTGGTCTGCAACGACAGCTGATTTTGAGGGAGCCTGCCATAGAATGAATTTATCATTAATTAGATTAAACTAATGGTGGTCGTCTCTTTCGCAAAGGCGGTTTCATTGCAGCGAGAGAAAAATGGTTCTTTGGTAGCAAATAGCTAGAAGTGGGTACAATCAGTTTAATACCTTGGTATCATTTTTTCTCCTTCCCTCTCTTTCTCCTACGATATGGAGATAGAACAAAAAGGGGGCTGCAGAAGCAAAGAGTGGAGTTGTATGTATCTTAAAACTGTTTGTGGTCCCCTCGGTTGACATGTAAGCATCCAAATTGGTGTTCATTTAAAATATTTGATTGTCAAATCCTACCAATGTTAATTACGCTCTGAAGTTTGGGGATTGATGCAAATCAGAATTTGATTGTAAAAGTACACCTCTTTGCGGTGTAAAGATTGCTAAATGTTAGCGTTAAGACACCTAATGTCCTGGTCTATGGTGAATGTGGTAGATATCCTCTTTATGTTCATACTTATACAAGTTGTGTTAAATATTGGTTGAAACTTAAGTTGAGAATGTCTGATGAGCGTCTGCCTTTAATATCCTTTTAAAATGCTATTAGTCTTCACTTATACAATCAGACAATTGGTGTTTATACCGTATATGCTTTTACCTTTTACAAAATATGGATTCGGACATGTATGGGAACACCAAGGTGTTCAAAAATATTCATCTTTTTCTCAGATGAATTCAAGAAGGCCTTATCGATTGTTTCATTCAAGGAGGGAGGCTCAGTGAGAGATAAAAGTCGGTTTACATTATTTTATGATCTTTCAAACTATCGTTTTTTACATCTCAATACTTATTCGACCTAAAAGACAGTGTGTACTTGATAAAGACCTTAATAGATTTAGATTAGGTGTTCAGCATTACGAACGCATCGGTACGATTACTCTAATAATGTCTCCACTAACTGTCAAATTTTGTGAGGTTTGTCCAGAAAGTGAACTTCATTTATATGCGTCTGTCCAAATTCTCAATGTTAGAAGAAAAATTACATTCCCTGTATTGTATTACAATTACCCTTCTTCTTTCAGGTTATCGTTACTGTGTGTGAACTAAATGTATCGTGCAGACTGGCTGGCATATCTAACTGATGCATTTAAAATTGTAATCTTGTATTTCCGTTGCAGGTTGTAAGGATGGTTATATCATATTATTTGCAATATAGTATCTTGACTTGAGTTCCTTTGTAACCCCCTCCCCTTGGACATGGGCAGTAGAAGGCCTGGCTCATTAAACTTTTGTCATTGTCATTCTCTCTCTCTCCTCTCTCTCTCTCTCTTCTCTCTCCTCTTCTCTCTCTCTCTCTCTCTCTCTCTCTTCTCTCTCTCGCTCTCTATGGTTCTTCTTCTTCTTCTCTCTCTCTCTCTATCTCTCTCCTCTCTCTCTCTCTCTCTCTCTCTCTCTCTCCCCTTCTTGACTTTATCACTCCTTTTCTTATCCTTCTCCTTTTTCATCTTCTTCTTCTTCTCCTGCTTATTCTTTTCTTTCTTCTTCTTCTTCTTCTTCTTCTTCGTCTCTCTTCTTCTCTCTACTCTCTCTCTTCTCTCATATCTCTCTCTCTCTCTCTCTCTCTTCTCTCTCTCTCTCTCGCTCTCTCTCCCCGCTCTCGCTTCTTCTTCTTCTTCTTCTTCTTCTTCTCTCTGCTTCTTCTTCTTCTTCTCTCTCCCTTCTTCTTCTTGTTTTGTTCTTGTTCGTGTTCTTGTTCTTTTTCTTTTCTTCTTCTTCTTCTTCTTCTTCTTTTCTTCTTCTCTCTCTCTCTCTCTCTCTCTCTCTCTCCTCTCTCTCTCTCTCTCTCTCTCTTCTCTGGTCGGGGTCTCATCATGTCTCTTCCCCTCTCCTCCGGTCATCCCTCCCTACCTCCCTTTCCTCCATCCCTCCCTTCCTACCTTCCTCCTATGGCCGCATCCTTGACCGACACTCATAAATATACATAGAAAAAAAAAAAGAAAAAAGAAAAAAAAAAATCACATTCAGTTTACCCTCGCCAGACACTAATAAGATTACAACACATGAAACGAAGTGAGCACAGGGGACACAGCCTGAAATGCCTGGAATCCCCTCACATCAGATGTTCCCAGTCTCTCGTGCAGCCGTTACAAGGGTTTTTTAGGCGAACCTGAATGTGGTGAGTCAGACTTCAGCAATGATGTGTTCCAGCCCAAACTGACCTTGACCTCCACAGCGCGGACGATGGACGGGTGGTCCTAAAGAAGGGAGAAGAATTAAAGCTGGGTTACCACAGTGCAAACATAGGGAAAGAACTAGATGAAATGAATATCGGTCGCGGGGTTTTTGTTTTGTTTGTTTGTTTGTTTGTTTGTTTTGTCTACCGCTAGGTTAAAGGACATGGGAAAAAAAATTCTGCTTTACACTTTTCCGAATTTTCCCCAAACAATGGATACAAGGAGTAGAGCCGGATGTAATGCCACCCCCAACACTCTTATGATTCTTGTATCATTGTGACTTTATGAATTGTTCGTTGTTGTTGTTTGATTGTCATTTTCAAATATTTGTTTTGAAATATAGATAATTCTCACTTGACTGTAAACCTAAGCGTAAGTCTGACTGATCTGTAATTTTCGAGATGTAAAGAAAAAGTATTTCTTTTATATTTAAACGTTTTTTGGCACAGCATATATATATATATTATATATATATTTATTATTTTTATATATATATATTATATATATATATATATATTGAATTAGAAACAAAGCTTGCTCTTATGTCTGAGATTGGCCTTTTCTGGATATATAGCATTCTTCCTAAAATCGAAAAAAGGCAGTGGAGTCAATTACCCCTTTCCCACGGGTCACTGAGGAGAAACAACCAGGTTTCGAAAAATATCGGTATTCGTCCAGGTGTTTTGTGTCTAGTGAGTTTCACTCCCTATTGGAGTTTACAAGCTTCGCTGATGGTCATTTTGAGAATCATTTTTCCGGATTGGAGATGATTTATTTTATTTTTCCCCATCCCCACTTGAGCACATACTGTTAGTATAGGCAGTATTAATGCCACTGCAGATATGAATGCTTATGCCCCATATTTATTAATATCTAAGGCAAAGAGCATGCTTTGTCTTATAATTCAATATTCTTGCAGTCATTGCAACACCAAGCTGCTTGTATGTAGCTGGAACGGTGTGATCGGTACTTATCCTTGGAATTATTTGTTTGTTGTATTTAGCCTCTTGCGGATTCATTCCAAGAAACTGGCCATCAAGAACTTGTGTCATAGGGATATCTTTTTATTTTTTATATTTTCTACTTTCACAAGGAAAATGTAGCACTGTTTTGCTCTTTCATGATTTTCTTTTGTTCTTAGATGCACCTTTGGTTGGGTTTTTGTAAAATCCCTAACAACATACTTTGTATTGCACACCAGCCTTTTTCGGGATTGCATTCTTCATAAAATGGAAAAAGGCAGAGGAAGTCATATACAACTTTCCGCGGTCACTGAGGAGAAACAACCAAGTTCGTAATATTCGGTATATGACCAGGAGTTACTTGTTAGCGAGTTTCACTACCTTTTGGAGGATGCTTCTCCCTTTGAGAATATAAGCTTGCAGAAGGACTCATTTTGAGAAGCATTTTTTTTTTATTTTTTATTTTATTTTTCGGCATTTCACCCATTCCAAAGCACATACTGTTAGTTAGGCAGAATCATCTACCACAGCAGATTAGAACTGGAGTATCTCCCCTTATTTCTTCAATTCTAGAGTAAGAGCAAGCTATTTTATAAATTAATTTTATTTTATTTATATATTATAATTCAGAGTTAAAGGCACTCAGCTATTTATTATATTTTTAATAAAACATTTCAAATCCACATCTTAAAAGAAAAACAAATGGAAACTATAGCTTGCGAGAGTTGTGTGTCAGAAATTATTCGGTGAATAAGAGCAGGATAGATGCAATTATTACCGTACAGAAATAAAAAACGGTCTTTGAATTTTTCTTAGGAGGGAGAGAGAGAGGGAGGGGTGCGGGGGGGGGGGGGGGTGTGCAGAGTGTAGGGGTAGTAAAGAGGGTTGACGTGGTGTGTAGGGGGCTTATGCTAAGAAAGAAGGTCCAACCCAGGGGTCACAGACGGCATTCTAGATATTGGCACACAAGAAGGAATCCATAGGGAAGGATAAAGACCACTCGATCTGAAAAAACTCGCCACCTGCATGCACTGGTTGAGACTGAGCGGTCCAAGCAGGAAAGATTGTACGAGACCAGAGAGAGAAATGGAACTGTCATCCATGTGTGATGATGGATGTGCTGTAAGCAAGACGGGCGCGAGAAAATGCCAAAGAAATCAAACATACTGACTGATACTGCAACGGACAGGGCTTTACTCCATGCTTATTTTTCATACCAACACATGCTGGCGCTAACCTGGCCGATAGATACAAGACACCTGCAGTGCTGGTCAGGGTAATCTGAGCCATTCTGTCAGAGAAAGATGCACCATGAGTGATGAAACTCGACTTGTCGTGCCAGTCTTCTGTACTGTGCCCACTGTGGAAAACTGACTTTGAACTGAGACCATGCGAACTGACTTCTGACTGAGCATAGACGAATGACTCATTGAACTGTGCCCATAGCAGAACTGCTTCAGGGCGACTGAGCCCTAGCGTACTGACTTTCAGGGTGAACTGAGCCATAGCGAACTGACTTCAGGGCGAACTGTGCCCTTAGCAGAACTGACTTCTGAAACTGGACCAAAGCGAACTGACTTCTGGGTGAACTGAGCCCATAGCGAACTGACTTCTGAACTGAGCCCATAGCGAACTGACTTCTGAAATGAGCCATAGGAACTGTATTCAGGGGTGTGAACTGAGCCATAGCGAACTGACTACAGGGCGTACTGAGCCCTTAGCGATACTGAACCTTCTGAACTGAGCCCATAGCGATTGACTTCAGGGTGAACTGAGCCCATAGCGAGATGACTTCTGAACTGAGCCCATAGCGAACTGACTTTGAAACTGAGCCTTAGCGAACTGACTTCAGGGTGAAACTGAGCCCATAGGTATGACTACAGGGACGATGAGACCATAGGTATGACTTTGAACTGAGCCCCATAGCGAACTGACTCTGAACTGAGCCCATAGCGAATGACTTCATGGGGGTGAACTGAGCCCTAGCGAAACTGAACTTGAACTGAGCACATAGCGAACTGACTTCTGAACTGAGCCATAGCGAACCTCACTTCAGATCGAACTGAGCCCTAGCAGAATCTGACTTCTGAACTGAGCGCAGAGCAAACTGGACTTCATGGTGAACTGAGACATAGCAAACTGACTTCATGGTGAGTTGAACTGAGCCCATAGCGATCTGACTTCTGAACTGAGCCCATAGCGAACTGACTTCAGGCGTGGATCTGGGCCCTTAGCGAACTGTTTCGGGTGAACTGAGCCATAGCGACTGGACTTCAGGGCGAACTGAGGCCATAGTCGAACTGACTTCTGAACGTGCCAATAGCGAACTGACTTGAATGAGCCCATAGCGAACTGACTTCTGAAACTGAGCCCCCATAGCGAAACTGACTTCTGAACTGAGCCAATAGCGAACTGACTGCAGGGTGAACTGAGAGCCATAGCGAACTGACTGCAGGGTTGAACTGAGCCCTTAGCGAACTGACTTCAGGGCCGAACTGAGCCCATAGCAGAACTGATTCTGGGTGAAACTGAGCCATAGCGAATGAATTCCGGCGAACGGAGCCTAGCGAACTGACGTCTGAAACTGAGCCCATAGCCGAACTGACTTCTGAACTGAGCCCATAGCGAACTGACTTCAGGGTGAACTGAGCCCATGCGAACTGACTTCTGAATGAGCCCCAAGCGAACTGACGTCAGGAGTGAACTGAGCCCATAGCGAAACTGAATTCTGAACTGAGCCCATAGCGAACTGATTTCAGGTGTGAACTGAGCCATAGCGAACAGACTTCAGGGTGAACTGAGCCATAGGCGAACTGACTTCAGGGCGAACTGAGCCCATATCGAATGACTTCAGGGTGAACTGAGCCCCATAGCGAACTGACTTCTGAATGAGACATAGCGAAGTGAATTATGATGAGCCCTAGCGGAACTGATTGATCTGAGGGGCCCATAGCGAACTGACCTCTGAAACTGAGGCATAGCGAAAACTGGACTTCTGAACTGAGGCCATAGCGAACGACTCAGGGTGAACTGAGCCCATAGCGAACTGACTCATAACTGAGGCTTAGCGAACTGACTTCTGAACTGAGGCATTAGCGAATCGACTTCTGAACTGAGCCCTTAGCGAACAGACATCTGAACTGAGCCCCATAGCGAACTGACTTCGGAACTGAGCAATAGCGAAATGACTGCTGAACTGAGCCCATAGCGGAACTTACTTCTGTACTGAGCCCATAGCAAACTGATTCTGGGTGAATGTGGCCATAGCGAACTGATTCTGATCTGTGGCTTAGCGAATGACTTCTGTAATGAGCCCATAGCCGAACTGACTTCAGGGATAGGAGCCAGCGCGGGCAGAGAATCCCACAGACAAAAGTTGCTGAAAAAATAGACATTATGCAAAATGTCTTTTAGTTTTTCAAGCAACTTTTTACCTCCCACACTTTCGTTGTTCATTTTACTATCCTTCGCTGGCTGCTTTTGGGTGCTATTGGATTCTTTTTTGACCCTTGGTGGTTGGAGTTCACCACAGTATGATGGACTGTGGATGGGCCATCTCTATTTGACGCCAGGTGGCTGACACAACAAGCCGTGTCTCACCCTGTGAGTCACGACCCAGCGGACGAAAGGCTCGAGAGCAAGGCCATTACATAATATTCTGCCTTCAAAGGGTTTGCTCGATGGTTCCCTTATGACTGCCAGTGAGGGGTTTTCATATCTGTGATAGATTTTTCTTAATTTCATGTTCCCAGTTTCGAATG
>CM031625.1:16341337-16352401 GCA_018398815.1 Conus ventricosus | reverse complement strand
CCCTTTTTGTTTCTTGCAGTTTAGTCGTCATCAGGGACAGGTACCCTACTTGTTTCTTATTATCGTCATGACCACGACCACAGCAAAGGCCAGAGTTCCGTGGAAGTGATCCGGTGCTGGAGGAGTGTCGGCAGTCTCAGGCCGTAGCCATGCTGTCCAACGTCGACGCCCCCTCCTCCTCCTCCCTCTTCCCCTCCGCCCTGCCATGGTGACGGAGCAGGAGGTGGACCCCCGAGGGCCGCAGCACGCCGCCACTGGTGGGGCACGTGTCAGCGCTACGCAACCACTGGGAGATGGAGGCTTCCCGCAACAGGTCAGTGAGGCTGGGACCTCTGCTGATTCTGATTGGACAGGAGCTGCTGGGTTCCTGTAGTAGTAGTAGTAGTAGTAGTACTTCAGTTTTATGTCTGTTCACATATGTGATATTAGATGAAGAGAGAGAGAGAGAGATGCATAAATGTCTGTGACTATGTAAGTGTATGCATAGTGTAGTTATCTAAGTGCATATGAATGTCCTCCTGAACATTTCTGATTATCAGCTCAAATTTGTTAAAGTTGAATTTGCTTCTGTGGAAATCAGTACAAACTCAGTATGGAGAGCCATCAAATTATGCGAACATAAGTATGAGTCGGGTAAGGTACCAAAAAGTGCTTCTCACAAATATCATGTGAATAATGTTTGGTGTAATGTATGCAGTGTAAAGCGATGTTGATCTGTGACGCATTTGAATAGAACAGAGGTACCGAAATAACAAAAGAGAGGCCATTTTAGTTCTCCCTCACTCCCTCAACCCTCACCGTCCTCCATGGCTTCCCACCCGTCCCCACTCCTCCCTGTCCTCTCCCTTCTTTTCATCCACCAGCCTGCTTCTGCCATCAGTTTCTTGATCGTTCAGTCGTTGGTTGTTGGCTTGGTGCGTCTTCATTGTAGGCTGTTTTACCAGATCATGCCACTTGTTTGCTTGGGGCACACACACCCACAAGCAGTCACACCCACACCATTTTCACATGACTATGAGGCTGCTGTCTCTTGGCGGTTCAGTCCTTCTTGGAGTGTTTTCAGAGATGAACCTCTGCACTTTCTTCTCATCTGTTGCAAGCGCCGTGCCTGCCACTGAAGAATTCCAGCGCAAGGATTCCCTTTCCACAGCTGGACAAAAACGGTTCAGTATTGGCACTTCTGCTGGACATTGTATGTATCAGATCTGCCAGCCAGCTGTCATGTTTACAATTTCAAACTCAGTACATAGTACGGTTTCCTACTATGTTTTACTGAATTTGGGTGGGGTGGGGGGGTGGGGGGGGGGGGGGGGGGAGTAGATAAACAGGAAAAATGAGGAGTGAAAAGGAAACAAGTTCACACACACACACACACACACACACACACACCACACACCACACACACACACACACACATGCGCATGCATGTGCACATCGCATGCATGTGCACATGTGTGCGTGCACATGCATGTAGTGCAAATGCATACACACACACACACACACACACACATGTGCATGCACATGCGCATGCACAGGCTTGATTTGTTGCTAATGCGTGTGTTCAGATTTGAATGTTGAATTATTTTTGCATATGTACTTTTTTGCATATGCTGCTTCTTTTTGAGAAAAGTGGTCTGCATGCACTGATCACCATTGGCATGGAGAATAATAAGTTATGTCCCTTCAACGACATTGGCATGAAGAATAATAAGTTATGTCCCTTCAACGACATTGGCATGGAGAATAATAAGTTATGTCCCTTCAACAACATTGGCTCGGAGAATAATAAGTTATGTCCCTTCAACGACATTGGCATGGAGAATAATAAGTTATGTCCCTTCAACGACATTGGCTCGGAGAATAATAAGTTATGTCCCTTCAACGACATTGGCTTGGAGAATAATAAGTTATGTCCCTTCAACAACATTGGCTCGGAGAATAATAAGTTATGTCCCTTCAACGACATTGGCATTGAGAATAATAAGTTATGTCCCTTCAATGACATTGGCTTGGAGAATAATAAGTTATGTCCCTTCAATGACATTGGCATGGAGAATAATAAGTTATGTTCCTTCAATGACATTGGCATGGAGAATAATAAGTTATGTCCCATCAATGACATTGGCTTGGAGAATAATAAGTTATGTCCCTTCAACAACATTGGCTATGAGAATAATAAGTTATGTCCCTTCAATGACATTGGCTTGGAGAATAATAAGTTATGTCCCTTCAATGACATTGGCTTGGAAAGTAATAAGTTATGTCCCTTCAACAACATTGGCATGGAGAATAATAAGTTATGTCCCTTCAATGACATTGGCTCGGAGAATAATAAGTTATGTCCCTTCGACAACATTGGCTTGGAGAATAAGTTTTGTCCCTTCAACACCATTGCCATGGAGAATAATAAGTTATGTCCCTTCGACAACATTGGCTTGGAGAATAAGTTTTGCCCCTTCAACACCATTGGCATGGAGAATAATAAGTTATGTCCCTTCAACAACACTGGCATGGAGAATAATAAGTTATGTCCCTTTAACAACATTGGCTTGGAGAATAATAACTTATGTCCCTTCAACAATACTGGCATGGAGAATAATAAGTTATGTCCCTTCGACAACATTGGCATGGAGAATAATAAGTTATGTCCCTTCGACAACATTGGCATGGAGAATAATAAGTTATGTCCCTTCAACAACATTGGCTTGGAGAATAATAAGTTTATGTCCCTTCAACAACATTGGCATGGAGAATAATAAGTTATGTCCCTTCAACAACATTGGCATGGAGAATAATAAGTTATGTCCCTTCAACAACACTGGCATGGAGAATAATAAGTTATGTCCCTTCAACAACATTGGCTTGGAGAATAATAAGTTGTGTTCCTTCGACAACATTGGCATGGAGAATAATAAGTTATGTCCCTTCAACAACACTGGCATGGAGAATAATAAGTTATGTCCCTTCAACAACATTGGCTTGGAGAATAATAAGTTATGTCCCTTCGACAACATTGGCATGGAGAATAATAAGTTATGTCCCTTCAACAACATTGGCCTGGAGAATAATAAGTTATGTCCCTTCATCACCATTAGCATGGAGAATAATAAGTTATGTCCCTTCAATGACATTGGCTTGGAGAATAATAAGTTATGTCCCTTCAACAACACTGGCATGGAGAATAATAAGTTATGTCCCTTCAACAACACTGGCATGGAGAATAATAAGTTATGTCCCTTCAACACCATTGGCATGGAGAATACTAAGTTATGTCCCCTTCAACAACACTGGCATGGAGAATAAGAAGTTATGTCCCTTCAACAATACTGGCATGGAGAATAATAAGTTATGTCCCTTCGACAACATTGGCATGGAGAATAATAGTTATGTCCCTTCAACACCATTGGCATGGAGAATACTAAGTTATGTCCCTTCAACGACATTGGCATGGAGAATAATAAGTTATGTCCCTTCAACACCATTGGCATGGAGAATACTAAGTTTTGTCCCTTAAACGACATTGGCATGGAGAATAATAAGTTATGTCCCTTCAACGACATTGGCTTGGAGAATAATAAGTTATGTCCCTTCAACAACATTGGCATGGAGAATAATAAGTTATGTCCCTTCAACAACATTGGCTTGGAGAGTTATGTTCCTTCGACGACATTGGCCTGGAGAGTTATGTTCCTTTGACAATATCTGCCTGGAAAGTTATGTTCCTTTGACAACATTGCTCTGGAGAGTTATGTTCCTTTGACAACACTGGCATGGAGAATAATAAGTTATGTCACTTCAACAATACTGGCATGGAGAATAATAAGTTATGTCCCTTCAACACCATTGGCATGGAGAATACTAAGTTATGTCCCTTCAACAACACTGGCATGGAGAATAATAAGTATGTCCCTTCAACAATACTGGCATGGAGAATAATAAGTTATATCCCTTCGACAACATTGGCATGGAGAATAATAAGTTATGTCCCTTCAACACCATTGGCATGGAGAATACTAAGTTTTGTCCCTTCAACGATATTGGCATGGAGAATAATAAGTTATGTCCCTTCACAACATTGGCTTGGGAATAATAAGTTTTGTCCCTTCAACAACATTGGCATGGAGAATAATAAGTTATGTCCCTTCAACAACATTGGCATGGAGAATAATAAGTTATGTCCCTCGACAACATTGGCATGGAGAATAATAAGTTATGTCCCTTCAACAATACTGGCATGGAGAATAATAAGTTATGTCCCTTCGACAACATTGGCATGGAGAATAATAAGTTATGTCCCTTCAACACCATTGGCATGGAGAATACTAAGTTTTGTTCCCTTCAACGACATTGGCATGGAGAATAATAAGTTATGTCCCTTCAACGACATTGGCTTGGAGAATAATAAGTTTTGTCCCTTCAACAACATTGGCATTGAGAATAATAGTTATGTCCCTTCAACAACATTGGCTTGGAGAGTTATGTTCCTTCGACGACATTGGCCTGGAGAGTTATGTTCCTTTGACAACATCTGCCTGGAGAGTTTATGTTCCTTTGACAACATCTGCCTGGAGAGTTATGTTCCTTTGACAACAATGCTCTGGAGAGTTATGTTCCTTTGACAACATTGGCCTGGAGAGTTATGTCCCTTTGACAACATTGCTCGGGGAGTTATGTTCCTTTGACAACATTGCTCTGGAGAGTTATGTTCCTTCGACAACATTGGCCTGGAGAATCAGTTATGTCCCTTCAGCATCATTAACATGGAGAATAACAAATTATGTTACTTCAACATCATTAGCATGGAGAATTATAAGTTATGTCCCTTCAACAGCATCCCCCCCCCCCCCCAACTCCCCTCAGACATGGACAGGGAAAAGGAGTCACCTCCCTTCAACAGCATTCCCCCCAACATGTCACAGACATGGATAGGGAAAGCACAGCCCTTCAACAACATTTCCCCCCCCCCCCCCCCAAACATGTCACAGACATGGATAGGGAAAGGGAGTCACCTCCCTTCAACAACATTCCCCCCCCCAACATGTCACAGACATGGATAGGAAAGGGAGTCACCTCCCTTCAACAACATTCACCCCCCAACATGTCACAGACATGGATAGGGAAAGGCACAGCCCTTCAACAACATTCACCCCCAACATGTCACAGACATGGATAGGGAAAGGGAGTCACCTCCCTTCAACAACATTCACCCCCAACATGTCACAGACCCTGGATAGGGAAAGTCACCTCCTTTCAACAACATTCACCCCAACATGTCACAGACATGGATAGGGAAAGTCACCTCCTTTCAACAACATTCACCCCCAACATGTCACAGACATGGATAGGGAAAGTCACCTCCTTTCAACAACATTCAACCCCCAACATGTCACAGACATGGATAGGGAAAGGCACAGCCCTTCAACAACATTCACCCCCCAACATGTCACAGACATGGATAGGGAAAGTCACCTCCCTTCAACAACATTCACCCCCAACATGTCACAGACATGGATAGGGAAAGGGAGTCACCCCTTCAACAAACACATCTCCCCCCCCCCCCCAACATCTCACAGACATGGATAGGGAAAGGCACAGCCCTTCAACAACATTCACCCCCCAACATGTCACAGACATGGATAGGGAAAGGGAGTCACCTCCCTTCAACAACATTCCACCCCCAACATGTCACAGACATGGATTGGGAAAGGAAGTCACCTCCCTTCAACAACATTCACCTCCCAACATGTCACAGACATGGATTGGGAAAGGAAGTCACCTCCCTTCAACAACATTCACCCCCCAACATGTCACAGACATGGATTGGGAAAGGAAGTCACCTCCCTTCAACAACATTCACCTCCCAACATGTCACAGACATGGATAGGGAAAGGGAGTCACCTCCCTTCAACAACATTCACCCCCCAACATGTCACAGACATGGATAGGGAAAGGGAGTCACCTCCCTTCAACAACATTCACCCCCCCCCTCCCCCAACATGTCACAGACATGGATAGGGAAAGGCACAGCCCTTCAACAACATTCACCCCCCAACATGTCACAGACATGGATAGGGAAAGGGAGTCACCTCCCTTCAACAACATTCACCCCCCAACATGTCACAGACATGGATAGGAAAAGGGAGTCACCTCCTTCAACAACATTCACCCCCCAACATGTCACAGACATGGATAGGGAAAGGGAGTCACCTCCCTTCAACAACATTCACCCCCCAACATGTCACAGACATGGATAGGAAAGGGAGTCACAGCCTTTCAACAACATTCACCCCCAACATGTCACAGACATGGATTGGGAAAGGAAGTCACCTCCTTTCAACAACATTCACCCCCCAACATGTCACAGACATGGATAGGGAAAGGGAGTCACACCCCTTCAACAACATTCACACACACCCAACATGTCACAGACATGGATAGGGAAGGGAGTCACCTCCTTCAACAACATTCACCCCCCAACATGTCACAGACATGGATAGGGAAAGAAAGGACACCCCTTCAACAACACTCACCCCCCCCAAAATGCACAGACATGGATAGGAAGGGAGGGACACCCCTTCAACAACATTCACCCCCAAATGTCACAGACATGGATAGGAAAAGGAGTACACCCTTCAACAACATTCCCCCCCCCCCCCCCCCCCCCAACATGTCACATACATGGATAGGGAAAGGGAGTCACCTCCTTCAACACATTACCCCCCCCCCCCCACATGTCACAGACATGGATAGGAAAGGCACAGCCCTTTCACAACATTCAACCCCCAACATGTCAAGACATGGATAGGGAAAGGGAGTCACCTCCCTTCAACAACATTCAACCCCCAACATGTCACAGACATGGATAGGGAAAGGGGTCACCTCCCTTCAACAACATTCACCCCCCCCCCCCCCCCCCCAACATGTCACAGACATGGATAGGGAAAGGCACAGCCCTTCAACAACGTTCACCCCCAACATGTCACAGACATGGATAGGGAAAGGCACAGCCCTTCAACAACGTTCACCCCCCAACATGTCACAGACATGGATAGGGAAAGGCACAGCCCTTCAACAACGTTCACCCCCCCCCCCCCCCCCCCCCCCCCAACATGCCACAGACTGTCCACTTCCCACAGTGTTACTCACAGGATCAGTCTCCTGGCTCCTTAGTTATCCAACTCTGCTGAAGTTGTGGCACAATGGCTGTGTCATCACATGTTGCCACTGTTCATTTGTCATTCTCAGGGTCCAGAGGAGAGGAATAGTTGTTAGGACAGACACAGGGAAGTCAGGAAGTATTGTTGGCCTTTGGTTGTTGTTTTGGGTTTGTCTATTCATGATTAAACACCAAAAGTTGAGTTCAAAGTACTTGTTGTTAGCAGGCACTAGAGGTAAAAGAAATGGACGGTGTTACTGATAAGACATATCAGCTAAGCAATGATGATTACACAAAGAAGCAGAAGAGTTTCTGAGGGTTGCATTCAGTATGTCTTGTACCAGCCACAGTAAATGGTTTTAATGCTTGAACCAAATTTTTATTTGTGGTTCCAATGTATCAATATTTGTGATAGAAAGTGCTGTTCAACAATGAATGTGATTACGACATACAGAGCATAGCTTTCATTTGATTATTGAATTTTCTTGACGGTGTTTCTGTAAACTGATTTATAAGTATTGTCATCCTGTATACCCAGACTGGCATGAAAAAAATTGAAACTAAAATGGTTTAAATACACTGTCAGAAAATTTGAGGAAACTGTTCAGTTCAAACTGCAGTGGTGTGATAACTAAGGGAGACTACCAAACGGATAAGTCCCAGTTCTCTTTGCTGGCTGTTGCAGGCTATGTGTCGGACCCCCTGAGCACCATGATGGGCGGCCATGGCGGTCACTGACTCTCTGCCCAGCTCTGGCAGCTCATGCCATGACAGCGAGGATTCATGACACTCCACCCACCTCCATGCTGCCGTCCTGAACCCGTCAGACTGTGCTCATCAGCTCACACAATCACCTGGGATTCCTGTACCACTGTCTCTCTCACTGTTGCCTTCCTTAATGGGCTGGCCCATGGATCATCAGACTGTATTCATCAGCTCAGACAGAGTCACCAGGAATTCCTGTACCACTGTCTTCACAGCTACCTTCCTGGACCAGCTGGCCCATGGACCATCAGACTGTTCATCAGTTCACGCAGAGTCACCAGGATATCCTGCACCACTGTCCTCATTGCTGCTTTCCTGAAAGGCGTTTTCCATGGACCATTGGGGAGTTCACATCAGTCATGCTAAGACAGTGAGGATTCCTCAAGTGCTGTTCAACTCTCTGCTTTCTTCCCCTGAAGGAGCAGGTCCATGGACCATTGGGGAGTGAACATTTTCAGTGAGAAGCAACAGGGATCCCTGACCCCACTTTTCATCTCACTGCTGCCTTCCTGAAAAGCTGTTCCCATGGAGAACAGGGCAGTTCACATCCACTCTTGCAGACACAATGAGGATCCCTAACACACTGTTCTGCTGATTTCCCTCAAAGAACAGGTCCATTGACCATTGGGCAATGAACGTTTACAGTGAAAGGCAACAGAAGTTCTGATCCCACCTGTCGTCTCACCTGTGCCTTCTTAAAGAGCCTACGCATTGACTGTTGGATAGTGTGCATCAACTCCAAGAGACAGCAGGGATTTCTGATGGTCAGTACACTCATTGATGCCTTCTGAAAGGACTGGCCCATGAACTCCCAGGCAGTGTGTGATAGGTCAGATAGACAGGAAGGAGACTTGTCAGAGAGCCCTCCTCTCTGCTGCCTTCACCAAGGGGCTGGCCAGCTCATTGACCGCTGGGCATTGTACATCAACGGACAGTGCACTGTGACGCTGGTTCAATTCTTACGTCTTACATGAAATGAGAGTTCCATGCTCAAGTGGTTTGAGACAGTCCTTGATCATAATCATAACCACAGACTGTCTTTGGTTTTAACATCTGCCTCCGATTAGAAAACAAAAGAACCTCCAAGACTATGCAAGCGGAGACAAACAATTCACTGTTGTGTTGTTGAATTATCGACAGAGCAGAAAACACAGCTGGTGAAGCCACAGCAGTGTGTGTGAACATTTCATGATGGATGTCAGTCGTAAACCACTGATGTGATTTGGGTCAGGGGTCAAGCAGAACTTTGATTGTTATTGTATACTTGCATTGTACAGAATATTGAACAGGGTTGGATCGTTGTCAGACGCTTTCTGTCTGAACCAAAGGATGAACAATGCAGTTTGGCTGTGCCAAGTTGTTGTCAGGTCCGCGTTTGCGATTCTGTAACCTTGTGAATCAACTCACGATTTTGTCACACAGTGATCAGTCACCTGGCTGTCATCAAGAGGCATCAACATCATCTTGATCTCCCTTCTTTCAGGATGAAAAGACTCTGCTGCCTGCTTTCTTCATGAGACGTCATTAACTCTTTGAGACTTGTGCAAAGATTTTGTTGTTCTTGTTATTTTTTTACTGAAAGAGCACAACCACTCCACTCGTACTTAAAGATCTATCCCTGTTAATTTGACATTGTTGACAGTTATTAGTATGGCTGGCTAAGCATGTGTTTATTCAGCTGGTCTGGGTTTTTTTTTTTGTTTTGGGGGCTTTTTTCTGTTTTCATAGAATACCTGGGATTTTGATTTGGCACCTGAGGGGGACAGAGAGCTGTTCAACCACAACATTTCCGCTGTCTGTGTTTGCTAGCAGTGACTGTACCGTGTTTCTTTGACGCTAAGTGTAGCCCTCAGTCAATCTCTGTGCAAGCTCATTGGTGAAGAATTGTAACATCTTTGCAATGGGATGGGACAGTAACACTCTGGTGATGGAAGGGAGTAAACAGAGCAGATCATCAGTGAACGACGGTTACACTGATAGTATAGACAGGTAGGTTGGGTCGTCAGACTGCAGTATATTTGTGATGGGATGGGGCAGACAGGTCACATCTTCAGTGAGGGACTGTCACTGTGATGTGAGGGTATGGGGCAGACAGGTCACATCTTCAGTGAGGGACTGTCACTGTGATGTGAGGGTATGGGGCAGACAGATGATATCTTCAGTGGGGGACTGTCACTGTGATGTGAGGGTATGGGGCAGACAGGTCACATCTTCAGTGAGGGACTGTAATTGTGATGTGAGGGTATGGGGCAGACAGATGATATCTTCAGTGAGGGACTGTCACTGTGATGTGAGGGTATGAGGCAGACAGGTCACATCTTCAGTGAGGGACTGTCACTGTGATGTGAGGGTATGGGGCAGACAGGTCACATCTTCAGTGAGGGACTGTCACTGTAATGTGAGGGTATGGGGCAGACAGGTCACATCTTCAGTGAGGGACTGTCACTGTGATGTGAGGGTATGGGGCAGACAGGTCACATCTTCAGTGAGGGACTGTCACTGTGATGTGAGGGTATGGGGCAGACAGATATCTTCAGTGAGGGACTGTCACTGTGATGTGAGGGTATGGGGCAGACAGGTCACATCTTCAGTGAGGGACTGTCACTGTGATGTGAGGGTATGGGGCAGACAGGTCACATCTTCAGTGAGGGACTGTCACTGTGATGTGAGGGTATGGGGCAGACAGATGATATCTTCAGTGAGGGACTGTCACTGTGATGTGAGGGTATGGGGCAGACAGGTCACATCTTCAGTGAGGGACTGTCACTGTGATGTGAGGGTATGGGGCAGACAGGTCACATCTTCAGTGAGGGACTGTCACTGTGATGTGAGGGTATGGGGCAGACAGGTCACATCTTCAGTGAGGGACTGTCACTGTGATGTGAGGGTATGGGGCAGACAGGTTACATCTTCAGTGACGGACTGTCACTGTGATGTGAGGGTATGGGGCAGACAGATGATATCTTCAGTGAGGGACTGTCACTGTGATGTGAGGGTATGGGGCAGACAGGTCACATCTTCAGTGAGGGACTGTCACTGTGATGTGAGGGTATGGGGCAGACAGATGATATCTTCAGTGAGGGACTGTCACTGTGATGTGAGGGTATGGGGCAGACAGGTCACATCTTCAGTGAGGGACTGTC
>CM031625.1:16319198-16335337 GCA_018398815.1 Conus ventricosus | reverse complement strand
TTACAAATTTCATTCCAATGCTGCAGCTTTGCGTCATCTATGCATCTTTACTTTTTTTTATCTGCCTTTTCATTTCTTTATGACTACTTGCTGATCTCTTTTTACAATAAATCTTGAATCTTTCTTTTTTCTTTTCATTGGCAGTTTCACATTTTGTGTTCCACAATACATTTCATTATGTTTTTTTTGACTTTGTGTTTTTTATCTTGGGGAATCGACTTGTCAGCTGCTGCTAAAATTATTTACAAAAGCAGTGTATTGGTCATCTACGTTTTCATTAGCGAGAACACTATGTCTATTTTTGTTAAGATTGGTTTGAAAACAAAAACCAATCTGCTTTTTTGAAATATATTTTGGAATAATATTTCTGAAAATTTCCTGTTCTAATATGTCATTCAA
The DNA here is from genome assembly GCA_018398815.1 of Conus ventricosus. Taxonomy (NCBI): domain Eukaryota; kingdom Metazoa; phylum Mollusca; class Gastropoda; order Neogastropoda; family Conidae; genus Conus; species Conus ventricosus. The sequence continues at coordinate 16,334,938 of CM031625.1, read as the reverse complement.
CGATATTATTATTGAATATGATCTGATCCAGTGGATTATCTCCTGTTTCCCACATTGAGTTTACTACAAGTGATGGAGATGTAAGGGTTTAAATTTCAATGGTGAGGGGTTATGTGTGGCTATATCTGGAATGCGAGTAATATTTCCATTAATTTAGAAAAATAAGATTAAATCAGCTAGTTATCTATAATCTATTACTTGTAACAAAGAGCAGCCATGGCCCCAAAAAAGGGGAGCAGTGCATTAAAATCTCCTCCAATGACCCATTTGTCTCTTTGGTCTTGGAACCCTTTTAGCCATTCTGTATTCGCATCATCAGGTCCTTTTGGAAGGTAAACTGAAGCAATTTTTAATATCAAAGAAGAAGTAAATTTGACCATTGCTGCACAGCATGAAGCAGAAGGGATGTTAGGGATACTGGTGGAGTTCTTTCGCAAAAATCCAGGCCTTCACGCACATAGATAGCTGTTTGTATTCGGTCCGACATTGTTCATAAACTGGGGGTGATAGAACCCTGGTAAATGTGGTAGATTATCGCTGTTTACATTTAGTGATTGTAATATAAAACATGAAACTTATTTATCCAAGATATTGATTCAAGTATGATAATTTTTTGTTATGGAGCGACAGTTCCATTGGAGAAGCTTAATAGTTGGTCTCTTTTTTTTTGTCATGATAAAGATGTATATAATTAAGGGGAAGTGACTGAGAAATTTCCCCCTTCTAATGTATATAAACAGGTAAGGAATGCACGATACCCGTAAGACGTAAAAAAGAATTACGAAACAGAAATGCAAAGTAATAAACTTAAATAGTCTTCCCGTAATAAAATCAAATTGTCACGTTAACAAGTGAGGTGGAGGTATGTAAATGGGCTCCACTACATGACTAGATTTCAGTCAATATAGAGTCTTTGAGGGAGATCTCCCGAACTTAGAGCATTTCAAGCGGTTTTCCCCCAAGTCTCCTGTCGTCCTGATACAGCATCTGAGGGCACCCAACGCCCGGATGGGAGTGAGGCGGCGAGATGGCTTCTTGGGCTTTTCCCAAAGGAGGTCTCGTAGATGCCGGATCAAGGGTTAGATGCAAGGTTCACCGTTGATCCCCTGGTGGTTGGATGGACATCCAGTTATATTCCCGTTTGTCATAGATGGTATTGTGTGGTTCGATATGGTAAGAATTAATTTTGTCATGCCTGCAATTCTGTTTTCTTACAAGGGCATTGAAAAATTCACGTTTAGCATCAATTCTGCTTCTTCTACTGCAGTTGCATGTCTCACAACAAGTGTGATATTGTTCTTGGGTGTATTCACTTTGATTTCTGTCTTGGAATGCTTTTTGTGAAAATCTTTTGATGATCTGTTTCTGCGTATTGCGTTTTTTAAATCCTTGATACCACATGTGATTTACTATAGCAGTATGGTTTTTATTTTCTGAGGGAGTTTGTTGTAACCTCACGTTGTTGATAAGAATCAGTTTTTGTGTGGCGTATGTTTTCTGTAAGTTTGGAAAGAAGAGAATTACCCATTAGGAACGGCATAGTTATTTTCTTTTGTACACCTTTACATTGTTGGATTGGTATCTGTGTGTACGATAATAAGGATTGTCATTGCGTCATTTTTCGGTGGTTGGTGGTACTTGGATATGACGTTTTACTTTTCGAGGATGCCTTTGCTCTTATGACGTAGATTTTCTTTTATTGTCTCTTCATCCGTTCCTTTTTTATTTGTTTGGCCCCCCCATTATCAAAAGTTTGCTTCCCGATTATCTTTGGTTGGCGATGTGAGATGGGGATGTAGGAGTGGATCTTGCCCCTGATTTCTACTATGATATTTAAAGGCCGGTGTTGTTATGTTTTTAGGTTCTGTTTTCTGTTTGTTTGTGATTGATGTGGCAGTGGATATTTCTGGTCGAGCATGGATTGCCTTGAGTTTTTCTATTTCTTGCTTTTGATATTTAACAGCACATTTATAGGCGTCAGGAATTCTATCAACAACCAGCTTTTCAATATCGTGTTTATTTAAGATCACTAACGCGTGGGGTGATCACCGTAGAGTGTGTTGTGTCGCATGGAGCAAGATGATGTTTGGTCTCTCGGTCTCGTGGCAGATAAGATAGCGGGAATGCTGAGGTGAAGTGGCCAGGCATTCGCTTGCACCATCAACTTCTTTTTCACTGCTTCCTGTTCCTGAAGCCACATTTTTGGTCCTCGTCGCAGTTGTCATAGCGTTCAATGATTAGTCCACGTCCGTTTCATGGGGTCTTTTATAGTCCATGGTTGGCGGACCTCTATGCCAAATATATTTTATCGTCGGTTCACGTAGTGGAAAAGTCGATTTGCCACTCTGCCATCTTGGTGCACGTGTGTGTGGTTTGTGTGTCGTGTGTGTGTTCTATCCTTTTTTTTTCACCACCTGTTCCCGATTATTGTACAGTTATAGTTATTGTCATAACATGTTTATCGTTTATTGCCTTGCATTTATTCCAGTTTATCTCCTCCCCGTATATCCCAGTCACCATTATCATAGATAAGATCCTTGCACGGCGAGATACCATACATTTACAAATTATTGCTCGGTGAATGTAATATATTCATTATCAAAACATTTCCCGATGGTGTATTTATATACTTTATTATCGTCTTCATATTTATCGATTTTTTCCGAACAACAGATTTGCCATGGAAGTTATACTTTGTTTCTGTGCACATGTTGGGTATAGGCTGCATGTGAGACCAACACTTTGGTAGGTCTCGGTGGAGGAAGAGAGAGAGAGGAGAGAGAGAGAGAGAGTGAGAGCGAGAGAGAGAGAGAAGAGTGTTGAGGAGAGAAAGAGAACACCACAACAACACTCACACACACACACACACACATACAGAAGGAGCACACACCATCACACACAATCACACACACAACACACCGCACACTCGGCGCGCGCCGCGAGCGCGAACATTACACACACACACACACACACACCAAACACTCATCGTATAATACACTTACTGTGTGGATGACGTTAAAATGAAGATCATAACAACACACTACCAACAAACAAAGCAAATCAAACAACAGCAACAACAACAACACACACACACACACACACAACACAGCACAAACGCACACACGCACACGCACACGCACATTCACACGACTCACAACACTCACACACACACACACACACAACCACACTCACTCCACAAACACACACTCACACACACACACACAACACCACACACACACAGAGGAGTGCGAGTGTATGAGAGAAGGGGGACGTTCATTTGTCTTCTGACAAGTTATTGGATTCAGCAGAGTCGGGGGGGATCGTCGAATGCAAGCATACAACGTTATAGGCCTTTGTTGTTCGTCTTGCAGCCATATGTAAACTCTTGAAGAGATGATAACGGCTACTTTGGCTGCGTTTCCATGTAAAACAATTTAAGCTTAGAATCGATCATGAAGGAATTCCATTTGACTCCAGAATACACACGCACGCACACTCACCACACACACACACCACAAAACACACACACAAACAACACTCACGCACGCACAGGCATGCAGCACGGCACGCACACACACCACACACACACACACACACACACACACACGCACGCTCAGACACACAAGCTCACGCTATCGCGCGCGCGCGCACGCACGGCATGCACCACACCACACACACAACACACACACACACACACAAACACACAAGCACGCACGCACGCACGCTCCGCTCGAGCACGCACCACTCACACAACTCACACTCACACACACACACACACACACACACACGCACGCTACGCGCGCGCGCGCGATGCAACGCACACACACAAACACACAAGCACGCACGACACGCCCGCACGCGCACACACACACACACACACACCAAACACACAACATACAACAAACACACACACACACTCACACACACTAACACACACACTCACACACAACACACTCATACAAACACACAAACACACACAACACCACGCGCGCGCGCCGCAATCAATAACTCACCCCCACCACACACACGCACTCACGCACTCACCTACACATCATGCTTCTAAATAATCTCACTTCCACTCAAGAAGATGTTATTATTAACGGGACATAAAATAATTTAACTCGACAAACAATGGACGACGACATCAGTAACAACCATATCAAACAACAACAACAAGGAAAACAAAAACAACAACGAAAAAAAAAAACAATACAACAACAACAAAGGTTGCTGCTGCTTATACTTATACTTCTACTGCTTTCTTCTTCTTCTTCTTTTCCTCTGCTTCTTCTATCTTCTTCTTATTCTTCTTCTTTTTCTTCTTCTTCTCGTTTCTTCTTCTTCTTCTTCTTTTTGTACTAATTTATAATGCTGCTTGCTGATACCGCTAACTCCTAGTTGCTACGGCTCCTACTAATATAATACTAATGCTGCTGCACGCTGTTGATGCTGCTACTTTTGCTAATGCTGTTGTAATGTTACTATTTACTACTACTGTTCGCCGGTGGCTGTTGCTACATCTTCGACCACACCACCACCACTACCAATGCTTCTGACTACATTGATGTCTAATTAAAGTTCAACACTGCTGGCTTCTAGCTGCTGCTGCTGCTGTTATGCTGATTGACTTCATACTGCTACTGCCGTTTCTGACATTATTCTGCACCAACCAATACTACTGCTGGTACTGTTGCTGCCACTGCTGCGGATATTGCTGATAGTGGTACTTGCATATAATACTACAGATTGCTATTGAAATCTAAACTCTCAACTTTCTCTGATTCTATTTGACAAATGGACATTCTTATCTCTCAGACTCTTTAAAATCTACACCCCCACTCTCGGACTTTACGCTCATGTGATCTGAGGACGACGCCTTCTACGTTTGACTCGCTTCAGCGACTACTATCTGGTGCTGGAAAAGATCCTTCTCTTTTCAAGTTCTACAGCGGTACGTGGATCTGATATGCCGGACTCTCTCAGACCATTCTGATTCTATTCTCTTCTTCAAGTCTAAACTTAAAACCCATCTGTTTTTCTCATATTAGTCAATGCTGGTGTTGTCTGTGTGTTGTGGCTGCGTGGTGGGGGGGAGGTGGGGGGGGGGGGGCTGGGGGTGGGGTGGGGGGGCCGGGGGGGGGGGGGGGGGTGGGGGGGCGCGGGGGGGGTGGGGGGGGGGGGTTACAATCCTATCTCATTGCAGTCTGGGCCTTTTTTTTTCAAAAGTAGTGTATGTGTATGTTCTCTTAGTATATGTATCTTGTTGTTTTGACTGAACGGTATAGGATTTATTAAGCCTTTTGGTGTGATATTTTGGATAAAAATACTTATTAACTTACACAAATAGTACTAGAATGGTCAACACTCGTAGGATCTGTAGGGTTTTCGTTTTTGTTATTATAGTAATGTTTTTGTAGCTAGGGTGTGTATGGTTTGTACTTCTATTGTATATGAGGATGGGTGAATGTAGTTGTCTTTGTTTGGTAATTTTTTTAAAAAGCGCTGTTTAGTTAGAGAATTCGTTTGGGATTAATTAAGCGCTATATATGAATCCATTATTCTTTTTATCATTTTTTGTTCCTGCTACTGCTGTTTTTATTTATATGCTGCTGCCTAACAACAGGCTGCTTCTGCTGCCCTATATTACGTTATGCTTTCAACCCGAAGCTGCAGATGCTAATATTCGCTGCTATCGCTGCTGAGACTGCCTGCTGCTGCAACTATGCTATACTAATGCTGCTGCTGTTATAATTTACTGCTACAACCCATTGAACTTCTTTTGCTAATGCTACCAGCTCGCTACTTCAAATGCTAATCTAACACTGCTGCTTGTTGTGTTGACAACAGAAGCACGCAGCCATGGGCAGCAGTTAGCAGCAGCATAGCAGCATCAACAAACACAAAATGCTGGTAGTTTTACCACTCCATACTCTTTTATTCAATTATGTCGTGGCAGTGGGTCGTGTAGTTGCGTCATATGAAATGCTACAGCATTCAAGTTGTCGTCTTTGATTCGCAATAATGCCGCAACATGACTAGAGTATAAATTATTAAACCAGTCAGGTTTTTTGGTTGTTGTTTTTTTGCTGTCCACCTCATGAATTTTGTTGTCCGGGTTCCCATTCTCTAGAAGTCCACTCATCCATTGTGCCCAGTGGGACGGTCTTGAATTCAATGCTGTTCATGCCTGACACTATCTAACGCTTTCTTGTACTCCATGAATTCTGAACCAACGTTAGTTGGTGTACTAAAGGTATTCATAGCGGTGTTGGGCTAATGTTAGGTCAGACATCTGCTAAAGTCGTAGCCAACGAGACCTCTTCTTCAAAATTCTCTCACTCAGTTCATTAATTCATTTATCCTTCAGCTAATAAATCATGCGCAGGTGAGTGGACTGGGAGTGGTTTGGTTGCTATAGCGTATTATGTGCTAGTCCGCGCCGCCGCAATCACCTTGCTGGGAAAGCGAAACTGAACTGTAGTCATTGTGAAATGTTAAGGGTCAAGTAAGTGTTTGAACGGTGCTTCTCAGCCAACTATCAGAAATCAAAGTGCGGATTGGATCCTTTTCGGTTCTACAATGTCTGGTTTTTTTTCGGCCAGAATTTCTTCTGTACTTTTGTTTGAGTACTATTCAATAGCCATTGACTTCAATGTGGCCGCTGATTTTTTTTTTTTCCCCCCCCATAAAGTGATGGTCCTGTAGTTAAGTTTTCACACTCTGTCGTAGATTTACTTTCAAGGGGGGAGTAAAACGTGATTAGAGGTAATCGCGTTAATGTCCATAATTATGGCCGCATGGCTAAGTCTCCCGTTATTCTGGGACGACAGGTGTCTCAGTTATGATCGGTTCCTGTCACTCTGTGATTCGGTCGGCCTGTGGTGCCGTCTGGCTGACATGTTGCGTTGAGAAAGGATACGGGTCGATAATCCCGACTTCCTCTGGCTCGCAATGATGGGATTATTCTTTGATCCATTACTACGGGTTCTGCGTTTATTTTATACTATGTTCCCATATACACTGGTCTGGTTTTTTGCAATGCTGGGGAGTTATATACTGGTGATCCAATACACTGGTCTGTTTCACTGCTGGGGTTAATTAAATACTATGATCCACAATACATGGTCTGGTGTTTTAGCTTGTTTTTGGACTGTTCAGTTATCTTTGTAAAGTCTTCAGACGACTTTCCATGTTCAACTGCTGGGGTTATTAATTACTATGATCCATACCAACTGGTCTGGTTTTTGCTTGTATGTGGACAGTTCTTTGTAGTCTTCATGGCCACTTTCCTAGTTCACTGCTGGGGGTTAATTACTTGAGCCAGTATGTTGGTTGTCTGGTTGTAGGCTCGTATTTTGTACGTTCTTATTTGTAGTCTTCAGACACTTTCCATTGGACTTCTATCGTCCTGTGACGTCGAGTGTGAAACTTACAAGTTTTGTACACTGTTTATGTCTTTCATTGTTGCTTCAGTTTTTATCACATAAGTTGACAGTCGATTATCTATCTCTTGTCTCTGTCATTTTTTTCTGTGGATGTTATGGTTCATTTTATGTCGGATATCCCGGTTCATTTTAATGTCGGATTGGTCCGGTTCATTTTCTGTCGGATGTCCCGGTTCATTTTTCTGTCGTATATGTGACGGTTTCATTTTTTCGGTTCGGATGTTCCGGGTTCATTTCGGTCGGAATTGTTCCGCGTTGATCAGTGCCTCGTTGGGGTTTATATTGTGGTTAGGGGGATCCACTGTCTTTACTATCATCAGATTCCTTCTTGTGTGGCGTTGGTCTTAGATGTCATCTGAGGCCCCTGTTCTGCCCCTCCTCTTCCGTATCCCATGACCTTGTCTTCTGCCCACAGAAGCCTCTTCTTTCTTCTTTCCCATGACCTTGGTCTTATGCCCCATAAAGACTCTTCTTTGAATCTGTATTGTGTGTATCATCACGGGGCTGAAGGTGTAGATTTCTACTTTGATAGATACTCTTAAGCCTATAGGTCCCAGAGGTTTTCAATAGGAACACTAATGTAGCTTGATCACAGTGTAGTGGAACTGCAAAGTCGGTCGGTACCATTTTTTTCAATTGACTCATCAGATAGTTTACAGACTGACTGATCAAAGTACAGGTTAGATCATATGACTGACAGATCACAGGAAGACAGATCATGAGTTACAGACAGGATCACAGGAGTTTTTACAGACAAGATTCACAAAAAGTTACAGTCGTTCACAGGGAGTTACAGTCAGATCATCCATGAGTTACAGGTCAGATACAGATCACAAGAAGTTACTGACAGATCACATGGGAGTTACAGTCAGATCACAAGAAGTTTACAGGGGTCAGATCACATGAAGAGTGAGATCACAGGAGTTACTGACAGATTCTCAAGAGTTACAGACAATATCATAAGAGTTACAGACAGATCACAAGAGCTCCAGACAGAACACAAGAGTTACGCAGATCACAAGTCAGACAGATCACAAGAGCTACAGACAATCACAAGAGTTACAAACAGGATCACAAGAGTTACAGACTGTTCTAATGGGGGAATGACCGATAAACAGAGGTTAACAGACAGTTCACAGTGTTACAGACAGATCACAAAGCGTTACAGGTCAGATCACAAGAAAGACTGATTACAGGAGTTTACAGGTCAGATTTCAAGAATTACTGACAGCTCACGGAGTTACAGACAGATCACAAGAGGTTCAGAGAAGTCACAAGTTACAGACAGTCTCAAAGGGGTTACAGAACAGATCACTAGAGTACAGACAGATCACAAGAGTTACAGTTAGATAAAAGAGTTACAGACTGATCACAAGAGTTTCAGACGACCACAAAGTTACAGATCAGATCACAAGTTTCAGACAGATCACAAAAGTTTTCAGACAGATCACAAGTTAAGACAGTCACAAGACCGTTATAGTTACATAAGACAGAAGAGGAGATCACAGGGAGTTACAAACAGATCACAAGTGTTGCAGACAAGATCACAAGAGTTTGCAGACAGTTCACAAGAGTTGCAGGACAGATCACAAGTGTTGGACGATAGATCACAAGACATACAGATCTCAAGAGTTACTGACAGATATCTCATGTGTTTCAGACAGATTTACAGAGTTACAGACAGTTCACAGGACTGGTAGTAGATCAAAAGAGTTACAGTCAGCATCACAAGAGGTTACTGACAGCACACAGGATGTTACGACAGATACAAGAGTTACAGATATAGATCACAAGAGTCACTGACAGATAACAGGAGGGGGTTACTGACAGATCACAAGATGGTTACTGAAAATCACAGGAGGTTACAAACAGATCACAAGAGTTACAGATAGAGCACAAGAGTTAACAGACAGTTCACATGAGTTTACAGACAGATCACAGGGAGGTAGCAGATAGATCACGAAGAGTTACAGGACAGATCAACATGATTTCAAAAACAGTCACACAAGAGTTACAGACAGAATCACAGGAGTGTGTTACAGAAGTTAACAAGAGTTACAGGGACGCTCACAGGAGTTGAAGGATTGATCACAAGGGACAGAACCTTCTAAAGAGTTGCAGAGAGCTTCACAGTCAGACAGATCACAAGACTTGACAGATCACAAGACAGACAGATCACAAGGAGTTCCAGAAGTTAACATGAGTTCCCAAGGGACAGTGCACAAAGAGTTACAGCAGATCGCAAGACAGGCAGATCACAAGAGTTACAGAAAGGATCACATGAGGTTAACAGACAGTTCACAAGAGTTAACAGACAGATCCACAAGACAGCAGATCAAAAGGGTTACAGACAGATCACAAGAGTTTCAGACTGATCACATGAGTTACAGAGAGATCCGATGTGTTAAGCTGATCTGAAGAGATACGACAGATCAGAAAGTGTTAAAGATAAGAAGAGTTACAGAAGATCAGATGAGTTACAGACAGATCGATGAGTTACAGACTGATCACAAGAAACAGTCACAAGAGTTACAGACAGATAACAAGGTTACAGAAAAGTTTCAGAAGGACTGGTAGTTCACAAGAGTTACAGACAGATCATCAAGAGTTACAGACAGATCAGATGATGGTAGATCCCTGAGTCTCGTAATTGGTATAGGGTCACATGTAAATCACGAAATTGTAATCAGTTTTTTTTAGCGTTTTTACAGACCCCACGTTGAAAAATGACATGGCTGTAGACAGACTCCCTAGTAAAACACAAAAGAATACGGACATAATAATGTTTTGTCTAAATACAATTATAGTTTTAAATCCCTAGGTGTTATCATCACGGCAGTTTGGGTAGCAGTTGCCTTTCCTGTATACGGGGAAAGTCAATAAACGTGGTTACTCGGTATTTTACTCTTTTCTATTTTCCTTTTTCTCCCCCCCCCCCCTTTTTTTTTTTTTTTTTTTTGGGGGGGGGGGGGGGGGGGGGGGGGGGGGGGTTACAACCTATCTCTAGCCGTCTGGCCTTTTTCAAATGTAGTGTAGTGTTGTTCTCTATTATATGTATTTGTTGTTTGACTGAACGTTATAGGATTAAGCTTTTTGTAGTGAAAATTTGAAAAATAAGGATTCACACTCGTAGGATTAGGATTTGTTTGTTATTATAGTAAAGATTTTAGCTAGTGTAGGGTACTATTGTATATGGAAGGTGAATGTATTTGACTTTGTAAAGCGCTTAGAAAATTCTTTGATTAAGCGCTATATAAGAACCATTATTATTATATCAATATTGTTCCTGCTACTGCTGTTTTTATTTCTAATGCTGCTGCTACACCTCTGCTTCTGCTGCCTATATTACTGCTATCACCGCTGCTGCAGCTGCTAATATTGCTGCTATCGCTGCTGCACTGCTGCTGCTGCCACTACTGCTATTACTAATGCTGCTGCTGCTTCTACTAATACTGCTACAACCATTGAATTTACTTTTGCTACTGCTACCATGCTGCTACTTCCACTGCTACTGCTACCACCTGCGCTGTTGTTGCAACAGCAGCAGCAGCGCAGCAGTAGGCAGCAGCAGCAAAACAACACAAAAGCTGTAGTACCACTCCTCCCAATTTTATTCATTTGTCGTGGCAGTGGGTCGTGATAGATGCGTCATATGAAATGCTACAGCATTAAAGTGTCTTCATAATTTCCTAAATCATGCGCAACATGATAGAGATAATAATTATAACCACCCAGGTTTTTTGTTGTTGTTTTTTTGCTGTCCACCCAGAATTTGTCCGGTCCATCTTAGAAGTCCACTCATCCATTGTGCCCAGTGGGACGGTCTTGGATCAATGCTTCATGCCCAAAACTATCAAACGCTTTCTTGAACTCCATGAAATCTTGAACCAACGTTAGCTTGGTACTCAAGGTCTGACACAGCGTGTTGGGCTTAAAGCTTAGGTCAGACATCTGCTAAGTCGTAGCACGAGGACCCTCTTCTTCAATTCTCTCATCTCAGTCATTAATTCATTTATCCTTCAGCTATAAATCATGCGCAGTGAGTGGAAGTGGTGTAGCGTTATATGAGCTAGTCCGCGCAGCAACACCTTGCTGGAAGCGAAACTGAAACTGAAGTCAATGAAATGATAAAGGTCAAGTAAGTGTTGCAAAAGGCTTCTCAGCCAACAATCAGAAATCAAAGTTTCGGATGGATCCTTTTTTGGTCTCTACCATGTCCCGGGTTTTCGGCCAGAAATTCTTTTGTCTTTTGTTTGAGTCTATTCAATAGCCTTGCTTCACTGGGGGCCGCTGATTCAATTGATGGTCCTGTAGTTTTCACACACAGTCGTAGATTTCCTATCAAGGGAAAACCGTGATTAGCGGTAATGTCCATAATTCTGGCCGCTGGCAAGTCTCCGTATTCTGGGACAGACAGTGTCACAGTTTTGATGGTTCCTGTCCCGTGCTCGGGGCCCTGTGGTCCGTCTGGCTGACATGTCTGCTTTGAGAATACGTTCGATTCCCCGACTTCCTCCTGGTTCACTGCGGGTTAACATTCAATTCCCGGTTGGTTAATACTATGATCCAATACACTGGGCTGGGTTTATGCTGTGGTATGTACATCTGTGATCCATGACACTGTCGGTTCACTGCTGGGGTTAATACTATGATCCAATACACTGGTCTGGTTTTAGCTTGTATTTGGACAGTTCTTTGTAGTCTTCAGACACTTTCCCAAGTTCACTGCTGGGTTAATACTATGATCCATACACTGGTCTGGTTTTAGCTTGTATTTGGACAGTTCTTGTAGTCTTCACCACTTTCCAAGTTCACTGCTGGGGTTAATACCATGAGCCAGTATGTTGGTGTCTGGTTGTAGCTCGTATTTGTACCGTTCTTTGTAGTCTTCAGACCACTTTCCAATGACTTCTATCCGTCCTGTGACGAGAGAACTAACCAGTTTTGTCCACTGTATATGTCTTTCATTGTTGCTTCAGTTTTATCACATAAGTTGACAGTCGATTTCTCTCTCTTGTCTCTGTCATTTTCTGTCGATGTTCGGTTTCATTTTCTGTCGGATATCCCGGTTCATTTTCTGTCGGATGTCCCGGTTCATTTTCTGTCGGATGTTCCCGGTACATTTTCTGTCGATTTCGGTTCATTTCGGTCGGATTCGGTTCATTTTCTGTCGGATGTTCCGGTTGATCAGTGCCTGTTGGGGTGTGGTTAGGGGATCCACTGTCTTTACACTCATCAGATTCCTCTTGTGTGGCGTTGGTCTTAGATGTCATCAGAGGCCCCTGTTCTGCCCCTCCTCTTTCCGTATCCCATGACCTTGTCTTCTGCCACATGAAGCTCTTCTTTCTCTATCCCATGACCTTGTCTTCTGCCACATAAAGCTCTTCTTTGATCTGTATGGTGCATCATCACGGCTGAAGTTGATTTCTACTTTGATAGATCTCTTATGCCTAATAGGTCCCAGAGCAATGGACCTATGTAGCTAATCACAGTGCAGAGGAACGCACAACGGTCGGTACATTTTTTCAATTGACCATTGATCAGATTCAAGACTGACAGCTCACAATTTACAGATAGATCATAAGACTGCCAGATCCACAGGAAGACAGTCACAGAGTTTCAGCACAATCACAGATTACAGACAGATCATAATGGTACACATCACGGAGTTCAGACATATCACAAGAGTTCAGACAGATCACAGATCACAAGAGTTCAGAAGATCACAAGATTACAGACAGATCACTAAGTTAAGACAGATCACAAGAGAGAATCACAGGAGTTACAGACAGATCACAAAGTTACAGACAATCATAAGATTAAGACAGATCACAAGAGCTCCAGACAGATCACAGAGTTACAGACAGATCACAAGACAGACAGATCACAAGGTACAGACAGATCACAGGAGTTACAACAGATCACAAGAGTTACAGGACAGATCACAAGAGTTACAGACAGATCACAAGATTACAGACAGATCACAAATTACAGCAGATCACAAGACAGACAGATACAAGAGTTACAGACAGATTCACGAATTACAGACAGCTCACAGGAGTTACAGACAGATCACAAGAGTTACAGAAGAATCACAAGTTACAGACAGATCACAAGGGGTTACAGACAGATCACAAGAGTTCAACAGATCACAAGAGTTACAGATAGATCACAAGAGTTACAGACAGATCACAAGAGTTACAGACAGACCACAATGTTCGACAGATCACAAGTTACAGACAGATCACAAAAGTTACAGACAGATCACAAGTACGCAGATCACAAGACCGATAATCATAAGCAAGAATCACAGGAGACAAACAGATCACAAAGTTGCAACAGATCAAAGAGTTGCGACAGATCACAAGTTCAGACAGATCACAAAGTTGGGATAGATCACAAGAAACAGATCACAATTACGACAATCACAAAGTAAGACAGATCAAAGAGTTACGCAATCACAGGACTGGTAATCCAGAGTTAAGATACACAAGAGTTACAGACGCTCACAGAGTTACCGAAGATCACAAGAGTTACAGATAGATCACAAGAGTCACAGACAGATACAGGATTCAACAGATCACAAGAGTTACAGACAAATCACAGGAGTACAAACAGATCCAAGAGTTACAGATAGATCACAAGAGTTACAGACAGATCAAAAAGAGTTACAGACAGATCACAGGAGTTGCAGATAGATCACAAAGTTACAGACAGATCACATGAGTACAAACAGATCACAAAAAGTTACAGACAGATCACAGAGTTACAGACAGATCACAAGAGTTACAGACAGCTCACAGGAGTTGCAGATAGATCACAAGACAGACCTATCACAAAGTTTTCAGAGAGATCAACAAGACAGACAGATCACAAGACAGACAGATCACAAGACAGACAGATCACAGAGTTCCAGACAGATCACAAGAGTTTCCCGACAGATCACAAGAGTTACAGACAGATCGCAAACAGGCAGATCACAAGAGTTACAGACAGATCACAAGAGTTACAGACAGATCACAAGAGTTACAGACAGATCACAAGAGGTTACAGACAGATCACAAAGAGTTTCAGACAGATCACAAGAGTTACAGAAGATCAGAAGAGTTACGACAGATCAGAAGTTACAGACAGATCAGAAGAGTTACAGATCAAAGGTTACAGACAGATCAAAAGTTTCAGACAGATCAAAGACAGTCACAGACAGATCACAGACAGATCACAAGAGTTACAGACAGATCACAAGAGTTACAGACAGATCACAAGACTGGTAGATCACAAGAGTTACAGACAGATCACAAGAGTTACAGACAGATCAGAAGACTGGTAGATCCCAGAGTTCGTAATTGCTATGGTTCACAGGTAAATCACGAAATAGTAATCCGTTATATTTAGCGTTTACAGACCCCACAGTTGAAAAAATGACATGGCTGATAGACAGATCTCCTAGTAAACCACAAAAGAATACGACATAATATGTTTGACAAATCAATTCTAGTTTTAAATCCCTAGGGTTATCACTCACGGCAGTTTGGGTAGCAGTTGCTTTCCTGTAACTGGAAAGTCAAAACGTGTTACTCGTATTTTCCTTTTTCTCTTTTCCTTTTTCTCCCCCCCCCCCCCTTTTCTTTTTTGTTTTATTTTTTTTTTTTTTAGAAGCGCTTGTGTTTAGCAGTAATTTGACTTCTGCCGAGCTACACAGCAGCATCACAGCGACTGACTCACTCTCTTGCTGACTCACTGTCTTTAATTAAAGTGCGCAGGTACCCCGGTGACATAGTGCACGTGCACGACAGATGAAGACGATTGGAACAGATGAGTGGAGAGGAATCCTGGCATTCCTGTGTCTGTGCTGGCGTCGTCTCACTTGTGCATCAGTTTATTAGCAGTCTGGCTTGGCAAATCCAATTTGTTGTCTTGTGTTTTATTTATGGTCAAATCGGTTAAGGATATGTCTGTCTGTTTGTCTGTCTGTCTGCTCTGTCTATCTGCTGTGTGTGTGTGTGTATCTGGAGAGAGAGAGAGAGAGAGAGAGAGAGAGAGAGAGAGAGAGAGAGAGAGAGAGAGAGATGGGGTATTACACACACACACACACACACACACAACACACACACACACACACACACACACGCATGCACGCACGCTCGCATGCACGCACGCACACGCACGCACACACACGCGCCGCACGCACACACACAACACACACCACACACACGCCGCACGCACGCACGCACGCACACGCACGCACGCACGCACCACACACACACACCACACACACACACACACACACACACA
>CM031625.1:16294198-16314198 GCA_018398815.1 Conus ventricosus | reverse complement strand
TCCAACAAGACAAAAAAGAAACCTGACTCAGTTCAGATCAAGGTGAATGGTGCGAAGGACTGAGGGTTGAGGCGCCGCCTTCACAACCGTGCACTAGACGCATGAAATCCTCTGTCCCCATGAGGCAATAGGACTGACCGTAGAACCATTTCAATGGCTGAGTCTTATCTTTACGACCGTCCTCATGGTTACCTCCCCACTACAGCTGCTACTACCACTACTACTACACTACATACTATCTAACTACTACAACTACTGCTACCACCACCACCATTACCACTACTACTACTACTACCACCACCACCACCACTACTACCACTTCTACTACTACGACTACTGCTGCTGCTGCTGCTGCTGCTGCTCCTGCTGCTGCTGCTGCTTCAGTTTCTGCTGTTGCTGCTACTACTTCCATTATTTTTCATGATAGGTGTAGTAGTAGTAGTAGTAGTAGTAGTAGTAGTAGTAGTAGTAGTAGTAGCAGCAGCACAGCAGCAGTAGTAGTAATAGTAGTAGTGATAATTGCAGTAGTAGTGGTGGTAGTAGTGTGTAGTAGTAGTAGTAGTAGTAGTGGTGCAGGTCTTTTGTTTGAAACACTCCAGATCTAAAATAAACATGGGATAGTACTCTTTCACATAACACCGGCTTGCGGTCGTAAGCTCTTTCCTCATTAGTTTTGACGCCTGATAAAGCGCAACAAGGTTGCACGACCGCCCTCCACCCCTCCACCCCCCCACTCCGCCCCCCCTCCTCCCTACCCCTACCCCCACCCCTCACCGTGCTGTTTGGCATACCTTGCACGCGAATCTCGAACCTTTGCACGTGCTGCGTCTCAAGAGCCAAAAACTCTGATGTATGGTGTGTTAAGATCGTCAAAAGGCTGGACAACGTTCCATTCATCATCCTACTTTTGTTGGGTTTTTTTCCATCCTGTGTGAGGGTATTCACCATGTGTGCTTGACCCAGGAGCCCTCATATGGCCTTGGAGTAAAAGATGGACCACCTCCGCCCCCCCGCCCCCCCCCCCCCCTCCCGCCTCCTGTTTTAACTCGCTCCCCTCCACCTGCGCTCCCCTCCCCCCCCCCCCCCCACACCATTCCCCCCTCTCCCTCTCCCTCTCCCGCCCCGCCACACTTTCCAATTCTTATAGAACAGGGAGTACTTTAGAATGGGAACGAAGAATGCGTGAGTGGTGTGTGTGTGTGTGTGTGTGTGTGTGTCCGTCCGTCCGTGGTCAAAATGTGTTCCACTCGCTCCAGACAAAACTAGTGGGCCGATCTTTCTGAAAATTTGTAGGTATGTTCATTATGGGCCAAAGATGATGCCCGATGTGTTATTTTACCGTTATAGCTGTTACTAACGCTGTAACGGCCTGTAACGGTTTTTCTTCTTTATGGAATTTCTCAGAAAGTACTTGGCCGATCTTTGTGAAAATTAGCAGGTATGTTCACTGTGGGTTACGGATGATGCCCGATGTTTTAGTTTACCGTTATAGCCATTACTAACGACTATGACGGCCCATAACGGTTTTTCTTCCTTATGGAATATCTCAGAAAGTACTTGGCCGATCTTTCTGAAAATTTGTAGGTATGTTCATTATGGGTCACAAATAATGCACAATGTTTTAGTTTACCGTTATAACCGTCAGTAACGGCTGTAACGGCCTGTAACGGTTTTTCTTCTTTATGGAATATCTCAGAAAGTACTTGGCCGATCTTTGTGAAAATTAGCAGGTATGTTCACTGTGGGTTACGGATGATGCCCGATGTTTCAGTTTTCCGTTATAGCCATTACTAACGACTATGACGGCCCTTAACGGTTTTTCTTCCTTATGGAATATCTCAGAAAGCACTTTGTCGATCTTTCTGAAACTTTGTAGGTATGTTCATTATGGGTCAAGGATGATACCCGATGTTTTAGTTTACCGTTATAGCCGTTAGTAACATAACGGTTTTCTTCTTTATGGAATATCTCAGAAAGTGCTTGGCTGATCTTTCTGAAAATTTGTTGGTATGTTCACTATGGGTCCCGGATGGTGCCCGATGTTTTAGTTTACCGTTATAGCCGATACTAACGGCTATAACGGCCCATAACGGTTCTTCTTTTTTATGGAATAGCTTAGAAAGTATGTGGCCGAAATCTCTGAAAATTTGTAGGTATGTTCATTATGGGTCACGGATGATGCCCGATGTTTAAGTTTACCGTTATAGCCGTTACTAACGGCCCATAATGTTTTTGTTCTTTAGGAAAATCTCAGAAAGTTCTTGGCCGATCTTTCTGAAAATTTGTAAGTATGTTCATTATAGGTCACAGATGATGGCCGATGTTTTCCAGAATAGCCATTACCAGCGGTTACACCAGCCCAAGACGGTTTTTTCCTCTTTATGGAATATCTCACGTGTATTCAGGATAAACTGGGAGTACGTTTATATGCTTTGCATCTTGTTTTACAGATTATATTAGTGTCTCAAACCACTGGAATGAGTGACTATCATGGAGAAGATCATTTTAGATGAAGGCGGAATGAGTATTGTGTTACTTTTCAAACAGACCAGAGTCACTGGTATGAGTGTGACAAAATTCTGTGAAGAATGAGAATGACAATTGCACCGACAACACATTCTGCTGCTATTGCTATTGCTACTACTACTGCTGCTACTACTACTACTGCTGCTACTACTACTACTACTGCTGCTGCTGCTGCTGCTGCTACTGCTGCTGCTGCTGCTGCTACTACTACTGCTGCTACTACTACTACTGCTGCTGCTGCTGCTGCTTCTACTTTTACCAGTGCTACTATCACTACTACTGCTACTATTACTACTACCACTACTACTACTACTACTACTACTACTTTTACCAGTACTACTACTACTACTACTGCTACAACAACAACAACACTACTACTACTACTACTACTGATGATGATGATGATGATGATGATGATGATGATGATGGTGATGACAGTAATAATGATAGAAATGATGTTATGATCTTTATCGTGATGATAATGACACACTAACACCACATTAGACACTGGGTTTCTGTGTGGGTGAAGCAACACATCCTTCAAAACAGATTAATTTACTGCTCCGGTTTTGGCGTTCAAAAATGGCTTTACTTCGCTATCTCTGCCGTGACCCCCTCTCCCCCTTCTCTTCTTCCCCCCCCCCCCCCCCCCCCCCCACTCCCCACCCACCCACACATACACACACACACACACACATACACACGCACACACACCTTTTTTTTATCTTTCTGGTCCTCTCCTCTCTCGAGGCCGCGAAGAACGCAGCACAAAATCACTGTTTCCTCTGATCAATGAATTGTACACTGATGTTTACAGTGGACGCTGTAAATCACTGTCTGTGTTTCATCTGATCAATGAATTGTACACTGGTCTTTAAAGCGAATCAATGAATTGTACACTGGTCTTTAAAGTGGACGCTGTATAAATCACTGTCTGTGTTTGATCTGATCAATGAATTGTACACTGGTCTTTAAAGTGGACGCTGTATAAATCACTGTCTGTGTTTCATCTGATCAATGAATTGTACACTGGTCTCTAAAGTGGACGCTGTATAAATCACTGTCTGTGTTTCATCTGATCAATGAATTGTACACTGGTCTTTAAAGCGAATCAATGAATTGTACACTGGTCTTTAAAGTGGACGCTGTTTAAATCACTGTCTGTGTTTCATCTGATCAATGAATTGTACACTGGTCTTTAAAGTGGACGCTGTATAAATCACTGTCTGTGTTTCATCTGATCAATGAATTGTACACTGGTCTTTAAAGTGGACGCTGTATAAATCACTGTCTGTGTTTCATCTGATCAATGAATTGTACACTGGTCTTTAAAGCGAATCAATGAATTGTACACTGGTCTTTAAAGTGGACGCTGTATGAATCACTGTCTGTGTTTAATCTGATCAATGAATTGTACACTGGTATTTAATATCGACATAATGAAGGGAAAGAAATAACAGGAAAAAAAAGAAACTGCTAACATGGCCACATCTCCGTTTAGCATTTCAGTGCAGTTTACCATATTTCAAGGAGAAGAAATCGTCATAAGAAAGGAAAGGATAATATTTGAAAATAGTCGTTCATTCAGTCAGTCAGTCAGTCAGTCAGATTGTGATGTCGGCACTTCCTCGCCTGTTCTGACATCATGTGGCGACTGCAGTGAGGGGTGTGCGTGAGTTGAGGGTTTGTGTGGAGTGGGTGGGGGGGGGGGGGGGGGGGGGGGGGGGGTGCTGGACTCAAGGTAGCCCCAGAAAGACAGAACAGGACAGAGGTAGACAGAAATGTACCACAGAAATGAACTGTTTGGGAGGTTTTCTTTGAGGTTTTGTTTTGTGTTGTTCTGTTTTCCTTTGACATGCCATTAGTTTGTTTATTAAAAATAGATTTGAAGACTGGTTTTTTTTCTTATGTGTGTGGGTTTTTTTTTCTTATGTGATGGTCATTGTCCACATTTCCCTCCACCCCCTCCCCCCCCCCCCCCCCCCCCCCCCCCCCCCCCCCCCCCTTCAGTAGTGTGGGGTAGTGGGGTGATTAGGTCCTCCTGGGTGCTGTATTGGGCTAGGGTGGGGGATTTTAGTATCATCACTGTTCTATCTAGTTAGTTAGGGCCCCGTCTCTTCATCTCTTATCAGTATTTGTTTAATGTGAATAAATGTTGTGGTTTGTCTATCTCTTGCCTAGTGTTTTTGATTTGTGCGCTTGAGGTCAGGTACTTGGAGGTTCTCCCTCTTCCCACGCGCCTCGTCTTTGGTCACCCTTAACCCGGTGAACCGTGACATTCATTCATTCATTCAATCATTCATTCATTTGTTAGTAATTAATTCATTTCATTCAATCATTCATCCCATTTATAACATGTCTATGGGAAAACAAACATTCATTCACTCGCTATTTCATTCAGTCAGTCAGTCCATAGTTCATTCTCTCATTCAGTCAGTCAGTCATCCATTCGTTCTCTCATTCACTGTGAGTTGACTTCAACGCGGTGACAGCCCTGATGGGGCCCTTTGCGGTCGGCTGGGCTATAAGCAACATTACCTTACTTTGTTCTCTCATTCATTCAATCAGTCACCAGTTTATTTTCTCGTTCATTCCTGCATTCGTTCAGTCATCAGTTCATTCATTCATTCATTCATTCATTCATTCATTCATTCATTCATTCATTTATTCATCCTTCCATTCTTCATTCATTCATTCATTCATCCATCAATCCATCCATCCATCCATCCATTCATTCATCCACTCATCCATCCATCCATCCATTCATTCATTCGTTCATTCGTTCATTCCTTCCTTCCTTCCGTCCTTCCTTCCTTCCTTCATTCGTTCCTTCCTTCCTTCATTCAGTCATCTGTGGTTGCCGACAGGGTTCCCGGCAGAGCGGATCGAGATGTTCCGCCAGCTGTCCTACACCATAGAGTTCAGCCTGGCCGGGGACACCTACACTGGGCTGGTGACCTTCGCTACAGACGCCTTGCCCGTGCAGCAGTACACCTTCAAGCTGGGGGAGACCTTCGACTACCACGCCATTGACGGCTCCACCCCTAAGGTGAGAGGCTGCGCCGCAGCGGGAGGGGGGGGGGGGGGGGGGGTCGGAGGTAGGGTCTTCTCAAGGGTTGGGGGGGGGGGGGGGGGGGCGGGGGGAGGGAGGAGAAGGGGGGCAATAGCAAGGAAGTCTACAGAAATAGTTTTGCGAATCGTCTCTCTCTCTCTCTCTCTCTCTCTCTCTCACACACACACACACACACACACACACACACACACACACACACACACACACAAATGGATAGGTACAAACATACATAAGACACACAGACAGAGCACAGGCAATAAACATAAACACAGACTTGAATAATACACACAGACAGACAGACAAACAGACAGACAGACAGAACACAGGCAATAAACATAAACACAGACTTGAATAATACACACAGACAGACAGACAGACAGACAGACAGAACACAGGCAATAAACATAAACACAGACTGAGTTACAGTGGTGATGAACAACAATGGAAGTGTAAAACAACTTGCTTCCAATTTAACTTTTTTCTCCCGTTCAAAGTCCACTCATCATTAACGAAAGCAATGTAAATAGTGACTTTAGGGCTCTGGTTAAAAAAAATATTATTTCAAATTATGTGTCAGTCCATCCTCCCCCCCCCCCCCTCTTTGCTTATTAGATAATGAATATCGTCATCTGACTGGCGCATGAAACTCTCTCTCTCTCTCTCTCTGTGAAGACTGAAAGAAATGTATGGTAACTTGCTTGACTCAAAAGCTCATGATGACCGTTTTCATAATGAAAAGTTGAATAATCGTCTAAAAGATTGTGATCGCTACTGCGTTCATGAATGAGTATATTCATTTTAAAAAAAAGGGTGTTAGGAGCGTGTAAACAGTGATGTGAGTACTTAATTTTCACTGATTTTGACTCTGTCGGGACTTTAGGTACACGAGTCGAGAGGCATCAAGCTGTGACTCGTGACAATACATCTAGTTGCAAAGTGAGACGACTGCAGGCGGAAATCTGAACAAATCTTAAATAGATGTTAGCGAACCGCCCAGAGAAACGTGGACAAACGAGTCACAAGACAAACACGACGCGTTTCGACCTCTTAGGTCTCCTTCAGGCAAGACACAAACAAATAGGGCAATGAAAATGAACGAGTTTGTCACCTAGCTTAGATCTCTTCAGCGCAAGGTCTAATTACGATCGCTCGTACACGACTAAAAATGGACGTTTAACGAAATACGGATCAATGAAAATTAGTATACAATGATCGAAAGACGTATACAGCGGTAACAACTGCACACACTGATGACGTAAACAAAAATATTTTCGCTGAAGAGATCAAGCGAAGTGACAAACTCGTTCATTTTCATTGTCCTGTTTGTTTGTGTCTTGCCTGAAGAAGACCTAAGAGGTCGAAACGCGTCGTGTTTTGTCTTGTGATTCGTTTGTCCACGTTTGTCTTGGCGGTTCGCTAACATGTAATTTAAGATTCGTGACAGTAGTTCTGTAAATGAAACAGACTGGCGTCTTTGTGAAGCAGAGTTTTTTGTTTTGTTTTGTTTAAACCCACAGTATGTAAAATGGTACCAGTTACACCAGTGTACATGCACATACATTACAAAAATGTGTCTCAGCTGACAATGACAGTGTGTGTATTGTGTGTCTCAGCTTACAGTGACAGTGTGTGTACTGTGTGGTCTGTCAGCTGAGAGTGACAGTGTGTGTATTGCGTGTCTCAGCTGACAGTGTGTGTACTGTGTGTCTGTCAGCTGAGAGTGACAGTGTGTGTACTGTGTGTCTCAGTTTACAGTGTGTGTACTGTGTGTCTGTCAGCTGAGAGTGACAGTGTGTGTACCGCGTGTCTCAGCTGACAGTGACAGAGTGTGTGTACTATGTGTCTCAGCTGACAGTGACAGTGTGTGTATTGTGTGTCTCAGCTGACAATGACAGTGTGTGTATTGTGTGTCTCAGCTGACAATGACAGTGTGTGTACTGTGTGTCTCAGCTTACAGTGACAGTGTGTGTACTGTGTGTCTGTCAGCTGAGAGTGACAGTGTGTGTACTGCGTGTCTCAGCTGACAGTGACAGTGTGTGTGTACTGTGTGTCTCAGCTGACAGTGACAGTGTGTGTACTATGTGTCTCAGCTGACAGTGACAGTGTGTGTACTGCGTGTCTCAGCTGACAGTGTGTGTACTATGTGTCTCAGCTGACAGTGACAGTGTGTGTACTGTGTGTCTCAGCTGACACTGACAGTGTGTGTACTGTGTGTCTCAGCTAACAGTGACAGAGTGTGTATTGTGTGTCTCAGCTGACAGTGACAGTGTGTGTACTGTGTGTCTCAGCTGACAGTGAGAGTGTGTGTACTGTGTGTTTCAGCTGACAGTGACAGTGTGTGTACTGTGTGTCTCAGCTGACAGGGACAGTGTGTGTAATGTGTGTCTCAGCTGACAGTGACAATGTGTGTATTGTGTCTCAGCTGACAGTGTGTGTGTGTACTGGTTGTCTCAGCTGACAGGGACAGTGTGTGTACTGTGTGTCTCAGCTGACAGTGACAATGTGTGTATTGTGTGTCTCAGCTGACAGTGACAGTGTGTGTACTGTATGTCTCAGCTGACAGTGACAGTGTGTGTACTGTGTGTCTCAGCTGACAGTGTGTGTATACTGTGTGTCTCAGCTGACAGGGACAGTGTGTGTACTGTGTGTCTCTGCTGACAGTGACAGGTGTGTACTGTGTGTCTCAGCTGACAGTGACAGTGTGTGTACTGTGGTGTCTCAGCTGACAGTGACAGTGTGTGCACTGTGTGTCTCAGCTGACAGTGACAGTGTGTGTACTGTGTGTCTCAGCTGACAGTGACAGTGTGTGTACTGTGTGTCTCAGCTGACAGTGACAGTGTGTTTACTGTGTGTCTCAGCTGACAGTGACAGTGTGTACTGTGTGTCTCAACTGACAGTGACAGTGTGTGTGCTGTGTGTCTCAGCTGACAGTGACAGTGTGTGTACTGTGTGTCTCAGCTGACAGTGACAGTGTGTTTACTGTGTGTCTCAGCTGACAGTGACAGTGTGTAATGTGTGTCTGTCAGCTGACAGTGACAGTGTGTGTACTGTGTGTCTCAGCTGACAGTGACAGTGTGTGTTACTGTGTGTCTCAGCTGACATGACAGTGTGTACTGTGTGTCTAGGCTGACAGTGACAGTGTGTGTACTGTGTGTCTCATCTGACAGTGACAGTGTATGTATTGTGTGGTCTCAGCTGACAGTGACAGTGTGTGTATTGTGCGTCTCAGCTGACAGTGACAGTGTGTACTGTGTGTCTCAGCTGACAGTGACAGTGTGTGTACTGTGTGTCTCAGCTGACAGTGACAGTGTGTGTATCGTGTGTCTCAGCTGACAGTGACAGTGTGTGTACTGTGTGTCACAGCTGACAGTGACAGTATGTGTACTGTGTGTCTCGGCTGACAGTGACAGTGTGTGTACTATGTCTCAGCTGACAGTGACAGTGTGTGTACTGTGTGTCTCAGCTGACAGTGACAGTGTGTGTACTGTGTGTCTCAGCTGACAGTGACAGTGTGTACTGTGTGTCTCAGCTGACAGTGACAGTGTGTGTACTATGTGTCGCAGCTGACAGTGTGTGTACTGTGTGTGTCAGCTGACAATGACAGTGTGTGTACTGTGTGTCTCCTCTGACAGTGACAGTGTGTGTATGTGTGTCTCAGCTGACAGTGACAGTGTGTGTACTGTGTGTCTCAGCTGACAGTGACAGTGTGTGTACTGTGTGTCTCAGCTGACAGTGACAGTGTGTGTACTGTGTGTCTCAGCTGACAGTGACAGTGTGTGTACTGTGTGTCTGTCAGCTGCCAGTAACAGTGTGTGTACTATGTGTCTCTGCTGACAGTGACAGTGTGTGTACTGTGTGTCTCAGATGACAGTGACAGTGTGTGTAGTGTGTGGCAGCTGACAGTGACAGTGTGTGTACTGTGTGTCTGTCAACTGACAGTTACAGTGTGTGTGTACTGTGTGTCTCAGCTGACAGTGACAGTGTGTGTACTGTGTGTCTCAGCTGACAGTGACAGTGTGTGTACTGTGTGTCTCAGCTGACAGTGACAGTGTGTACTGTGTGTCTAGGCTGACAGTGACAGTGTGTGTACTGTGTGTCTCATCTGACAGTGACAGTGTGTGTATTGTGTGTCTCTCAGCTGACAGTGACAGTGTGTGTATTGTGTGTCTTAGCTGACAGTGACAGTGTGTACCGTGTGTCTGTCACCTGACAGTGACAGTGTGTGTACTGTGCATCTCGGCTGACAGTGACAGTGTGTGTACTGTGTGTCTCAGCTGACAGTGACAGTGTGTGTACTGTGTGTCTTAGCTGACAATGACAGTGTGTGTACTGTGTGTCGCAGCTGACAGTGTGATGTACTGTGTGTGTCAGCTGACAATGACAGTGTGTGTATTGTGTGTCTCATCTGACAGTGACAGTGTGTGTACTGTGTGTCTCAGCTGACAGTGACAGTGTGTGTACTGTGTGTCTCAGCTGACAGTGACAGGGGTTGTACTGTGTGTCTCAGCTGACAGTGACAGTGTGTGTACTCTGTGTGTCTCAGCTGACAGTGACAGTGTGTGTACTGTGTGTCTCAGCTGACAGTGACAGTGTGTGTGTGCTGTGTGTCTCAGCTGACAGTGACAGTGTGTGTACTGTGTGTCTTTGCTGACAGTGACAGTGTGTGTGCTGTGTGTCTCAGCCGACAGTGACAGTGTGTGTACTGTGTGTCTCTGCTGACAGTGACAGTGTGTGTACTGTGTGTCTCAGCTGACAGTGACAGTGTGTGTACTGTGTGTCTCAGCTGACAGTGACAGTGTGTGCACTGTGTGTCTCAGCTGACTGTGACGATGGAGGGGGGCAAGTTCGTGGGAAGGACGCCCTGGGGGGCAAGGAATGGCAGACAGTGATAGTGTGTGTACTGGGTGTCTCAGCTGACAGTGACGACGGAGGGGGCAAGTTCGTGGAGAAGTACGCCCTGGGGGGCAAGGAATGGCAGACAGTGATAGTGTGGTGTACTGGTGTCTCAGCTGACAGTGACGACGGAGGGGGGCAAGTTCGTGGAAAGTACGCCTGGGGGGCAAGGAATGGCAGACGGTGCGGGAGGTGGACGGGGGCGTCATGACCTCTGTGAGTATGGCCCAACGTCATCACCTCTGTCGTCGTCGTCATCGTCACCGTCACCATCTTCACCCTTGTTGTCGTTGGTGACCACTGTCGTCGCCAAGCATCAGTAGTGTTGTGATCATTCCGGACGATATCTTTGCTAATAGTCAGCCATTGTCATCAATTGTCCTCATCTTGTTCATGTTCTTCTTGTTCTTGTTCTCTTTCTTCTTCTTCTATTTTGTGGTTCTGTGGCAGACGCTATCGTCATTGTCGTCGTCGTTCGTCTTCATGGATATATTTAGTTACGCATTCATTTATGGATTCGTTTGTTTCTTTCTTTATTTATCTATATGTATTTATGTATGTATTTGTTTCCTTCTTTGTTCATTTTCTATTCATTTATTTATGTCTTTGTCTGTTTCCTTCTTTTTTTCTTTCTTTGTTCATTTAAACATTGGTTGATGTTCTTCTTGACTGTCACTGCCCCTTCACTCCCCTTCTGCTCCTCATTGTGATGGTTGTAACACATCAATAACCCAAAGGCATGAGGAGATGATCAATGAGCATTACGGTCTGTTTGTCTGTATGCTTGGTCGTCTGTTCTTCTTCCTGTTTGTCTGTACATATGTTTTTAATATAATTATATACAGGGGCGAGATATGGTGCAGAATAAAGCTTCATGAATACACTGTTGACTCTCTATCGTGTCAGCTAGCTACCCCGTGACCCCTACCTCTCCCCTCCTTTTGCCCCCCCCCCCCCCCCTCTCTCTCTCTCTCTCTCTCTCTCCTGTTTAAATCGTGGCTGACGATCTGGGTTAAGTTAAAACGTCTGACTAATCACGTGTAGGTCTTGAGAATGACCATCATGTGGGCCACTTTCTGTTCATTATGTTGTTGTTGTTGTTGTATTTTTGCACTGATAAATAGTATTGAAACAAAAAAATCGTAAATTTCATGAGATTACGTTTTCTTTTTTTTTTTTTTTTTTTTATTCAGCAGTAAAGTGATAATAGGAAAACGTAATATCATGTAATTAGGGATTTTTTTTTAAATCATGAAATTAAGGATTTTTTTCTTTCAGTATGATTATCAATACAAAAAGAAAGAAAAAAAAAGTTGATTAATGAAAAGTGCTCCACATGAGGGTCAGTTTCAAGTTCTGCAAATCTGGTATTCAAAGACAGTCCATCATGCACCCCTTGCAGTGGCCAGGCTGTCAATCTGCACTTCCAGCACAAATGACGGTGTTCATTGCAATAGATATTGCATTTGCTTTCTACCGTGGAGATGGGGTGGAGGTTCGATTCCCTATTTTCACGTTTTTCGATACTGTTTCATGATTTGTGTGTGTGTGTGTGTGTGTGTGTGTGTGTGTGTGTGTGTGTGTGTGTGTGTGTCCCCCTCTTTTAGATCTGATACAATTTCTTGTGTGGGGACAGGGGTTTCGTTCTCTACTTCCCGTATAGAGCTCCGTTAGGTCTGTCCTTTTTATTGTTCTGATTGATGAATAGATTGATTGATCTCAACATGCTATTCTGTCTTTTGATCCATCTGTCTATCGATTTGTCTGTGTTCTGTCACTGTCACTCTGTATGTTTGTTGATTTCCTTCTCATCTCTTTGTTTCAGGTCACCTTCTCATCTCTTTGTTTCACGTCACCTTCTCATCTCTTTATTTCAGGTCACCTTCTCATCTCTTTGTTTCAGGTCACCTTCTCATCTCTTTGTTTCAGGTCACCTTCTCATCTCTTTGTTTCAGGTCACCTTCTCATCTCTTTGTTTCACATCTCGTTTTTGTTTCAGGTCACCTTCTCATCTCTTTGTTTCAGGTCACCTTCTCATCTCTTTGTTTCACGTCACCTTCTCATCTCTTTGTTTCAGGTCATCTTCTCATCTCTTTGTTTCAGGTCATCTTCTCATCTCTTTGTTTCACGTCACCTTCTATCTCTTTGTTTCAGGTCATCTTCTCATCTCTTCGTTTCAGGTCACCTTCTCATCTCTTTGTTTCAGGTCACCTTCTCATCTCTTTGTTTCAGGTCAACCTTCTCATCTCTTTGTTTCAGGTCACATCCTACGGAGGAACATCTGTGACGCAGAAATTGAACAAAGTTTGAATCAAGGGAGCAAACTCGGCCATCCACATCCCCATTTCTTAGTTGAAAATCGGTGTCGTGTCAGGACACAAAGCATTGACTGTAAACGGCATGTTGTGTATGTGACGTACTGTAAACGGCATGTTGTGTGTGTGTGACGATCAGCTCATACGGTAATGTCAACCAGCTTTCGGTGTCCCAACATTGTACTAAAAGTTGGTTTTAGGCTGTTACTTTTTTTTTTATTATTTGAAAGTAATTGGGTGTACGATATTCCACTGTTTTGATGTTGTAGGCTATACACACAGTGTTTGGTATGTGTTGATATGCATTTGTCCATTATAAACGACATTTCGTCACAAATTTCAGGCCAGTAAAACTAAAATATAACAGCTTTTCAAAGGCTTAAAAAATGGGAGGCAAAAGGGTTTTCTCGCCAAATCAGTAGGTATCCTGATTTTGACCCTTCATGTTCGCCCTATCAACGTTGCTGCGCTAGCTTTTTTTGTTTCACATTCGTGTTTGTATGCATTGTTTATGTACGCGGAAAATGTGTCTTTCCTTCATTGTAGTCAATTATGTCTTGCAGGAAAGTAGTTTACACTTTCTGTTAAGTGATCCATTTCTCACAATTGGTCTTTATCACACTTCCGTCATTTCAAAGGGTCACATTTTCAGGTGCCTCCTCTGTCGTACAGTTCAGGCCTAGTACTTCTAGCACTCATTAAGTAGGAGACATAAAGATCAAAGGGTTTTCGTCTTTTTGTTTTTATTGCTTGTTTGTTTCATTTTGCGTTCAGTCGCCAAACTGTATCAGTAAGTGCGTTGTTTGTTTGTTTGTTCGTAGTCTTCAACGGTCACACAAACAGCGACAACTCACAGGGATCGTTGCCTACACGGCAGCTGCTGGCATGAAGTCTTCCTGCAGCTCTCAGTCGCTCTGCTGCAGTGAAGATGACGGACTGTCCGGTGCTGAATTCCAGTCGCCCTGTCTCATGAACAGTAGTGGCACCAAGCTGGACTCCAGGAGCCACATTTCAAATGGTCTTTAACATAACTCCGGCACTGAACATGGACAAACGAATCACAAGACAAACCGCGACGCGTTTCGACCTCCTAGGTCTTCTTCGGGCAAGATATACAACACTCAGGACAACGAGAATGAAGAAAGAGAACATTTGAGAAGGTTGCTCGTTCTTCACTTTCGTTGTCCTGAGTGTTGTTGATCTTGCTTGAAGAAGATCTAAGAGGTCGAAACGCGTCGTGTTTCGTCTTGTAATTTTTTTTGTCTTGTAAGTCTTGTTTGTCCATGTTTGAAGTGGCGGAGTTCTTTCCAATACCTTGTCAACATTTGATTTGATCTCTGCCTGCAGTCACTCCACTTTGCCACTAACCCAGAAGTCAAAGTCATTGGGGTGGGAAGAGTATAGAGGCCGCTCTTCACGATCGACATTCATTTGGCCGTTGTTGTCTCACACCTGTAATTGTGGAGTATAGAGGCCGCTCTTCACGATCGACATCTTCCATTTGGCTGTTGTGGTCTCACACCTGTAATTGTGGGTATAGAGGCCGCTCTTCACGATCGACATTTCATTTGGCTGTTGTGGTTCACACCTGTAATTGTGGAGTATAGAGCCGCTCTTCACGATCGACTCTTCCATTTGGCTGTTGTGGTCTCAACTTGCAATTTTGGACATAAAGTTCGCGTAGACGGAGTGAGTATCTCCTCTATATCATCGGTCTTAATGACTGCATTTGTTTTGAAGGTTGTTACAGTCAAAAACTCGCTGCTAAATGAAGACCTGTGGTAGAAGCAGGACTTGACGAATCCCTGATCATGAATCTGAGAAAATACTTATAGCCGTCGAAGGGCGTGATTTTGTTTTTCACCAGCGACACCACTGGTTTGGGTTATTTTCATCCTTATCTGCTGAGTTTAGTATGCAATATTCGCTAGGTGGTGTGACCTTTTTGTCTGGTTCATATATACTCAGACTGTGTTCGAACTGCGGGGTTTTTTCTTTTTTTAGTTTTATACAACAGTAATACATTACCACTTGTGTCAGTGTAAAAATTGGAAGACATCGCTCTTTGTTCAAATGAAGTAAGTTAACATACTGCCCAGTTGCAATGTATCAATGATGATACACTAGCCATCGCCCCAATATAACCATGGTAATACATTGCCCATTGTTCCAGTAAGCAATGTTGATACATTTCTCATAGTTGCAATGTTACAACGGTGATGCATTACCCAATGTTACAAAATGACATTGGTATTATATGTTACTCAATGTAGCCATGAAACTGTGGTGATATATTTCCGCACTTGCAGCAGACAAAGGTATACATCATACTGCTGTGCACTGTAGCAATGGTAATACACTACCACCTGCAATGTGCCTACTTCATTCATTACCCTCGTTCCAATGTAACAACGTATGAGCATTACCACATGTTCAATGTATACAGTTATATACTATACAATTAATATACATTATATTATTTAATATATAATTATATTATATTATAATATATATATATATATATAACTTACTGTTCCAGTGTAACAATGACCAGGATGTAACAATAATGATACATTACCCATATTTGCAATGTAGCAATAATGAGACGTGATCCGCTGTTCAATGCAACAATGATGATTTATTACTCACTGTTCCAGTTTAACAATGGCCAGATATTAACCATTGTTCCAATGTAACACGGTCGATGCACTGCCCACTGTTTTAATGTAACAATTGTAGTGTAATTCCCCTTTTCTTAAAAGCAGTAATGGTTCGACTTTACTCACCGTTTTAATCTAAGAACGGGAATACATTACTCACTATTTCAATGTACGAAGGGTGGGTTTATTGGTTTCTTTGTCATCAATTTAAGAAGAAAAATAAAGGGAAAATTCGAACTGAAGATACCCATTATCATCTTACTTTGTATGCGAATGAAAAAGTGGTTATTCACTACGCAAATAAAAAGTTTGTTCATAAAAATCATAACGTTAATTGGATTGGAATAGTGATCTCCCCCTATGGAGCCACTCGAGTGTTGAGGGTCTGACGATGGTTGAGGGATGTTAAAAATAGTGGAAGGAGAAGCATGTGCTCCATCCCTTAATGCCAGAAGTAGCTAAGGAACTGGTATATACAATTTTTTGTTTTTGTTTTGTTTAGGTCAAAGCTTTAGACTACTGGATAATCTAGCCCAACCGACTGTTACTTCTTCCACTGACTTTTCCACTACTACGCCTACCACCACCACCCCTCACCCACCCACACCCCACACACACACACACACACACACACACACACACACTTTCTTTGACGAAGAACAGTCTACATGTTAAACGGTAATACAAGATATTGATCCCCGCCGTAGGGTTTTTTTTTCTTTTCCTTTAGCAACTAGCATCCCAGGAAGAACCTGTGAGGGTCAACACAGAAGAGTCGGAGCGCCGTTGCCAATAGCCGCCTCCAGTGTTGGGCGTGATTCGTGAAACACCTTCTGCCCTGCCTTGACTCGACAGCCCAAGAACCACACCCGAGTTGGACCCTCTGGACCGCCCCTGGAGCCAGTCTTCCACCAGGTCAAGTGTTGTGGACGTTTGAAGGGACTGTTGGTTGTGTGGGGGTGAAAGTGGGCTAGGTGCTGGAAAATCTGGGATGCCTTAATTGATTTCTTTTTATGTAGAGAAGTTGGCAGTTTTGCTTTTTTTTTTCTCTCTCGTTTGATTGATTTTTTAAGACTACTAGACGAATTCAGTGTTGTGTAGCTCCTGTTATTCAATGTTATGTTTCTTCTCCTATTTCTCTTGTTATTCAATGTTATGTTTCTTCTCCTATTTTTCTTCTGTGGGCTGTGGGTATTTTGAGTGTTATTCAATGTTATGTTTCTTCTCCTATTTCTCTTCTGTGGGCTGTGGGTATTTTGAATAGTGGGCTAGGTTGGAACTTAGTGGTTTTCCTGGGCACTCAGGAGGGATATTCTTTTTTTTTTGTCCACTAGGATAGTTAGTTCTGGATAAACCTATAGTTAGTTCTGGATAAACCTATAGTTAGTTCTGGATAAACCGGAGTTAGTTCTGGATAAACCTATAGTTAGTTCTGGATAAACCTATAGTTAACCTGTCTTCTTCTTCTTCTAAACCTGTAGTTAGTTCTGGATAAACCTATAGTTAGTTCTGGATAAACCTATAGTTAGTTCTGGATAAACCTGTCTTCTTCTTTGTCCCCTCTTACCTTCTATGCTCTCGGTCTGTACTCACTCTTCTGACTTAGGGTCCTTCCCCAGCAGGTTGTGTGACTGAGTTTATGTATATTGGTGTAGTAAAGTGGTGTGTTGTCACTCTCGCCTCGTGTGGTTTGGTGGTGTGAGCGTTGGGGTGTTTGCTGTGCTGCACCGCACACTGCAGAACCGCAGTCAGGATGATTCCCCCTGATAAGATTTCATTGTCTTTTTTCTTCAGGATAACTGGCGGTTTTGAGGACATTTTATGTATGAACACTCTCTCTTTCCTACTTTCCTCTCCTATCTCCTCTCTGTCCTTCTCTACTGTCCCCTCCTTTTCCAATTGTTTGTGTTCTCCCTTTCCTATTGTTTGTGTTAGCATTTCTCTTGGGTTGATCTTGAATTCTCTCTTCGCTGCTTGCTTCTTCCTTTGAAGTTGTTCAAGAGTCCACTATTTGCATGCAAACAGAAAGACGGAGAGCAGAAATGCATACAAAAGCGACAACTTGGATTGAGAGCATCGGCTTTTTTTTTTCTTTCTTCAAAACTGATATTCGCGTTTGCTGGCAGTGATGCTGTTTGTGTCAGCATTTCAGTCTTTGGTCCATCTTGATTTCTCTCTTCGATGCTTGGATCTTCGTTTGAGGTTTATCAAGAGTTTTCCATTCGCATGCAAACAGGATTTTGAATGGCACAATTGCGTACAAAAGCTTCAGCTTGGAATTGAGAGCATTGCGTCTCTCTCTCTCTCTCTCTCTCTCTCTCTCTCTCTCTCTCTCTCTCTCTCTCTCTCTCTCTCTCTCTCTCTCTCTCTCTCAATCGTTTTTGCCAACATTGATGCTGTCTGTGCTAGCAGTTCAGTCTTTGGGTCATCTTGACTGATGACCGCGCCAATGTATTTGAACTATTCCACAGTTTCTAGCTCAGGTCCACTGACTGTGATCTTTGTCTCCTTTGGCATTGTGCTTTCATCATTAGCTCTGGGGGGTTTCTGTGGTGATTTCAATGCCGCCTGTACCAGGTGTTCCATCCAGGTGGTTCCACAGTCTGACGAGCTTCTGTTCGCTTCCAGCCAGCCCCCGTCATTGTCACTGGCCAGCCTGAGGTTGGTGACGGTTTGTCCTTCAATGCTGTGTGTTCGTTAATAGCTGTGGTCTTTCACAGCATCCGCCATTATACGTGGAGGAAGAAGAAGAAGCTGAACAACACAGGCAATTTGAGAGAGCCTCAACAGGCTCCAGCTGACGTATGAAAAATCTCTCACCTGAGTTGTCAGTCAGATGGTAAGGGGGTTCGAATCCCGAGGCATGGTAGGCCTACCTAAATATTACAAATGTTTAAGAGATGAAAAACAAGTAGTATGCCTCTTCGCCATCCACGTTGTCGTTCTGGTGGTATCCTTGTAATGTTAGACTGGTCTCATTCCACCCTCCACCCTCCCCCGCGCACCTCCTCCCTCCTCCTCCACTTCAATTCCACCCCCCCCCCCCCTCCCCAACTTCCGCTCCGGATAGGTCATCGACGCCTGACCTCAGGTTGATGCGAGGTCAATGAGGCCTGACAGTGACCATGGAATGAAGCTACTGGAACGTGACGGGCAGCAGGGTGTCTGATACAGATAACAGGCCTGACAGTGACCATGGAATTAAGCCACTGGAACATGACGGGCAGTTGAGTACCTGATACTGGTAACAGTGGTCAGGCACGACATACGGCCATTCAGGACCCGGATAATTATTATTGCACCATGGAGAGACACGCCGGTGAACTCGGCAACCCCGACTCTGACGTCACGACCCATGTGATGTGCACGAGCAGCCAGCGCAAAAATAAAATTCAGTAAACAAAATTCAACGAGTTCACTCATGAATGGAATCTGTTTATTATTATTATTATTATTATTGGAGAAGAAAATGGTGGAAGAGTGCACTCACCAGGGTTTGAGTATGGTGATCGGGGGAACAAGAAGGAAAGCAAGCTTTCTGCTCATAGAGCTGTCATCAGGCTTAGAGTTAGTGGGTGACAGAGACAGATCTTATATGAGGACTGACAATAAAAAGAAGAAGGAATGAACAGAGCTCAGAGACAAAAGGGAGTTAACTGGGGTTAAGCAGTGAGTAGGAATCATGAGCAACTTAAAGTAGAAAGCAAGAAGGCCTGTTCAAAAAAAAAAAAAAAGGGGGGGGGAGGGATTAGTACAGAAGGGGAAGGGGGTGCCTGAAGCTCAGCTGCTGTCACTCTCTGGTGCTCAGGCCGGCAGGGGCGAGGGTCCCCAGTCGTGCGATGATGGATGACTGCATAAAGACGCGATAGAGTCCACTGGACCGGTTCTGCCAGATAGCAGCCACTCTCGCATGGGTGAAGTTGTGGTATTATTATTATTATTATTATTATTATTATTATCGTCATTTTTATTATTATTATTATTATTATTATTAATACTATCATCATCATCATTATCATCATTATTATTATTATCATCGTTATTGTTATTATTATTGTTATTATTATTATTATTATTATTATTATTATTATTATTATTAATGATAGTCAGTGTGTGGTATGCTGATCAATGTGTTGTGTCAGTGACCGCCAGTCCAGAACTTCCACAACAAATTCTCGTGCTGGGTGACCGCGAGTTGTTGGCGTGAACCAAGGAAGGGAAAGAACTCCTCCAGCCTAAGCACCAAAAAAAAAAAAAATTCAAACAAACTTGAAAGAAAAATTACTGTTCCACCGCACGAAAGAGGGACAAACAAATTACAAGACAAAACACGACGCGTTTCGACCTCTACGGTCTTCTTCAAACAAGACAAACAACATTGAAGACAACGAAATCGAAGAACGAACAATCACCTTTCTCCTGAAACTGCGCGCAAAATAGACATGGAATGAAAACGAGGCTGCTTGGAAGCAGACGATGCAAGATAAGTTATTGTTCGTTCTTCCTGTTCGCTGACTCGAATACTGTCCTGCC
>CM031625.1:16261698-16284198 GCA_018398815.1 Conus ventricosus | reverse complement strand
GGACAATTCTAGAATTGCGCAACACTCCAAAACACAGAGACAATGAAATATAAGTCACTTCTCACGGGGAAGAGAAAGACAATTAAAAAGATGATGATGATGATGATGATGATGATGATGATGATGATGATGATGATGATGATGATGATGATAAAGCTGATCACAAAGCATATTTCACATCCTGTTAGGAAGAATGAAAAAAGAAATGATGATGATGATGATGATGATGATGATGATGATGATGATGATGATGATGATGATATGATGATTAAGCTGTCCACAAAGCATTATTTCACATCCTATTACGAAGAATGAATAAAGAAGTGATGAAGATCATCGCGATGATGATGATGATGATGTGATGATGATGATGATGATGATGATGATGATGATGATGATGATGATGACAGTTGTGTTGGCGGTGGTTGTGGTGGAGGTGACGTGCTACTGCTACTGCTGGTGCTGCTGATGATGATGATGATGATGATGCTGACGAGAACAATAATATGATGATAATGACGTCAGGACGATGACAGCAACAACGATGATTTTGATGATAATGACGACAATATGATGAGTAAAAAAAAAACCCCCGAAAAAAACATGACAATGACGACACAACAACTGAAAAGAAACTGAGTTGAACAATGACAATGCACACAGAAGAACTATCACTAAAAAAAAAATAAAATAAAAAATAAATAAATAAATAAATAAATAAAATAAAAATAAAAATAAAAAAAGACAAACCAAAACAGAAAACAAACAATCAGACAAACAAACAAAACAAAACAAAACCTCCACCCACTCACGACGCTGACGTCACCGCGCCACGTGCTTCGTAGCAGCGTTCGCTGTGAATCCACCGATGACGTAAATAGGCCGACGGCGTCACAGTCGTCACACGGTGGTCCACGATGACGAAGAGACGCTTGTCAGAGCGAACGGCGTCCCCGAGGAGTGGCCACGTGCCCACGTCACGGTAGGCCGAGCTGACGTAATGGCCCAGCTGTGACGCAATCTGACGAAGGAGGGGGCGGGGAGGACTCTCTCTGGCTCTCTCATCTCGTGGTTGAAGTTGATGGCCACAACTTCTTCACGGTGTTGCTGGAGAAAGCGTTTGATCTGCAGACAGTAAGGCAGCTCTGTCGTTACTGTCCTTGATGTTGTTGTTATTGTTCTTGTGTTGTTGTTGTTGTTGTTGTTCCTTGCTTGCTTGTTGTTGTGTGGTGGCGGTGAGTTGTGTGTTATCATTATTGTCGTTTTTGTTGTTGTTATTCTTGTGGTGGTGGTTGGTGGTGGTGGTGGTGGTGGTGGTCGTCGTCGTCGTCGTCGTCGTCGTTATCATCATCATCATCATCATCATCATCATCATCATCATCATCATCATATCATCATTTTGTTGCTGTTGAGGTTGACGGTGATGTCTCGCGGAGATGGTTGGCAGTAATGGTTTTAGTATCATCAGCACCGACACCTCGAAAAAAAAAGATGGCCTACACCCTAGATTCAATGCTCTTTGCAGACAGGCATCACAACCATGATTCCAATGCATGGCGTTGCTCATGCACCACCAACTTTGGATGTCGTTAATGAGGTGCAAGCTTGCTAGCATCAGGGCTTGATATCTTTAGGTCTCCCTCTCTGTGCTTGTTCGCAGGCATCCACTTCATAGCTGTGGCTTACAACGGCTTGCACTGGTGGTGGAGGTGGTGGTGTTTGTTTCCTTGCTAGCTTCATGCCAGGATTCACATCTGCTTCTATTCTGGCATCGTGGTGCCAGCTTGCTGCCTGACACCGGAACCCACCAATCAGAAGAGACACGAGCCAGTCAAACAAGGGGCGCTACTCTCATAACCAAAAAAGACAAAAGAGAAGATGGCGGGCTTGAACGAAAAATAGAAATGTTAATTAAAAGAGAAGCCCGGAACTTACAATCGCTACTGTCACACCTTGCCCGTTTACCACGGCACAGACAGAACTTACAATCGCTACTGTCACACCTTGCCCGTTTACCACGGCACAGACAGAACTTACAATCGCTACTGTCACACCTTGCCCGTTTACCACGGCACAGACAGAACTTACAATCGCTACTGTCACACCTTGTCCGTTTACCACGGCACAGACAGAACTTACAATCGCTACTGTCACACCTTGCCCGTTTACCACGGCACAGACAGAACTTACAATCGCTACTGTCACACCTTGCCCGTTTACCACGGCACAGACAGAACTTACAATCGCTACTGTCACACCTTGCCCGTTTACCACGGCACAGACAGAACTTACAATCGCTACTGTCACACCTTGCCGTTTACCACGGCACAGACAGAACTTACAATCGCTACTGTCACACCTTGCCCGTTTACCACGGCACAGACAGAACTTACAATCGCTACTGTCACACCTTGCCCGTTTACCACGGCACAGACAGAACTTACAATCGCTACTGTCACACCTTGCCCGTTTACCACGGCACAGACAGAACTTACAATCGCTACTGTCACACCTTGCCCGTTTACCACGGCACAGACAGAACTTACAATCGCTACTGTCACACCTTGCCCGTTTACCACGGCACAGACAGAACTTACAATCGCTACTGTCACACCTTGCCCGTTTACCACGGCACAGACAGAACTTACAATCGCTACTGTCACACCTTGCCCGTTTACCACGGCACAGACAGAACTTACAATCGCTACTGTCACACCTTGCCCGTTTACCACGGCACAGACAGAACTTACAATCGCTACTGTCACACCTTGCCCGTTTACCACGGCACAGACAGAACTTACAATCGCTACTGTCACACCTTGCCCGTTTACCACGGCACAGACAGAACTTACAATCGCTACTGTCACACCTTGCCCGTTTACCACGGCACAGACAGAACTTACAATCGCTACTGTCACACCTTGCCGTTCACCACGGCACAGACAGGAGGAGATTTTGAGCAGTTTCATTCAGGACGACACTCTCCGAAAATCAAACAGAACACGCGTCACCAAGATCCAGAAAAAAAAACTGTTGCCCGTTTGTAAACGCACAAGGCGCAGTGAAAACAAGATCTGCATGGACTTTGATGCCTGTTACTGGCGGCGATTCTCGGTCTGACGCAGACGCTCCCACTGGGATTATCTGGTCCTAAAGGCAAGGTTTGCTAGCATATGTTCCCCCCCCCCCCCCCCCCCCCCCCTGGTTTCAGCCCCATTTCATTAACACGTAGGCTAACATTTTTTTCTTCATGCAAGTCCGCC
Organism: Conus ventricosus; assembly: GCA_018398815.1. NCBI lineage: Eukaryota > Metazoa > Mollusca > Gastropoda > Neogastropoda > Conidae > Conus > Conus ventricosus. Next base: position 16,280,935 of record CM031625.1, on the reverse strand, counting down.
ATTTGCCATCTCTATTGCTCTGCTTGCTTCCTTACAATATCCTCTTCTTTGGCTGAGTGAGCTTTCCGATGATTGATCAAGCTCTTCCAATGAGACTATAAACCGAGGTTCTGTGTGTGAACGCACGCATAGCATCTTGCACACACGTAAAATCCCATCACCAACTTTCGGAAGAGAAGGCCAGTTTGGCCGTTGGTATGGATGACACGTTACACATAGCATGCACCCTGCGTAAGAAATGCAAAGAATGAAGGAAGTAAGGAAAATGAGTGATCGATATTGAACGATATTGACTGGATGACACGGGAAACGACTGAATGAAGCGTCAGCTGGCAGCTCTTCAGTCGGCGCCACCCAGGTACACAGTCCGTTGTGTAAACGAGTGTGGATTGTAAAGCGCTTGGAGCTTGGTCTCTAGCCGAGGAAAGGCGCTATAATATAAGTATTAATAATAATAATAATAATAATAATAATAATAATAATAATAATAATAATAATAATAATAAGCATCGGCAGTCTCGCTCCACAAAGCTTGAACAGGAAGGCAGTGTTGCAATTTGAAGGATCAGTCTGACTCAGATGTTGTGCGTCGTTGTCTGATCCCGTCTTGTGATGCCCTTAATACGCACATTAACTATACATCAAACCTGTTGTTCCTGTGACAACACAGCGGGTGTAACAACAGCTGCAGCAATAGCAGGTATTAGTGGTGACAGTAGTTGCAGTAGTTGTAGTTGTAACCCCCACATAAAATAAGGAATTTCTGTGGTAGATTACAGCCAGGTTGGTTCTGCACAACATATGTGCAAACAACAACAGAAAGAGTCGAGAATTGCACGGATGCTGTATGTATAGTTTGGTGGAAATTTTTACTAAGCAGGAAGTAGTCCCGCAGAAAATAAACAAACAACCAAAAGAAATAAATTGTATTAGGGATTTCTATTATTGTAACATTCTAGGAAATCTTTACTAGTTGTATAAATTTAAGGATCACTCATTTAATAGAAAGGAAGGTTTTTAAATAATTTCCAATTAGAACAAAGAAATGATTATGTCCTGGGAGGCGCCCATGTGACTTCCTGTTTGAGTGACCTTGTGGGTTCCCTCCGGTTATAAAAGGAAGCACCACGTGCTAGCAAATCCTTTTACTTAGAGACAAGGGACCCCAGCTGCAACCAGAGCAAGCTGAGGGGCTTTAAGGCTGATCTCTGCCACTACCAGCAGAGTGGGTGACTGTCTTATTTTGAAATCGAATTTTATACATTTGTTTATATTGCAGGCTTTATTATGGTATAGAAAAAAGGAACTAAGTAACTAAATGATTAGCCAAAAAGTTTTTCCAAAGAAGGAAAGAAGTTGGGAAAGAAATGAAATTTGCACCTGGTGGGCCACAGGGTTGGCCACATGGTTCTAGGTAGACTGAACAAAGACTGGTAGGCCTTTGTGACTAGAATGTAGCAAGCCTTCATGCAACCTACTTTTCACCTGTGGACACTGGTATGAAATAGTTTATAGTAGAATGTGAATGTTTTGGAAAGGATTCTGGTGTATGTTCTGAATTATTGTTTATTTAGAGTGTGAGATTTTTTATTGTGTATTGTATTGGTAAGATCTTTGCTGATATTGTCCATGTGTATTTGATCTGAAGTAGGCAAGTTGCTCTCAAAGATACGGGATTTGTATTCATTGTTTTGTATAATTTTTGTGGAAAAACAATATAAATGTGCTAGTAAATAACAGAAGAAAAAAATGGAGAAGTGCGATACCTGTTTGGAAATTGATGACCATTGGGAAATTAATGTTGGAAGGGCGCAGGAGCGACCAAAATGGAGTGATATGAGGTGTTGTGGGAAACACACCTCGTATCAAAAAAAAAAAAAAAAAAAAAAATGTTGAGTACACTGTGACATGGAGATGTGACACAGTGTTGATAATAATTATTGAGCAGGAAATGCTCAGTAGCATTCAGTGTATACTTTGTTTGATTTTTCTCATGGAAAAATCTTGTACAGGCAAAAGATAACACGGGATGACAAAGCAATTTATGACCATGCTGTTTTGGCAAAATGCAGGGTTGTGAAACATGTGGTCTGAGACAAAGGAAAAATTTCCATGTGGCATGGGTGACATGCACCTCACTGACTGGTTTCCCTACTGTAAAAGCAGAGGACTAGGGGAAGTCAGTTATTGGCATATTTATTTCACATTGTTTTCAGGTTACTTGTAACATGTGTTGTTGATTTTGCAAGTGTACTTTTAATATGTTTAAGATGTTATGGGTTGTAGTTTAACTTTTCTTTTCAGCCATGGTTGTCTTTTCAGTATCATGTGTAGCCATTGATTTAATGGAAGAAATTAATGTGGAGAGATCCGACAGAAAAATTACTATGTTTGTGTTGTTTTTCAGAGACGATTTTTTCTTTTGGCCTTGAGACCCTTGGTTTTGTTTTGGTTGTCAGTACGGGTTTCTTATTTAACTCCTAAAGGCTCTTAACACTCATAAAGATTTAAGATTTCTAAAATCACTTTAAAAACTTTTGAAACTCTAAATTCTGTAAAATTCTAAAAGTTCCCCGGGATCTCAGCTGTTTAATTTTTCCCTGTGGTTGTGTATGGATAGGCCATACTGTTGAAAGGAAATATTTTGGGCTGAACTGGGAAGAGTTTTGTTTCTTTTTTGTTTCCCTTTATTATTTTTTTGCTTAGTTAGTCATTATTATTCAAATAAACATTTTTGTTTTGTTCTCACTATTTGTGGACTCCAGTCTGTTATATTGGAAATTGTGTTGAGTAGTTAGAAACAAAGATACTTAACAAGCACGCACCTCACCCAAAAATTGTAACCCAAGAAAGGGAGGGTTGTTAAGGGTTCAAGTTCGCTGGACCTAAAGAACTTTAAAACCCAGAAGAACACGGGTTACATAAAGTGGCGCCCAATGTGGGGGTAGTGTTTGTTAAGAAATTTTTTTGTTAATAAATAGATAAGTAAATAAAGTCAGGCAAGAAGGTAGGCAAGACTCATGCGCATGCGCACCGATATTACTGCATGGATTGCAGACTTTCGGAAGAAAGAGTGCTTTCGCTAACACAGCGGAATGCTGGATGCTGAAAAGAAGTCATGAACATCTAGTGACACTAATCTCGACAAACCAAATATCTAGTGACACTAATCTCGACAAACCAAATATCTAGTGACACTAATCTCGACAAACGAAACCTACGAGATTGTTTCGCTTCTTCTGGCTGGAGATTGATTATATTCAAAACATCAAAGAAGTGGAAATCTGTTTGCTTCACGTAAACTTCCCGGTTTTCATCTGATAATTGTCATGCATTTTTTTCCTTGGCAGAGATGATAAATATTTTCGCATTTAGATATCAATGATCAGTATTTTCTTGATAACACTTACTCTGTGTGTGTGTGTGTGTGTGTGTGTGGTGTGTGTGTGTGTGTGTGTGTGTGTGTGTGTGTGTTTCACCATAAATTCCATAACCACGACCTTTTACAAGTCAACACCTTTTTTTTTGGTGCCGAATATGAGAAGATAAGTAATTGCTCGTTCTTCGTTTCCGTTGTCCTGAACATTCTTTCTTTCACCTGAACATTCTTTCTTTCACCTGAACATTCTTTCTTCTGAACATTCTTTCTTTCACCTGAACATTCTTTCTTTCACCTGAACATTCTTTCTTTCACCTGATCATTCTTTCTTTCACCTGATCATTCTTTTTTTTCACCTGAACATTCTTTCTTTCACCTGAACATTCTTTCTTTCACCTGAACATTCTTTCTTTCACCTGAACATTCTTTCTTTCACCTGAAGAAGACCTGTGGGTCGAAATGCAGCGTGTTTTGTCCTGTAATCTGTTTGTCCGGATTGTCTTGCGGAACCAATAACGTTTCTTTTCTTTTTTTCAAAAAATGTGCTTCAATTTCCACCCTGTCACCTCGCTTTGAAACTAACTTCTCACTACCTGTCAGCTGCCCTGACCTTCACCTCTCAGCTGCCCTGACCCTTCACCCGTCAGCTGCCCTGACCTTCACCTGTCAGCTGCCCTGACCTTCACCTGTCAGCTGCCCTGACCTTCACCTGTCAGCTGCCCTGACCTTCACCTCTCAGCTGCCCTGACCCTTCACCCGTCAGCTGCCCTGACCTTCACCTGTCAGCTGCCCTGACCTTCACCTGTCAGCTGCCTGACCCTTTACCTCTCAGCTGCCCTGACCTTCACCTGTCAGCTGCCCTGACCCTTTACCTCTCAGCTGCCCTGACCTTCACCTCTCAGCTGCCCTGACCTTCACCTCTCAGCTGCCCTGACATTCACCTCTCAGCTGCCCTGACCTTCACCTGTCAGCTGCCTGACCTTCACCTCTCAGCTGCCCTGACCTTCACCTCTCAGCTGCCCTGACCTTCACCTCTCAGCTGCCCTGACATTCACCTCTCAGCTGCCTGACTCACCTCTCAGCTGCCCTGGCATTCACCTTCAGCTGCCCTGACCCTTCACCTCTCAGCTGCCCTGACCCTTCACCTGTCAGCTGCCCTGACCCTTCACCTGTCAGCTGCCCTGACCCTTCACCAGTCAGCTGCCCTGACCCCTCTCAGCTGCCCTGACCACCTCTCAGCTGCCCTGACCATCACCTCTCAGCTGCCCTGACCATCACCTGTCAGCTGCCCTGACCTTCACCTGTCAGCTGCCCTGACCTTCACCTGTCAGCTGCCCTGACCTTCACCTCTCAGCTGCCCTGACCCTTCACTTCTCAGCTGCCCTGACCCTTCACCTCTCAGCTGCCCTCACCCTTCACCTCTCAGCTGCCCTCACCCTTCACCTCTCAGCTGCCCTCACCCTTCACCTCTCAGCTGCCCTGACCCTTCACCTCTCAGCTGCCCTGACCCTTCACCTGTTTGAGCATTTTGCAGACGCTGCCCCGCACATGAAGTTGTGGAACGTTCCCAGCAGGCCGCAGTGCTCCCAGCTGCTGTCCACGTCCAGGAATCGAACCCCCAGCCTCAGCTGCTCCAATACGCTCAGGTCCTGGTTGCGAATCCAGCAGTTGAAGAAGCCGAAGCCGCCGTCGAACCCCGAACCCGCGTTGTGAGCGCCCGCCAGGGTCAGCTGGTCCATTGTCAGAGTGCAGAACCTGTGGGAGGTTAACGCAAAGAGAGAGAGAGAGAGAGAGAGAGAGAGAGAGAGAGAGAGAGAGAGAGAGAGAGAGGAGAGAGAGAGAGAGAGAGAGAGAGAGAGAGAGAGATATTGATACACAGCCAGACAGCCAGACAGCCAGTCAGCCAGATAGATAGATAGATAGATAGATAGATAGATAGACAGACAGACAGACAGACAGACAGACAGACAGACAGATAGATAGATAGATAGATAGATAGATAGATAGATAGATAGACAGAAAGTTAGACAGACAGACAGATATGCAGCAGACAGGTCGGCCGGCAGACAGACAGAGACAGACAGACAGGCGGGCAGGCAGGCGTAGATAGATAGAGAGGCAGATAGACAGATAGACAGACAGATAGTTTGATTGACTGCCTAGCAGATAGACAGACAGACAACTCACACACACACACATACGCGCGCTCACACACACACAACACACACACACACACACACACACGCGCGCGCGCGCGCACGCACACACACACACACACACACACACACACACACACACACACACACACACACACACACACACACACGCGCGCGCGCGCACGCACACACACACGCACACACACACACACATAGGCGCGCGAGCGCACATGCACACACATATGCACAAACATAGACAGACAGACAGACAGGCAGGCAGACGGACGGATGGATGGATGGATAGATAGATAGATAGATAGATAGATAGATAGATAGACAGATAGATAGACACAGATAGATAGACAGACAGCCAGATAGATACGTAGAACTAGAACACAGTCACAAGCAAAATGAGACCCTTGTTATAATTATCAGTGTTAACCCTACACATTTTGATTCTGAAAATATGGCCCTTGAATTCGGATCAGCGTGAAACGCACGCATTTTCATACATGGAGCAGCCCTGATTTTGGCCCTTTGCGGTCGGCTGGGATCTAAGCAAGATGAATTGAATTGACACTGAGAGCCCCACGCCTAGCTGGGTTACAACAAAAAAAGAAAAAAAAAGACACTGACCAAGAATGTTGCCTGTACAATAAAACAACAATAGCAATATCGGTAACGATGATGATACTCCTATTACTAATGAAATTGATGTTAATTAATGGCAGTGATAATCGATAGTGACTATGAAGGGGCAGGAGAAGACTGACTCTCTGGGTCACTGGACACATGCCAGGGCAGATGGACATCAGACCAGCATGTCCCGCCCAGTCTGCCCCCCCCCCCCCCCCCCCCCCCCCCAACCACCAGGCAATTTGATATGTTTCTTAAATTCTACTTATCATTGACAGACTGCTGACAATTCAAGCAATTGTTCGCATGTTTACGTTTCATTTTAGATCTGGTTGCAAAGCGAGACGACTGCAGGCGGAAATCTAAACAAATCTTAAATAAATGTTAGCGAACCGCCCAGAGAACGTGGACAAACGAGTCACAAGACAAAACACAACGCGTTTCGACCTCTTAGGTCTTCGTCGGGCGATACATAAACGAATAAAAACAACGAAAATTCACTTAGCTTTGATCGCTTCAGATCGCTTAGGGTTCAGCGCAAGGACACACACACAGGTAGACGTTAGAAACAGTAGACAACAGTGCAGTGGCTGTGTGTAACCCCCTTCATCATTGATAACATTAGATGGAACACAAACTATTCACATCTACTCAATAACTCTCTCTCTCCTCTCTTCTCTCTCTCTCTCTCCTCTCTCTCTCTTTCACACACACACACACACACACACACACACACACACACACAACGCACGCACGCGCGCGCACGCATGCGCGCGCACGCACACACACACACACACACACACACACACACACACACACACACACACACACACACACACACGTACACACATCAACACAAATGATAACAGCGATCAAAGCTAAGTGAATTTTCGTTGTTTTATTCGTTTATGTATCACCTGACGAAGACCTAAGAGGTCGAAACGCGTTGTGTTTTGTCTTGTGACTCGTTTGTCCACGTTCTCTGGGCGGTTCGCTAACATTTATTTAAGATTGTTTCATTTTAGTTCAGTTCACACACAAAAAAGGATGAAATGCTTAGTGTCAATCTAAAAGAAAAACTTGGTGAGGGTGTAAGTATCATTTGCAACTCAAAAGCAAGGGGTGTTCTCTTCAGTTTGAAGCACCTGCCTTGCAGGCGTCAAATCGACTCAGAAGCAAGGGGGTGTTCTCTTCAGTTTTGAAGCACCTGCCTTGCAGGCGTCAATCGACTCAAAAGCAAGGGGGTGTTCTCTTCAGTTTTGAAGCACCTGCCTTGCAGGCGTCAAATCGACTCAGAAGCAAGGGGGTGTTCTCTTCAGTTTTGAAGTACCTGCCTTGCAGGCGTCAAATCGACTCAGAAGCAAGGGGTGTTCTCTTCAGTTTTGAAGCCCCTGCCCTACAGGCGTCAAATCGACTCAGAAGCAAGGGGGTGTTTCTCTTCAGTTTTGAAGCACCTGCCCTGCAGGCGTCAAATCGACTCAGAAGCAAGGGGTGTTCTCTTCAGTTTTGAAGCACCTGCCCTGCAGGCGTCAAATCGACTCAGAAGCAAGGGGGTGTTCTCTTCAGTTTTGAAGCACCTGCCTTGCAGGCGTCAAATCGACTCAGAAGCAAGGGGATGTTCTCTTCAGTTTTGAAGCACCTGCCTTGCAGGCGTCAAATCGACTCAGAAGCAAGGGGGTGTTCTCTTCAGTTTTGAAGCACCTGCCTTGCAGGCATCAAATGAACTCAGAAGCAAGGGGGTGTTCTCTTCAGTTTTGAAGTACATGCCTTGCAGGCATCAAATGAACTCAGAAGCAAGGGGGTGTTCTCTTCAGTTTTGAAGTACATGCCTTGCAGGCATCAAATGAACTCAGAAGCAAGGGGGTGTTCTCTTCAGTTTTGAAGTACATGCCTTGCAGGCATCAAATGAACTCAGAAGCAAGGGGGTGTTCTCTTCAGTTTTGAAGCACCTGCCTTGCAGGCGTCAAATCGACTCAGAAGCAAGGGGTGTTCTCTTCAGTTTTGAAGCACCTGCCTTGCAGGCGTCAAATCAGCTCAAAAGCAAGGGGGTGTTCTCTTCAGTTTTGAAGTACATGCCTTGCAGGCATCAAATGAACTCAGAAGCAAAGGGGTGTTCTCTTCAATTTTGCAGTACGTGCCTTGCAGGCATCAAATCAACTCAGAAGTAAGGGGGCGTTCTCTTCAGTTTTGAAGCACCTGTCTTGCAGGCGTCAAATCAGCTCAGAAGCAAGGGGTGTTCTCTTCAGTTTTGAAGTACGTGCCTTGCAGGCGTCAAATTTGGTTGGCACTTGCGATAGATCTCGTTGTTTTCAGAAATAGAGAACGGAACGATAACGAAAGAAGAATCATGCCTTTCTGGATTTGTTTTGGGCTGCCCTACCCTGCCTCACAGCTTTAACTTGCCCCACTGTCCCCTGCTCTAGAACCGTAAAGCTGTTTGCTCGCATCGTGTTCTGCCGAAAGACGTCATTTTGATGAGTTAGCGCTTGTAATATGTTTGGGTCACTCAACTGACCACTCAGACCATTGACATCTTTTGACTTCACCAGAGACGTTGAGGTTTCGTTCACGTCTCTGACTTCACTTGTATTCAAAAATGAATCCACAAGCGTAGGCTGAAAGATTTCCCTCTATGTTTAATTCTCTTTACAGAATGATTGTACTTTTTCCAGCAGCTTGTTTCCTTAACAGTGTTTACTTCTCCTGTGACTTTCCTACTCTTCACTGGCTGCTTTAGGATGCCGCTGGGTTCTATTTTCGAACGCTTGGTTGTGAGAATACCGCAGAGTTCTAGATTACGGTATATTTCCATTTGATGCGAAGGGAGCACCAACTCAATCAGCCGTGTTTCACTGAAGATTCTGAATCGGCGGACGAAAGGCCCACTGAGCAGGCGATATGAATGGCTCTGTTTTCAGGACAGACTACGACTGTTAGTGAAGGATAGCTGCAACTGGGACTCCTGACCTTGCTTCTTCTTAATGTGCTTGACAAAGTCGTCTCTTGTGATAGATCGTCCCGTGTGAACGGAGCCGGAGAGAGGTGTCACCCATGAAAAATATCCACATGGAAGACATGCATTGTGTGATCCATGAATGACTTCTCTTTTTTTCCCGTCCCATCTTCTGTGCCACCTCAGTAGCATTGCACCTACGCCATTCATTCGGAGCTCCTGTCTACAGTCACAGCCCGGCCCAGCCCGCCGCAGCCCTGGCACCGGCAATCCAGGAAGCTGTCAGTGTTAAGTCGTCAAGAGGCAACCCACCGGAGGAGACACTGCGCTGCTGCCGAGTCACTTCGGTGATGTTCAGTTGCGCCTGTTCTGATCCAACATACGCAGGACACCACCTACTAAGCCCCCTACTTACGACAATAATTGCTTAGTCGCGGAGCCGGCGTAAGAGGACTCTCCCACCGGAGGGCGCCACCACGTCCGACCAACGACATCCCCCATGGACTCGCCAATACCGGTGACCCAAACCGAGGTGCGATCCAAACATCACTAATATTGCTCAATCTGAAGAGGGGAGACTTATGAGGACCCAAAACTACGAGGGTCTGTGTTATCATTTGTGTTGATGTGTGTACGTGTGTGTGTGTGTGTGTGTGTGTGTGTGTGTGTGTGTGTGTGTGTGTGTGTGTGTGTGTGTGTGTGCGCGCGTGCGTGCGTGCGTGCGTGCGTGCGTGCGTGCGTGTGTGTGTGTGAAAGAGAGAGAGAGAGAGAGAGAGAGAGAGAGAGAGAGAGAGTTATTGAGTAGATGTGAATAGTTTGTGTTCCATCTAATGTTATCAATGATGAAGGGGGTTACACACAACCACTGCACTGTTGTCTACTGTACTAACGTCTACCTACCCATGCAACATCTCCAGTCAACGCTACGACTATACCCCAGCTCAAAGCGTACGCAATCTTCACCTCGAATCACCGTTGCAGGCAAACTGGTTCCCCTCTAAGGTGTCGTTGTGGACGACATCCCCGTCCACCCCACACACCCTCCAAGAACACAGGTTCCAGTCCTCCAGGCTGGACTGGTAGGCCACCGTCATGTTCACGGGAGACAGGGCCCAGAGGACGTCACCTTTGATGACGTAAGAACTGCCGTTGTGCCACGTCAGCGCCGCGTCGACGTCGCAGGGAAGGCCTAGGTCACGTGTGAGCCCGGCCAGCGTGGCACGGCGATTGGAGCGTGTGATTGTCCAGTATTGACAGCCTGTTGTACAGATGTGAACTGCATGATATGTTGATGCAATATGTGATCTACAACATGACTGAACTGAACAAGATCCAGGGGAACAGAGTATACTACCATACTATATAACAAAATGTCATGCCACACAATACCATCCAGGGGTATAGAGCATACTACCATACTATATAACAAAATATCATGCCAAAAAACTATCCAGGGGTACAGAGTATACTACCATACTATATAACAAAATATTATGCCATATAACACCATCCAGGGGTATAGAGCATACTACAATACTATATAACAAAATATCATGCCAAAATACCATCCAGGGGAACAGAGTAGACTACCATACTATATAACAAATTATCATGCCAAAATACCATCCAGGGGTACAGAGTATACTGCCATACTATATAACAAAATATCATGCCAAAAAACTATCCAGGGGTACAGAATATACTGCCATACTATATAACAAAATATCATGCCATATAATACCATCCAGGGGTACAGAGTATATACTGCCATACTATAGAAACAAAATGTCATGCCATATAATACCATCCAGGGGTACAGAGTATATTACCATACTATATAACAAAATGTCATGCCATATAATACCATCCAGGGGTACAGAGTAAACTTCCATACTATATAACAAAATATCATGCCATATAATACCATCCAGGGGTACAGAGTAGACTGCCATACTATATAACAAAATATCATGCCATATAATACCACGAATGTCATATGATAGCATGTTGTGCACACAGGTGCTCACGTGCACTCATTGACAAAACCAAGAATCACACGTACACAGGCACGCACGCGCACTACACACAGACACACAAACACAATCACACACGCAGTGCGGGGAGAAGAGAGGGGTGCGCGCGCGCGCACCACACACACACACACACACACACACACACACACACACACACACACACAACACACACACACACACACACACTTAGGGAGGGAGGAGGAGGAGTAATCTGAGAGAGAGAGAGAGAGAGAGAGAGAGAGAGAGAGAGAGAGAGAGGAGAGAGAGAGAGAGAGAGAAGGAGAGAGTGAGTTCAATTACACACACACACACACACACACACACACACACACACACACACACACACACACACACACACACACTTAGGGAGGAGGATGAGAGAGGAGATAATCTTAGGGGGAGAGAGAGAGAGAGAGAGAGAGAGAGAGAGAGAGAGAGAGAGAGAGAGAGAGAGAGAGAGTGAGTTCAATTACACACACATTCACACACACACACACACACACACACACACACACACACACACACACACACACACACACACACACACACTTAGGGAGGAGGATGAGAGAGGAGATAATCTTACGGGAGAGAGAGAGAGAGAGAGAGAGAGAGAGAGAGAGAGAGAGAGAGAGAGAGAGAGAGAGAGAGTGAGTTCACACACACACACACACACACACACACACACACACACACACACACACACACACCTTTAAAGAAGAGGACGGTGTGTCCATCAATGTTGACAGCAGCATTCAGATCACATGGCAGTCGGAGGCGTGACAGTCGGCGTCTCTTGTGTAGCCGTCGTCTGGTCTCACTGAACTGAAACACACACACACACCGTTCTGGTTGTGGTGTTGCTGTTACTGCTGATGGTGATGATGGTGGCACTGCTGATGGTGATGATGGTGGCACCAACAGGGTTGTCATTGTGGTGTAGTTATGGTAGCAGCAGGAGTAGTAATTGTCGATCGAAAGTTGTGGTTATTGCAAAGGCGCCGTAATCTTTCAAAAAGAATTGGAGGTTGACTGCAGCATGTTGGCACAACAGGTCAAACAGGAAATAAAGGTAAATGGTCAACTGACAGGTGGAAAATGAAGTAAGGACGTTTCGACACTTAGTCATCGGCAGAATGAGTTGGTGACAGACAACTCATTCTGATGATGAAGACACAAAGTGTCGAAACGTCCTAACTTCTTTTCCACCTGTAAGTTGACATTTTACCTTTTTTGCTGTTTCAGCCGTAATCTTTTTTTTTTTTTAACTGTTATTGTTATGGCATCAGTAGCAGCAGCAGCGGCAACTTTACTGGTAGTGGTGTTGGTAGTAGCGGTAGCAGCAGCAGTAGCTGTTGATTGATGCGATGTCATGGTGCCATTATCTATATTGTCATTAAAGTAGTAGCAGAGGTAGTAGTAGCAGAAACAGCGGTATCGGCAGCAGCACCACCAACGGTAGTAGTAGTGTAGTAATAGTAGTAGTTGCAGCAGTACAGTAGTGGTGATAGTAGTTGCTGCAGTGGCGGCAGCAACAGCAGCAGCAGCAATAGTAGAAGTAGTAGTAGTAGTAGAAGTAGCAGTAGTAGCTGCAGCAATAGCAATAGTAGTAGTAATAGCTGCACCAGCAGCAGCAGTAGTAGTAGTAGTGGTAGTAGTGGTGGTAGCTGCAGCAGTAGCAGTTGATAATAATCAGTAGTAGCTGCTGCAGTAGCAGAAGTAGTCGTAGCAAAAATAGCGGTATTAGTAGTAGCAGCAACAACAACATCAACCGCAGCAGTACAGCAGTAGTGGTAGTAGGGCAAGTAGTGGGAGAAGCCCTATTTTAAACGAATTGCGGGGATTTTCTGACTATCGCCAACCTGAACACTAAAAACTTCATCAATTCACATAAAAGTCAACCCTTGATCAACAGTTCCAGCAGTCAACGTCAACCCTTGATCAACAGCCCCAGGCAGTCGACGTTAACCCTTGATCAACAGTCCCAGGCAGTCGACGTTAACCCTTGATCAACAGCCCCAGGCAGTCGACGTTAACCCTGTTTCAACAGCCCGGGCAGTGGACGTTAAGCTGAACAGACAGACGCTGAAGAAAGGAAGCGCTCTGGGTTTCCAATAACATCATCAGTTCTGAACGTGGACGACACCTCAACAGAGAGGACAAGAGAGGCTCACCCCGGTATGTCTGCCATGACAAGACTCGGCGGCACCTGAGGAACCTGATCTACCCGCCTCCAGTAAAGCCCAAACTCTGGAAGTCAGGTGGTATCCATCCTTTCCAAATGCCTACGAGAGCTGGACTCTAAAAAAAAAAGTACATCTCAAACTCAAGGCGTTCCAGGAGAAAGCTTCTGATGGCTGCTCAGTATCTCTCATTCAGTAAAGACAGTATTTGGTCCGACAGCAGGACAAGATATATACAGGCCAAAAACCTTTCTACGTAGTTGTGAATCGCCATAAGCTGGCGTGGTGTAGATATGAACCTCGCCGTGACTCACTGTGCAAGACCGTTCTACAAGGTACAGTAAATGGTATTATGTACCTTGCCGTGACTCTCCGTCCGAGATAGTTCCACTGATGCAATGAAGGGTGAAACTGTATTTCGCCATGACTCCCTGTTCAAGATTCTTTTACGGGTTGCAGTGAAAGTGGACTTGTATCTCATCATGACTCCCTGTCCAAGACCATTCTACAGGGTACAGTGGAGGGTGGACATGTATCTCCCCATGACTCCCTGTCCAAGACCATTCAAACAGGGTACAGTGGAGGGTGGACATGCATCTCATCATGACTCCCTGTCCAAGACCATTCTACAGGGTACAGGGGAGGGTGGACATGCATCTCCCCATGACTCCCTGTCCAAGACCATTCTACAGGGTACATTGAAGACTGGGCATGTATCTTCCTGTCCAAGAGTACAGCGGAGGATGGAAATCTATCTCCCCGGGTGGCTTCTTGTCAAAGACCACTCTGCACAGTAGTCGACGCTAGACACGTGTCTGATCATCACTCTCTGTCCACGCCCATTCTACAGGGTTCAGTGGAGCGTGGACATCCTGCAGGAGGACAGAAGAAGTCGTAGGGTCCTAGGTGGACTGCATGACAGGCTGCACTGGTTCACAACACCTCTGCTATGTCGCGCATGATTCAAATCCCAAAGAGTTGTGGGCATCCATGACAGCCCTATCGCCTGTCACCTGATGTCACGTAAATAGATACCAATTAAAATGTGTTCAGGTTTTGCGTTGGCTCCTCCCTCAGCATGGGCGACAGAAGCTAAGACGTGTTCTGACATCAGAGGAAGACAACACATCACCACACGAGCAGTGACCACGTCCGTTTCTTTATGTTGGCTACGTTGTGATCGCACTGACTTCAGACTGTAAGCCGAGAGCTCTGTCAGTACACTGAGCAGTTCAGACAGCTCTTCTGTGCTGCTGTCTGTCTCAACCCTTCCTGCCCTCCTAGTGCTGTCTCACCCTCCTGCCCTCCTACTGCTGTCTCACCTTCCTGCCCTCCTAGTGCAGTACACTGAGCAGTTCAGACAGCTCTTCTGTGCTTGCTGTCTGTCTCACCCCTTCCTGCCCTCCTAGTGCTGTCTCACCCTTCCTGCCCTCCTAGTGCTGTCTCACACCTTCCTGCCCTCCTAGTGCTGTCTCACCCTTCCTGCCCTCCTAGTGCCTTGTCTCACCCTTCCTGCCCCTCCTAGTGCTGTCTCACCCTTCCTGCCCTCCTAGTGCTGTCTCACTCCTTCCTGCCCTCCTAGTGCTGTCTCACCCTTCCTGCCCTCCTAGTGCCATTGCCCCCCCACGCTGCTGATCAGGTCCCCCCCCTCACCCTCCCCCCACAAAAAAAAATCACCTCCACATCCAGCCACGTCTCTACACGTTGCAGCCCTGGACCAACCCAACAGTCCATGAGGAGATATCAAGTCGTCATGAGGCAACCCGCCACACGAGACACTGCCTTGTCCCCCAACACTTCAGTGGTCGTCATGAGGCAAACCCACCACACCAAGACACTGCCCTGTCGCGCCCAACACTTCAGGGTGCTATGGCTCCTCATCATGAAACGTGGCGATGAGCACGGAGCGTGAAATGGCTGATGATGTACAGAAAGACCTCTCGAACAATAGGTACTGCAGTCAACCTGGAGTTTAGCAGCCTTCTAAAACCTGTTATGATTGTGCAATTGACAGACATTAGGGTAGCATTAGGCCTACTTTGAGCATTTCCAAGTCTCTTTTCTGTCATATTGAAAATCCATTTTCCCACATGGAATAATGCAATAGAGGAGCCCATCTGTGTTCTCTGTGTTGTGTATGTATCTGTATTTTGCCTTCAAAACCGCTTAGATAGCATCTATTTGGAAAGTCTTCTTTCCAGCGAATTGTTTTTGCAGAAATATAGCCAATCAGCCACGTCGCGTATTTGTCATTTCTCTCAAATTATTTGCAGTCTCTAAAACACACACCACACACAACACACACACACCACACACACACACACACACACACACACACACACACACACACACACACACACCATAAGTTTTGCCGAAGACAGATCCAGCAAATTAAGTTGTTGCATTTTTTTTTATCACAAAAAGATCAGCAGGTGAAGTAAATACTTGTAATAATAGCATCCTTTGAAGTAGAACACTTTCGCCAATTCTACTTCTCCGTGAGAAATATACCTTGTAATAATAGCATCCTTTGAAGTAGAAACTTTTGCCATTTCTACTTCTCCGTGAGAATATACCTTGTAATAATAGCATCCTTTGAAGTAGAAACTTTTGGCATTTCTACTTCTCCGTGAGAATATACCTTGTAATAATAGCATCCTTTGAAGTAGAAACTTTTGGCATTTCTACTTCTCCGTTTCTTTAATTATTTCTTTCTTTCTGCGTACGCAGGCTGATACTCCTGCGGACACTCCCTGTATAGCCAGGCAGTGGAGTTTTGTGTGTATGACCCTTTTTATACCCGCCATTAAGGCAGCCATACTCCATCTTCGGGGAAGGGCATGCATGTGTAACGTGTCATCCATACCACGGCCAAACTGGCCTTCTCTTCCGAAAGTTGGTGATGGGATTTTAACGTGTGTGCAAAAATGTTATGCTGCGTTCACACACGGCCCCTGGGTTTATAGTCTCATTCGAAGGACTAATGGGGAATGGAGTCAGAAAACCCAAAGTTAACTCCGAGGAAAAATCCCCCATAACTGAAATTCGAACCCGCAAACCCCAGGATCACGAGTCCGGCGCCTAACCAACTGAGCTATCCGGCCCCCCTACTTCCCCCGTGAGAATATACCTTGTAATAAAAAGCATCCTTTGAAGTAGAAACTTTTGCCATTTCTACTTCTCCGTGGGAACATACCTTGTAATAATAGCATCCTTGAAGTAGAAACTTTTGGCATTTCTACTTCTCCCGGAGAACATACCTTGTAATAATAGCATCCTTTGAAGTAGAAACTTTTTGGGATTCTACTTCTCCGTGAGAACATAAACCCTTGCAATAATATCAAACCTTTGAAGTAGAAACTTTTGGCATTTCTACTTCTCTGTGAGAACATACTTGCAATAATACCCTCCTTTGAAGTAGAAACTTTTGGAATTTCTACTTCTCCGTGAGAAAATAACCTTGTAATAAATAGCATCCGTTGAAGTAGAAAAGTTTGGCATTTCTACTTCTGCGTGAGAACATACCTTGTAATAATAGCATCCTTTGAAGTAGAAATGTTGGCATTTCTACTTCTCCGTGAGAACATACCTAGTAATAATAGCACCTTGAAGTAGAAACTTTGCCATTTCTACTTCTCCATTGGCATTCTACTTTTTCCGTGAGAACATACCTTGTAATAAAGCATCCTTTGAAGTAGAAACTTTTTCCATTTCTACTTCTCATTGGGAATTCTACTTCTCCGTAAGAACATACCTTGTAATAATAGCATCCTTTGAAGTAGAAACTTTTGCCCATTTCTACTTCTCCATGACAACATACCTTGTAATAATAGCATCCTTTGAAGTAGAAAAATTTTGGCATTTACTTCTCCGTGAGAACACACCTTTTAGTAAAAAGCATCCTTTTAAGTAGAAACTTTTGGGCCAAATTTTTACTTTTTTCCGTGAGAACACACCTTGTAGTAATAGCATCCTTTGAAGTAGAAACTTTCGGCATTTCTACTTCTCTGTGAGAACGCACCTTGCAAGAATAGCCCTTTGAAGTAGAAATTTTTTGGCATTTCTACTTCTCTGTGAGAAAAATACCTTGTAATAAAAGCATCCTTTGAAGTAGAAACTTTTGGCATTTCTACTTTTTCCGTGAGAACATACCTTGTAATAATAGCATCCCTTTTAAGTAGAAACTTTTGGCATTTTTACTTCTCCGTGAGAACAAAAACCTTGTAATAAAAGCATCCTTTGAAGTAGAAACATTTGCCATTTCTACTTCTCTATTGGCATTTCTACTTCTCCGTAAGAACATACCTTGTAATAATAAGCACCTTTGAAGTAGAAACTTTTGCCATTTCTACTTCTCCATGACAACATACCTTGTAAAATAGCATCCCCTTTTAAGTAGAAACTTTTGGCATTTCTACTTCCCGGAGAACACACCTTGTAGTAATAGCCCCTTTGAAGTAGAAACTTTTGCCATTTTTACTTCTCCGTGAGAAAAACACCTTTTAGTAATAGCATCCTTTGAAGTAGAAACTTTCGGCATTTCTACTTCTCTGGAGAACGCACCTTGCAAGAATAGCATCCCCTTTTAAGTAGAAATTTTTGGCATTTCTACTTCTCTGTGAGAACATACCTTGTAATAATAGCATCCTTTGAAGTAGAAACTTTTTGGGATTTCTACTTCTCCCCTGAGAACATACCTTGTAATAAAAACATCCTTTGAATAGAAACTTTGGCATTTCTACTTCTCCGTGAGAACATACCTTGTAAAAATAGCATCCTTTGAAGTAGAAACTTTTGCCATTTCTACTTCTCTGTGACAACAACCTTGTAATAATAGCATCCTTTGAAATAGAAACTTTTGGGCCCTTTCTGCTTCTCGGGGAGAACATACCTTGTAATAATAGCATCCTTTGAAGTAGAAACTTTTGCCATTTTCTGCTTCTCCGTGAGAACCAGTCACGGCTGCGTCAAGATGACCGGGGAAGTTGTTCACGAACGGCCACTGGTAACACATCTTCCTCCGCGTTGTAAACGTCATTGTGAACAATGTACTCATCCCGCTGAAAAAGTAGGGCACTTTCTGCAGACCATCTCACTGCTGCATCAATGCGCCGACAAGGCGGAGAAAAAAAGATCCCAGCGACAAAGAACAACGTGAAGTTAATGACAGTTGGAATGGGGTATACAAAACACATTTCTGATGGGATTGGGCCAGGTGACGGCGTTGACTGATGGCCAGGGTTCTAAGTTCTGTGGACACTATCCAACGTGCATCTTCTATTCACAATATGCCTATGCAGAAACGTGTATACACTCAAATTACGAGCAAATAAGGGTCATAATCAAAATACCGCCTGCTTGGATGAAAAAAAAACCCAAAAAACAAACAAACAAAAAAACCCCACCAAACAGCTAGTGTAAATCGACTGGTAGTCTCCAAACGATTACAAATATTGATTTGCTTGATTATACCAAAAAATGATTAAAAACTCACACAGTTATTGTAACGTGACATAAAGCTAACGGTAGATGTCCCAAAACTAAAAAATAAAAATAAAAAAAATAAAAAATAAAATAAAAAAATAAAAAAAAAAAATTTTTCAGTTACCAATTAAGCGAATTTTTTTCTTCTGATCACTTGCATGCCAGAACTAAAAACCATCGCAAAATAATATTCGCGCGAAGGGCTGTTTTGACGTTTGTAACGCGGTATTCATAGTTTCCCTTCAGTGTGAAGGCGTTCAAACAATCACTGAAGAACATGTAAATCAACAGAGGCCTACAATGATATGAAATCTATGGAAGTGCGAACCTCACTCTGTGGTCTGTCTTCTTTCGTCACAATGTTCATATGATTTTCTTGTTTCACGTACGACATTCCACATTATCATAATAATGGT
>CM031625.1:16239198-16254198 GCA_018398815.1 Conus ventricosus | reverse complement strand
TCGTATATGTGTGACATTGTGTGTTTGTGCGCGCGTGTGTGTGTGTGTGCTGTTGTGGTGTGTGTGTGTGTGTGTTGTTGGTGTGTTGTGAGTGTGTGTGTGGTAGAAAGAGAGAGAGACAGAATGTGTGTATGTGTGTGTAGTAAGTAGTAGAGTAGTATAGTATAGTAATAGAAGTAGTAGTTAGAAGTAGAGTACTACTAGTAGTAGTAAGTATAGATAGTAGTAGTAGAATAGTTGTAGTATAGAAGTAGTAGTAGAAGTAGAGTACTACTAGTAGTAGTATAGTTAAGTAGGATAGTAGTAGTATAAAGTAGTAGTGGGTAGAAGTATTTGTAGTAAAAAGTTTAAAAAAACAAAATCTAGTAGTCGTATAGTAGTAGTAGTTTCATTTAATGCCTTTTCACAAATACCTATGTGATATTAGACAGTAGTTGTGTGGGGTGTGTGTTGTGTGTGTGTGTGTGTGTGTGTGTGTGGTGAGTGTTTGTGGTGTTTGTGTGTGTATGTGTGTTTCATCAAAAGAACTAGAGATATTAGACGATTGTGTGTTGTGTGGTGTGGTGTGTGTGTGTGTTTGTGTGTGTGTGGTGTGTGTGCGTGTGTGTGTGTGTGCGTGTGGGTGTGTGTGTGTGTGTGTGTCTGTGTGTGTGTCTGTGTGCATGTCTGGCTTCGGTGCAGTGCATTGTGCGTGGGTGTGCATGTGTGCGAGCCTGTGAGTGAGTTGTGACAATTGTTGAACATTTAAAGGAAGAAAGAAAAAACACAGCTAGTAGTTCTGCATGCCACTATCTCTATACATGATTAAATCTCAGTACAGTCAGGTTCTGCCATTTCATTATCAGACTTTCGTTTGATTTCTGTACGAATTCACCTGGAGAAAACAAAGTCACTGCATGGTTCTTTAGGTGAGCAAACCTGGTGTACTGTACATGGATCTCCCATTCACGATCTCAACTGATAGGAGAGGAGAACAAGAACAAAATCCCTGCCTGAGGAATAAACCACCCATTTTCCAGGCTAGCATCTGAAATGAGGTTTAAGGCAACATCTGGAACATTCTGGACACACAACACAAACAGATACATTTCGAACAGATCACAATCTAGCTGTCATTTAAGCATGCACAACGTGAATTTTACCATTCTTTTTCATGGAAATTTAAGTACATCTCAAAGACCAGAGAGAAGAGAAGGGAGGAGGGTCAGCAGGAGCAGGGAAGAAGAAATTGGGGGGGGGGGGGGGTGGGGGGGGGGGGGGGGGGGGGGGGGTGGGTTCGGCTGGAGGTGGGTAAACAGAGGAAGGGAGAGTATTGGAGTCATGTCATTTTGCAAATCACGACATCCATGTGCATGTCTGATCAAATGAAATGAGCAACAGAGCTGAAGACTTAGTGTGGAACTCATCACTTTGAGGGCCCTTGTTAATCCACAAACATCACAAGTGTTCCATGTTCCTGATCCTGAGGCTTAGAGGTCTGACATTTGCAAGAAGGGCTGAAAATGTTTCACGTATGTGTTGCTCTTTTTTTTTTTGTGATGAAAAGTAGTGTGCAAGCATCACTTTCTTTTGTTGGTCAAGGTGGTTTCTACTGTGAACACAGTCTAGATTGATCATTGTTGAGTTCATGCATTTCATGCATCTTAAAACTTAGTCGCAAAAGTTGTGACATGCTGTTGGGCTTACACGGAAGATTTGAAAACTGACAGTATGGAAAAGTCACCGGCATTTCAGAACTGTGAAAACAGCAGATACCATGCTTGTAAATTAAGTTTTCAAACAATTCTTTCCAAAACCCAGGTGGTAGGTTCGAGGCAACAGCTCTGAGAAGCGGGCTAATGGAATGGTTTCTGTATGGGTTTCTTAAAAACCACATCAGCTGCTGGGTTTGGCGAAAGCAATTTCTCCCATCAGTCAGCCTAACAGTTCAGTTCACAGAGAGATTGAGACAATGCCAGAACATGGGTGAGAAACAGTGTGCCTGTAATGCAGACAGTGTACATTTTGACTGAGAGGCATCACGGCCTGTGCTTCAAATCACACTGATCTTTGACGCTCCAGACCTACTTGCTCGGTCCATAAACTGAGAAAATGGTACTCTATTTGCTATGGAAAGACATGCGTTTACTTCCACAATTGTTTTTTTTTTTCCTCTGGGACAGGTCTATTTTTGTCCCTCCAGTCTGCTTAACATTCAATGTGAGACAGAAAATACACAGAAAAACTCGAGCATGAAACAGTGTGCCTATCATGCAGACACCGAGTTACAAACAGTTCCACTTCACTTATCATCATCGTTGGGTTCAGATCTACATGTCTTAGGTCTGATGTGACCTTTGTTTATCAAATGACCTGTACATTGCATAATGATTTTGACCCATAAACTGAGAGAAGGTAACTCTATTTGCAATGGAAGAACAGGTGTTGTCTTCCCCTACATTTCCCTGGAACAGGTCTACTGGAAAGAGGATCTCTTAAATGACACTCAGCAGGTGGCTGATCTATGCATTAACCCAGTATACCTGTTAAACCTTGAAGGTCACACAGACAAGAAGACAAGATATGCCCTGCTGCTGTATCACACACACACACACACACACACACACACACACACACACACACACACACACACACACACCTGATGAACTGAAAAAGAACCACCACCATCAGGAAAAGAAGTCATCATGGAAGATGGTTGACAACTTGTGTGCGTGCATGTGTGTGTGTGTGTGTGTGTGTGTGTGTGTGTGTGTGTGTGTGTGTGTGTGTGTGTGTGTAAGATAAGATAATGTTGCTTATAGCCCAGCCGACCGCAAAGGGCCACATCAGGGCTGGTGTGTGTGTGTGTGTGTGTGTGTGTATGTGTGTGTGTGTTTGCTCTGTGGTGGTAAAAAAAAGTGTTGCTAAACTTAGCAACATTTCTAAAACTTAGTAAATTTGTGTAACATTATATTCAGTGTGTTAATTACAGGGAAATTTTTTGGATGTCTGATTTCTTTCATTTACATTTGGTTGATTTGTTTCAAGTCCTCTGTGCCCCAAAACGGGTCGCAGGATTAAAATCTTTGAATCTTTGTGTGGTGTGTGTGTGTGTGTGTGTGTGTGTGGTGTGTGTGTGTGTGTGTGTGTGTGGTGTGCGTGCGTGCATGCATGCATGTGTGTGTATGTGTTTTAATGCAGGCGTGGTGTGTGTGTGTGTGTGTGTGTGTGTGTGTGTGTGTGTGTGTGTGTGCATGTGTGTGTTGATGCAGGCGTGTCCTGCAGCCTGTGACTGCTGTATCACAAATGACATAAACCCATCCCAGTCACCCACACAGATCAGATCTGCAGCTCAAAGCGATTGGTGCAGTCTGTAACAACGCTAACAACAGCTAGCACTACATCAATACAGCAAGGCAACATGATGCGTAAGACACTTTTGCCAAGTTATGTCCGCTCACCCCACTCTTCTCCTCCTTCCCATCTTCTCCCTCCCTCCCCTCCCCGGAAACAAAAACAACTCCCCCCAAACCCCAGTGTTTTGTTCACAAATCTGACATGTACACACAATAAGTTCATTCTTATGATGATTACTTTCTTTTCTGTTGTGGAAATATGTCTCTTGTAGTCTGCAAGAAGCATAATTTACAAGAATACCAGAGCATCTCCCTTGCAATGTTTAAGAATACCATAACATTTCTAGCAATCTTTCAGAAATTCCAAACACATCTCTGAAGGTATTTCAGAAAACCACATATTTCAAGTAATCTTTCTGAAGCATCATCTAAAAGATTAAAAGAATACATCTCTTTCAATCTTTCAGAAGCAGTAATTTCCACAGATATCTGAACACATCTCTGCTAGTTTCCAGTAGTGCTACCTGCGACATGTTTCTGATTGGAATCTTCTCTCTTGTCGTGCACGATGCAAGACGATAATTTTAAGAAATGGACCTTCTGTTGCGGAATCTGTCTTTATCTTCCCCATGTCCTATTTTCAAGAAGTGGGTGTGCTATAGCGGAACATGTCTCTCCCTTTCCACAATATCAGTTCCAAGACATGGATCTACCGTTATGGAACCTGTCTCTCCCTACCTTTCACAATAGTAATTCCAAGAAATAGGTCTACTGTTGTGAAGTTGTCTTTTCCTATCTTTCACTACAGTAATTCCAAGAAATAGGTCAACTGTTGTCAAGTTGTCTTTCCCTATCTTTCACTATAGTAATTCCAAGAAATAGGTCAACTGTTGTGAAGTTGTCTTTCCCTACCTTTCACTATAGTAATTCCAAGAAATAGGTCTACTGTTGTGAAGTTGTCTTTTCCTATCTTTCACTATAGTAATTCCAAGAAATAGGTCAACTGTTGTGAAGTTGTCTCTTCCTATCTTTCACTATAGTAATTCCAAAAAATAGGTCAACTGTTGTGAAGTTGTCTCTTCCTATGTTCAACAAACATTACCTCCATGGTGGTGGTGGTGGGGGGGGGGGGGGGGGGGGGGAGGGGGGCATCTACTGTTATGGAAGCTGTCCCTTCCTATCCTCCACAAGCATCCTTTCCAAGAAAAGGGTCCACTGTTATGGAACCTGTCTCTTTCTATCTTCAGAAAAGTTTCACTTCCCCAAACTGGGTCTACTAGTGTGGAGTTCTTTTTTTTTCTGTTTGTGTCCCATCTTCTGTGCCACCTCAGTGACACTGCACCCACTACCGCTCCTTCTGAACCCCCGTCCACAGCCACAGCCCCACCTAGCCTGCCACAGCCCTGGCACCAGGCAATCCACAGGCAGCAGTCAATGTCAAGTGATCAAGAGGCAACCCACCAGAGGAGACACTGCACTGCCACTGAGACACTTTGGTGGTGTTCAGTGGCGCCTGTTCTGATCCAACATATGCAGGGCACCACCTACTAAGCCCCCAACTGATGATAATAATTGCTTAGTTGCGAAGCCGGCGTGAGTGAACTCTGCCTCCACAGGGAGTAGCATCGGATAGCTCTCTTCTGTCTTCAGCATCTGTGACTTCAACGAAGAGTTCTACTAGTGGGTTACATGTCTTCTCCTGTCTTCAAAAAGTATTGCAGTGTTTGCCAAATTTTGAACGCCTGTTTCAAAAAGCTGTCAATGAAAGCTGCTAGCGCTGTCTTTCACCATCCATGATTTCTCAGGTAACTTTCAGTATTCCTAGGAAAAAAGCAGCCACACGTGTTTGTTCCTGTTTCATCAGGAACCCTTGATGGATGAACTGTGATGAAAGTAGATCAGTTATGATCTCTAAAGGACCAGAAATCAAACTGATGTTGTAGTTCAATACAATGGCACTGGCCCACAGGAAAGACATCCTGACAAAGAATGGCTTCCTGAAGATGTCATCTGTCTGCCCCATACCCTCACATCACAATTACAGTCCCTCACTGAAGATGTGACCTGTCTGCCCCATACCCTCACATCACAATTACAGTCCCTCACTGAAGATGTGACCTGTCTGCTCCATACCCTCACATCACAATTACAGTCCCTCACTGAAGATGTGACCTGTCTGCCCCATACCCTCACATCACAGTGACAGTCCCTCACTGAAGATGTGACCTGTCTGCCCCATACCCTCACATCACAATTACAGTCCCTCACTGAAGATGTGACCTGTCTGCCCTATCCCATCACAAGCATACTGCAGTCTGACGACCCAACCTACCTGTTCCATACTATCAGTGTAACCGTCGCTCACTGATGATCTGCTCTGTTTGCTCCATTCCATCACGAGAGTGTTACTGTCCCACCCCATTGCAAAGATGTTACAATTTTTCACCACTGAGCTTGCACAGAGATTGACTGAGGGCTACACTTAGCGTCAAAGAAAACACGGTACAGTCACTGCTAGCAAACACAGACAGTGGAAATGTTGTGGTTGAACAGCTCTCTGTCCCCCTCAGGCGCCAAATCAAAATCCCAGGTATTCTATAAAAACAGAAAAAAGCCCCCCAAACAAAAAAAAACCCCAGACCAGCTGAATAAACACATACTTAGCCAGCCATACTAATAACTGTCAACAATGTCAAATTAACAGGGATAGATCTTTAAGTACGAGTGGAGTGGTTGTGCTCTTTCAGTATAAAAATAACAAGAACAAACTTTTTGCACAAGTCTCAAAGAGTTAATGACGTCTCATGAAGAAAGCAGGCAGCAGAGTCTTTTCATCCTGAAAGAAGGGAGATCAAGATGATGTTGATGCCTCTTGATGACAGCCAGGTGGCTGATCACTGTGTGACAAAATCGTGAGTTGATTCACAAGGTTACAGAATCGCAAACGCGGACCTGACAACAACTTGGCACAGCCAAACTGCATTGTTCATCCTTTGGTTCAGACAGAAAGCGTCTGACCATGATCCAACCCTGTTCAATATTCTGTACAATGCAAGTATACAATAACAATCAAAGTTCTGCTTGACCCCTGACCCAAATCACATCAGTGGTTTACGACTGACATCCATCATGAAATGTTCACACACACTGCTGTGGCTTCACCAGCTGTGTTTTCTCCTCTGTCGATAATTCAGCAACACAACAGTGAATTGTTTGTCTCCGCTTGCATAGTCTTGGAGGTTCTTTTGTTTTCTAATCGGAGGCAGATGTTAAAACCAAAGACAGTCTGTGGCTATGATTATGATCAAGGACTGTCTCAAAAACCACTTGAGCATGGAACTCTCAGTTCATGTAAGACGCAAGAATTGAACCAGCGTCACAGTGCACTGTCCGTTGATGTACAATGCCCCGCGGTCAATGAGCCGGCCAGCCCCTTGGTGAAGGCAGCAGAGAGGAGGGCTGTCTGACAGGTCTCCTTCCTGTCTGTCTGACCTTACACACACTGCCTGGGAGTTCATGGGCCAGTCCTTTCAGAAGGCATCAGCGAGTGTACTGGCCATCAGAAATCCCTGCTGTCTCTTGGAGTTGATGTACACTATCCAACAGTCAATGCGTAGGCTCTTCAAGAAGGCACAGGTGAGACGACAGGTGGGATCAGAACTTCTGTTGCCTCTCACTGTAAATGTTCATTACCCAATGGTTAATGGACCTGTTCTTTGAGGGAAATCAGCAGAACAGTATGTTAGGGATCCTCATTGTGTCTGTAAGAATGGATGTGAACTGCCCTGTTCTCCATGGGAACAGCTTTTCAGGAAGGCAGCAGTGAGATGAAAAGTGGGGTCAGGGATCCCTGTTGCTTCTCACCGAAAATGTTCACTGCCCAATGGTCCATGGACCTGCTCCTTCAGGGGAAGAAAGCAGAGAGTTGAACAGCGCTTGAGGAATCCTCACTGTCTTAGCATGACTGATGTGAACTCCCCAATGGTCCATGGAAAACGTCTTTCAGGAAGGCAGCAATGAGGACAGTGGTGCAGGAATTCCTGGTCACTCTGCGTGAACTGATGAACAGTCTGATGGTCCATGGGCCAGCCGGTCCAGGAAGGTAGCTGTGAAGACAGTGGTACAGGAATTCCTGGTGACTCTGTCTGAGCTGATGAATACAGTCTGATGATCCATGGGCCAGCCCATTAAGGAAGGCAACAGTGAGAGAGACAGTGGTACAGGAATCCCAGGTAATTGTGTGAGCTGATGAGCACAGTCTGATGGTCGTTGGGCCAGAACGGGTTCAGGACGGCAGCAGTGAAGACAGTGGTACTGGAATCCCAGGTGACTGTGTGAGCTGATGAGCACAGTCTGATGGTCGTTTGGCTAGAATGGGTTCAGGACGGCAGCATGGAGGTGGGTGGAGTGTCATGAATCCTCGCTGTCATGGCATGAGCTGCCAGAGCTGGGCAGAGAGTCAGTGACCGCCATGGCCGCTCTCATGGTGCTCAGGGGGTCCGACACATAGCCTGCAACAGCCAGCAAAGAGAACTGGGACTTATCCGTTTGGTAGTCTCCCTTAGTTGTCACACCACAACAGTTTGAAATGAATATCCGTTTGGTAGTCTCCCTTAGTTATCACACCACTACAGTTTGAAATGAACAGTTTCCTCAAATTTTCTGACAGTGTATTTAAACCATTTCAGTTTCAATTCTTTCATTTCAGTCTGGGTATACAGGATGACAACACTTACAAATCAGTTTACAGAAATACCATCCAGAAAATTCAATAGTCAAGTGAAAGCTATGCTTTTTGTGTCATAATCACATTTATTGTTGAACAGCACTTTCTATCACAAATATTGATACATTGGAACCACAAATAAGAATTTGGTGCAGGTATTAAAACCATTTACTGTGGCTGGTACAAGACATACTGAATGCAACCCTCAGAAACTCTTCTGCTTCTTCTTGCATCATCATTGTTCAGCTGATGTGTCTTACCAGCAACACCGTTCGTTTCTTTTACCTCTAGTACTTTGAACTCAACTTTTGGTGTTTAATCATGAATAGACAAACCCAAAACAACAACCAAAGGCCAACAATACTCCCTGACTTCCCTGTGTCTGTCCTAACAACCATTCCTCTCCTCTGGACCTTGAGAATGACAAATGAACAGTGGTAACATGTGAGGACACGGCCATTATGGCACAACTTCAGCACAATGAAATAACTAAGGAGCCAGAAGACTGATCCTGTGAGTAACACTGTGGGAAGTGGAGTGTCTGTGGCATGTTGGGGGGTGAACGTGTTGAAAGGAGGTGACTCCCTTTCCATATCCATGTCTGTGGCATGTTGGGGGGTGAACGTTGTTGAAAGGAGGTGACTCCCTTTCCCTATCCATGTCTGTGGCATGTTGGGGGGTGAACGTTGTTGAAAGGAGGTGACTCCCTTTCCCTATCCATGTCTGTGGCATGTTGGGGGGGGGGGGGGGGGGGGGGGGGGGTGAATGTTGTTGAAGGGAGGAGACTCCCTTTCCCTATCCATGTCTGTGGCATGTTGGGGGGTGTGAATGTTGTTGAAGGGAGGTGACTCCCTTTCCCTATCCACGTCTGTGACATGTTGGGGGGGTGAATGTTGTCGTAGGGACAAACATATTATTCTCCATGCAAAAATTGCCAAAGGGACATAACATATTATTCTCCATGCCAATGTTGTTGAAAGGACATAACTTATTATTCTCCATGCTAATGACGTTGAAAGGACATAACTTATTATTCTCCATGCTAATGATGTTGAAAGGACATAATTTATTATTCTCCATGCTAATGATGTTGAAAGGACATAACTTATTATTCTCCATGCTAATGATGTTGAAAGGACAAAACTTATTATTCTCCATGCTAATGATGTTGAAAGGACATAACATATTATTCTCCATGCTAATGATGTTGAAAGGACAAAACTTATTATTCTCCATGCTAATGATGTTGAAAGGACATAACTTGTTATTCTCCATGCTAATGATGTTGAAGGGACATAACTTGTTATTCTCCATGCTAATGATGTTGAAAGGACATAACTTGTTATTCTCCATGCTAATGATGTTGAAAGGACATAACTTGTTATTCTCCATGCTAATGATGTTGAAAGGACATAACTTGTTATTCTCCATGCTAATGATGTTGAAAGGACATAACTTGTTATTCTCCATGCTAATGATGTTGAAGGGACATAACTTGTTATTCTCCATGCTAATGATGTTGAAAGGACATAACTTGTTATTCTCCATGCTAATGATGTTGAAAGGACATAACTTGTTATTCTCCATGCTAATGGTGTTGAAGGGACATAACTTATTATTCTCCATGCCAATGGTGTTGAAGGGACTTAACTTGTTATTCTCCATGCCAGTGTTGTTGAAGGGACTTAACTTACTATTCTCCATGCCAGTGGCGATCATGTCAATGGTCATCAGTGCACACAGACCACTTTTCTTAAAAAGAAGCAACATATGCAAAAAAAGTACATATGCAAAAATTATTCAACATTCAAATCTGAACACACGCATTAGCATCAAATCAAAGCCTGTGCATGGCATGTGCATAGAAGGAAACTGTACTATGTACTGATGTTTGAAATTTGTAAAAATGACAGCTGGCTGGCAGATCTGATACATACAACGTCCAGCAGAGGTGCCAATACTGACCGTTTTTGTCCAGCTGTGGAAAGGGAATCCTTCGCTGGAATCTTCTGTGGCAGGCACGGCACTGCAACAGATGAGGAGAAAGTGCCGAGGTTCATGTCTGACACACTCCGAGAAGGAC
Organism: Conus ventricosus; assembly: GCA_018398815.1. Taxonomy (NCBI): domain Eukaryota; kingdom Metazoa; phylum Mollusca; class Gastropoda; order Neogastropoda; family Conidae; genus Conus; species Conus ventricosus. The sequence continues at coordinate 16,244,054 of CM031625.1, read as the reverse complement.
TGAAACTGAACCGCCAAGAGACAGCAGCCTCATAGTCATGTGAAAATGGTGTGGGTGTGACTGCTTGTGGGTGTGTGTGCCCCAAGCAAACAAGTGGCATGATCTGGTAAAACAGCCTACAATGAAGACGCACCAAGCCCAACAACCAACGATCTGAACGATAAAGAAGCTGATGGCAGATGCAGGCTGGTGGATGAAAAGAAGGGGAGAGGACAGGGAGGGAGTGGGGACGGGTGGGAAGCTATGGAGGACGGTGAGGGTTGAGGGATGATGAGGGAGAATTAACATGGCCTCTCTTTTGTTATTTCAGTACCTCTGTTCTATTCAAATGCGTCACAGATCAACATCGCTTTACACTGGCATACATTACACCAAACATTATTCACATGATATTTGTGAGAAGCACTTTTTGGTACCTTACCCCGACTCATACTTATGTTCGCATAATTTGATGGGCTCTCCATACTGAGTTTGTACTGATTTCCACAGAAGCAAATTCAACTTTAACAAATTTGAGCTGATAAGCAGAAATGTTCAGGAGGACATTCATATGCACTTAGATAACTACACTATGCATACACTTACATAGTCACAGACATTTATGCATCTCTCTCTCTCTCTTCATCTAATATCACATATGTGAACAGACATAAAACTGAAGTACTACTACTACTACTACTACTACAGGAACCCAGCAGCTCCTGTCCAATCCGAATCAGCAGAGGTCCCAGCCTCACTGACCTGTTGCGGGAAGCCTCCATCTCCCAGTGGTTGCGTAGCGCTGACACGTGCCCCACCAGTGGCGGCGTGCTGCGGCCCTCGGGGGTCCACCTCCTGCTCCGTCACCATGGGCAGGGCGGAGGGGAAGAGGGAGGAGGAGGAGGGGGCGTCGACGTTGGACAGCATGGCTACGGCCTGAGACTGCCGACACTCCTCCAGCACCGGGATCACTTCACGGAACTCTGGCCTTTGCTGTGGTCGTGGTCATGACGATAAATAAGAAACAAGTAGGGTAACTCTTGCTCCCTGATGACACAAATGCACGCCCACAACTCCAAACCAATGTTGCTTGCGACACAGAATCACCCAGCAGATACCGGAGTCGTAAGCAGCACTCATTCAGAATTATGGGCGTGTATTTATTTCATCATGGGAGCAAGAGTTACCCTACTTGTTTCTTATTTACTGTTTACTGTTCCTTGCCTCATTTAAGATTTCCTTTCACTTGTGAAAATGACGGCGAGGATGATGATGATGCCAAAAAAGATGATGAAACATTGTGATGATTTTGGTGATGATGGTGATAGTCACTGCGCAGATAATGATGATGATCAATGATGATGTGTCAGTGATAAGGAGTTATGATAGCATTTCATTTTGTACTCCACTTCCAGTACATGCGATTTTTTTTCTGTCAAAGATCAACATCAGATATGTAAAGAATGGTTTTAGACTGCCAAAAAAAAGTACACAGTGCCATTACATTTCAAGAAATTCACTTCAATACTTGACAGAAAGAAAATCTTGGTCATAGGAGATTGGATGAGATAAAAAAAAGATTTCGAAGGTATGTTACCCCATCACTACCTTTATGTACCAGATGTTTTCCCTCTGACTGATTCATATGATATTACACACACAACACAACACACCACGCACACCACACACACCACACACACGCACCTACACACTACACACACACACACACACATTTCACATACTCACACACACACACACAACACACACACACACACACACACACACACGCACACCACACACACACACACCCCACATAGCTACAGCCCCTATACACCTCTAATACATGAACCCCTCTCCCTTTATCCCCCCTCCCTCTCTTTTCACCTCATCATGCCCTCCCCTTCCTTACGCTGAAACACACACGCACACACCCCACAACACACACGCACACACCCCACAACACACACGCACCCCTCCCACGACACACACGCACCCCCCCCCCCCCCCCCCCCCCACACAAGCCCCCCCACAACACACACGCACCCCCCCCCCCCACCCCCCCCCCCCCCCAACACACCCCCCACAACACACACGCACCCCCCCACAACACACACGCACCCCCCCCCCCCCCCCCACAACACCCCCCCCCCCACAACACACCCCCCCAACACACACGCACTCCCCCCACAACACACATGCACTCCCCCCCCACACCACAAGCCACCCCCCCCACACACACACCCCCAACACACACGCACTCCCCCCACAACACCACGCACACACCCCACACGCACACCCCCCCCCCCCCCCCACAACACACACCCCCCAACACACACGCACTCCCCCACAACACACACGCACCCCCCCCCCCCCCCCCAACACACACACGCCACCACACACACACACCCCACAACACAAACGCACCCCCCCGCCCCCCCACAACACACACGCACACCCCCCACAACACACACGCACCCCCCACAACACACACCACACACACCCCCCACAACACACAACCCCACACACCACATGCACACCCCCCACAACACACACGCACCCCCCCCACAACCCCCCCCCCCCCCCCCACAGCACACACGCACCCCCCACAACACACACGCACACCCCCCACAACACACCCCCCCCACAACACACACGCACCCCCCCCCCCCCCCCCCCCCACAACCACACCACCCCCCCAACCCACACGCACACACCTCCCCCAACACACACGCACACCCCCACAACACACCGCACCCCTCACAACACACACGCACACCCCCCACAACACACACGCACCACCCCACAACACACACCCCACAACACACACGCACACCCCCACAACACACAACGCACCCCCCCCCCCCCCCCCCCCAACAACACACACCTTACAACACACAACACACACGCACCCCCACACACACACGCAACCCCCACAACACACACGCACCCCCCCCCCCCCTCACAACACACACGCACACCCCCCACAACACACACACCCCCCACAAACTGTTACCTCAGGGTCAGTGTGCCAGCCTCTCTTCAGCAGACTGACGATGGGTTTGGGGAAGGTGATGCCGATCGGAGGACGGGAGTTGTGGTACGCTGTTTCTGCTGCTGCCGCCGCTGTTGTTTTTTCAATCCAAAACAAAAAAAAGGAATTCAATGATCACATAATCTTTTGGGCCTTTTTCATTTCCATCTCTGTAAAAGCATGTCAGCGAGTGTGTGGATGTGTGCATACTCCCTGAGTGTGTCTATGTCAGAGTACGGGTATGTGTGTATGATTGTGCTGCTTGTGAGTGTGCATGTGAGCGTGCATGTGCGCGTGAGTGTGTTGTGTTGTGTGTGTGTGTGTGTGTGTGTGTGTGTGTGTGTGTGTGTGTGTGTGTGTGTGTGTGTGTGTGTGTGAGTGTGTGTGTGTGTGTGTGTGTGTGTGTGTGTGTGTGTGTGTGTGTGTGTGTGTGTGTGTGAGTGTGTTGTGTGTGTGTAGGTGTGCGTGCGTGTGTGTGTGTAGGTGTGTGTGTGTGTGGTGTGTGTGTGTGTGTGTGTGTGTGTGTGTGTGTGTGTGTGTGTGTGTGTGAGTGTGTAGGTGTGCGTGTGTGTGGTAGGTGTGTGTGTGTGTGTGTGTGTGAGTGCGCACATGTGTGTGTGTGTGTGTGTGTGTGTGTGTGTGTGTGTGTGTGTGTGTGTGTGTGTGTGTGTGTGTGAGCATGTGTGTGTGTGTGCACATATGTGCATGCATGTGTATGCGTGTGAGAGAGAGAGAGAGAGAGAGAGAGAGAGAGAGAGAGAGAGAGAGAGAGAGAGAGAGAGAGAGAGAGAAGTTTGTACATGTGCATGCATGTGTGCATGAACAAATGCATAACAATATAAACACATTGGCAAAACAGTGCAAACCCAGACAACATGACAGGGATGTCCTCAACATTTTTTTTTTGTGCAATATCCCAGCATCCATCAGGTCTCGAAATGACAGAAACCTGCAGTGTTGGTCCCAACTTTGAGCTAAACTCTCAGCGACACATCTATGAAAAAAAAAGAGAAAACTCTGCGGTGTGGTTCCAGTCATCACATCCGACCCCATCACATGCTCAACACTGGGCAGGAGCCAGCGAGCCGGGGGGAGGGGGGTTGGGGTGGGAGGGGGTTGGGGGGAGGGGGGTGGGGGGAGGGGGGTTGGGGGAGAGCGGGGGGTGGGGGGGAGGAGGGGGGGGGGAGATGGGGGGTGGGGGGAGATGGGGGGTGCATTCCTTTTCACCTGCCATCACACCACAAAGGCTTCTTCTGAACCATCTGATCTTGCATTAATTACGGGCCAAAAGGTTGTTTCTAACGCATATTGCATTCAAACCTGATTCATCAGCATACTTTGGTACCAACTCATGCCTTCTTGCCATTTTTTTTTTTTTTTTTTTTTATGTTTCAGGACATGTTGTCCAAACTGCAGACAGCCTGAGGCGATTTCGTGTGCGGAAGTTAGCAAGAGTTGTCGCTCTTTGATCAGAGCTCTGGTATGGTCAGCTATTGCAGGTACAATTACTGCTAAAGAACTTCGTTTCTAGAAATTCGGGGGTGGGGGGGGGGGGGGGGGGTACATGTTTCTTTTGGTTTATCGTATTTGTCATGTTTTCGCCATACATGTCTACAAAATATGGTGAAATCTTATGGGTAAACAGGTCTAAGCTGGCCACTGCACTACAGAAATAGCCCTGAGCTCACACATCACAGTGAAGGCTGAGACTGACCAGGTTTGAGGTAGGCAAAAGACGCTACAGAAATAGCCCTGAGCTTACACATCACAGTGAAGGCTGAGACTGACCAGGTTTGAGGTAGGCAAAAGACACTACAGCAATGGCCGTGGGTTCACACATCAAGAC
>CM031625.1:16166698-16236698 GCA_018398815.1 Conus ventricosus | reverse complement strand
GGGACAGCGCAGTCAGCTTTGTAATGCAAGTGGACAGGCTGTGTGTTGATGTCAAGTAATAATAGTGGTAGCAGCTGTAGTAGTAGCAGTAGTAATAGGAGTGGAATAAGTGGCGGGAAAATCAACAGCAGCAAAAGTAGAAGCTGCATCAGCATTTAAGGTTTGTTTCCTCTCTTGACAGAAAAAAATAGAAAATAAAATAAAAACAAAAGAAAAAATTATACTAGGCTCAGAGCTGCCAACCTGCTCATGCGGCTTACAGTAGCATTTCACAATTTTCACAGTAGCATTTCCAATTTGACAGTAACAACTTAATTTTGCGCGCGTTCTATAAAGAAATCAGGCCTATAACCAGTTTTACGGACCACATTAAAGCTACAGTACTCTTAGTATATCTATAAATGTTATTATACAGAGATGAAGCAGAGGAAGAGGGCAAATTGTAAAAAAAAATCTACGTGCTACAGTAAAACCGAAAGCGGAAATGCAGTTCCGACAGACCGATAGAGACGTTACTTAGCGCTGTCCAAACAAAATGAAAGTATCTTCGAATATTTTGTTTCGCCGTAGCAATTTAATGATCGTAGTAGCGTCGTAGCAAGCATTCTCTTGGCGTAGCAAACTACGGCGATCTCGTAGCAGTTGGCAGCTATGTAGGCTACTGAACAAAGGTACTAACAAAAAACCAAACACATGTTTCGACCCACGGGATTTTTTTTTTTTTTTTTCAAGCAGGACAAACAAGATTCAAAACAATGGATACAAAGGACGAACAGTCACCGACCAACAAACAGTCACTTATCTATTCAAAGAGATCTAGTTGCAAAGCGAGGCAACTGCAGGGGGAAATCTAAACAAATTTTAAATGTAATTAATAGCGCACCGCCAAACAAATCACAACACAAAACACGACGCGTTTCGACCTCTTAGGTCTTCTTCAGGCAAGATAACACAACACTCAGGACAAGGTAAAATGAACGAGCAATCGCTTGTCTTCATCCACTTCAGCACTAGATGGGCGTTGATGAAAACCAGGCTGTCAAGGAGACAATGTGTGGGTCGAGGTTGTAATGATGATAATTATACTACCGATAGGAATAATGATAACGGTAATGATGATGATCAAAATTTTTTTTTTATAAATAAAGACAGCATTACTACCACTTTTGGTGATGATATGGCAATAGCAGTTGTAGTATGGGAGAAAGGAGAGTGTGTTAGAGGATTCTTCAACAGCATGGTTGCCATGGCAACGGTCTTAGTGGTGGTGATGAAATCACTGGTATGAAACACAGAAAAGAAGAAGTCACTGGTACCAAATACAGACAAGAAGTCACTGGTACCAAATACAGACAAGAAGTCACTGGTACCAAATACAGACAAGAAGTCACTGGTACCAAATACAGGAAAGAAGAAATCGCTGGTACCAAATACAGACAAGACGTCACTGACAAGAAGTCACTGGTACCAAATACAGACAAGAAGTCACTGGCATCGAATACAGACAAGAAGTCACTGGTACCAAATACAGACAAGAAGTCACTGGTATCAAATACAGACAAGAAGTCACTGGTATCAAATACAGACAAGAAGTCACTGGTATCAAATACAGACAAGAAATCACTGGTACCAAATACAGACAAGAAGTCACTGGTACCAAATACAGGAAAGAAGAAATCGCTGGTATCAAACACAGACAAGCAGTCACTAGTACCAAATACAGACAAGAAGTCACTGGTATCAAATACAGACAAGAAGTCACTGGTACCAAATACAGACAAGAAGTCACTGGTATCAAATACAGACAAGAAGTCACTGGTACCAAATACAGACAAGAAGAAGTCACTGGTATCAAATACAGACAAGAAGTCACTGACAAGAAGTCACTGGTACCAAATACAGACAAGAAGTCACTGGTATCAAATACAGACAAGAAGTCACTGGTACCAAATACAGACAAGAAGTCACTGGTATCAAATACAGACAAAAAGAAGTCACTGGTATCAAATACAGACAAGAAGTCACTGGTACCAAATACAGGAAAGAAGAAATCGCTGGTACCAAATACAGACAAGACGTCACTGACAAGAAGTCACTGGTACCAAATACAGACAAGAAGTCACTGGTATCAAATACAGACAAGAAGAAATCGCTGGTACCAAATACAGACAAGAAGTCACTGGTACCAAACAGACACAAGAAGTCACTGGTACCAAATACAGACAAGAAGTCACTGGTACCAAATACAGACAAGAAGTCGCTGGTACAAATACAGACAAGAAGTCACTGGAATCAAACAGACGAGAGGAAATCACTGGTATCAAACACAGACAAGCAGTCACTAGTACCAAATACAGACAAGAAGTCACTGGTATCAAACACAGACAAGCAGTCACTGGTACCAAATACAGACAAGAAGTCACTGGTATCAAATACAGACAAGAAGAAATCGCTGATACCAAATACAGGCAAAGAACAAATCGCTGGCACCAAATACAGACAAGAAGTCACCGGTATCAAATACAGAAAAGAAGAAATCGCTGGTATCAACACAGAAAAGCAGAAAACAGAAAGTGGGAATACAATTTATGGTGAAAGACCCCCTCAGAGGATGTGTTCTATCCACTACATACAGCACAAGAGACGTGGGAGGCAGTGAGCATACCTCCAAAGTCAGCGACGATGGCTCGTCCATGCTCATCCAGGAGGATGTTGTGACTGTTGAGGTCCCTGTGGATGATGGGCTGGGGCAGGGTGTGCAGGTAGTCCATGCCTTTGACCACGTCCAGCGCTATGGTCAGCTTGGAGTGCAGGTCGATCAACCTGCATGTATTGATTAAAAATTATGACAACAATGATAGTGATCATGAAAATGAAATAATAATAAAGTGACCATGTATTAATCATAACGAAAGTAATGATGATGGTGATGAAGGTGATAATGATGATGATGATGATGATGATGATGATGATGATGATGATTATGATGGTGTAAGTATATCCAATGGCCACGTCCACTACTTGTTAATTTGGAGTAGAGTGATATTTCTTATAGCAAATTTTGAGTTTCTAGTCACCGATACTGATTTAACTTTGCTTGAATATAAAATTGGAAATGAAATGAGGCACGGAACAGTAAACAATAAACACAAGTGGGGCAACGTTTGCTCCCATAAGAAAACCTAACACAGAGTTGCAAAGCGACCTCTTGGGTCAGAGCCTCATTTCATTTCCAATTTTGTTTGATTAAATTGAGGTTATTTGTATTTGTTTCTGTCCGTCTGTGTGTTTGTCTTTTGATCTCCCTTGCATCTTTGGGTGGATCCTCAAGCGTAGGCTCAAAGATTGTCCCCTACATTTTATACTATTCGCATAATGTCTTTAGTTTTACAGCAACTTTTTTCCTCCCCACACTTTCGTTTGGTTTCATTTACTACCCTTCACTGGCTGCTTTGGGGGTGCTATTGGATTCTTTTTTGCACCCTTGGTGGTGAGAGCACCACAGTATTATGGACAGTGGTGTGTCTCCATTTGACGCCAGGAGCGCAGACACAACCAGCTGTGTCTCCCTGATGAGTTTCGACCCAGCGGACGAAAGGCCTCGGAGCAGGCAATACAAATACATCTGCCTTCAAAAGGGATTGCAATGGTTCCCTTATGCAGCTAGTGAAGAGTTTTCATATCTGCAATATATTTTCTTAATTTCATGTTCCCAATTTCTCCATCTTCAACACCCCCCCCCCCCCCCCTCCTTAAGTCCAAATCTTTGCCAAGTCATTACTATGAAGACAGTTCAGTTGTTGGCCTACGCTTTTTTTTTTCCCACACTATTAGATTGTTCGTCTATGTATTTGTCTGACTTTATTCAAGTTTAAAAGGCTGTGCCAGTCTTGAATAAAAGTTACTCTGTGTTAGGTCTTCTTATAGAAGCAAACCGCTACTTCAGAGGCACACCGGTTCATCTCCAAAATGGCAGATTTGAGAAATGCCCACTTGAAGTTTTTAAACAATGGCAGAAGTCACACGAGTACTTCTATAGTCGCATAACTCACAATGGTTCAAGTTCAAGTTGTAATGTATAAGTGCTGTTAGCAGCATCAAATAGTATTCAACAGAAAACATAAAAACACACATTTACAAAAAATAGTCATTCCTTGCTTGAAAACTGCCTCGCAGGGCTCTTCATAATTTGGAGCAAACCAGACTTCCAGTAGTAGCCTGGTGTAGCGCGCTCTTTATCTGACCGTCCTAGCCTCTCCCCTCCCACATGGCAGAGCAGGCCATAAATCAGTGTAATGAGGAAGGCAGACGTTTTCCCTCTCCTGCTGCCAGTATCTTTCACAGCAGGGAAGAGTATCAGCCAAGTGTACAGAGGTAGCCTACCCTCCCTTCCTTTCCTTAACATATCCTCTTTCCAGCACAGTTGGTTAAAGCCAGGTGTTCCGCTGTTGCTCCAAACACATAGGTAATCTTGCTCTGTGCCACAAGTGTTTTTTTAGCTTTATCTCTGCTATTATGCAACATCACATCACCAGGTTTGGAGCTCTTGATAAGACCATGAAAAAGACACACAATGCACCAAAAAACCCAAAATTTGGAGGTAATCTGGTGTGGCTCTAATGTAGCGAAACGTTACCCACTTGTTTACTGTTTTTTGCTTGAATAGTTGAATTTTTTGTTCATGGTGTTGCATTCATCAGAAAGTGTATCAGTACAGCATTGTCAACCAAACTGCAGCATGTTACACTGGAAGCATAGCACTTGGCACCTCCACACACACTTCAATCCAAAACTTTGGTTGTTATGACACCCTGACTCCAACTTCCTTTGGTCACATGACATTACATGATGGGAAATGCAAGCACTGTATATTGTTTTGATGTCCAACCAATGTGACGCATCAAAACTATGCCAGTCTGATAGCACATAATCGTCAAACAACACAGTCTCTATAAATACACACACACACCAACCACACACACACACACACTATGACTGATAGCAATGGCACCACGTCAGAAGAGAAGGGACAGCAAGTTGATTGTGTCAGCTCACCTTTTCTGTTCGTGCAGCAAACTGAACAACGACCCACCAGCCACATACTGCGTCACTATGGCAAATTGCTGCACACATACACATCACACACATTAATCACCAATAGGTTACAGCTCCTCTTACTATCAATCCAACCTGACAGCTCCTCTTACTATCAATCCAACCTGACAGCTCCTCTTACTATCAATCCAACTGACAGCTCCTCTTACTATCAATCCAACCTTACAGCTCCTCTTACTATCAATCCAACCTGACAGCTCCTCTGACTATCAGTCCAACCCGACAGCTCCTCTTACTATCAGTCCAACCTGACAGCTCCTCTTACTATCAGTCCAACCTGACAGCTCCTCTGACTATCAATCCAACCTGACAGCTCCTCTTACTATCAATCCAACCTGACAGCTCCTCTGACTATCAGTCCAACCCGACAGCTCCTCTGACTATCAATCCAACCTGACAGCTCCTCTTACTATCAATCCAACCTTACAGCTCGTCTTACTATCAATCCAACCTTACAGCTCCTCTTACTATCAATCCAACCTTACAGCTCCTCTGACTATCAATCCAACCTTACAGCTCCTCTGACTATCAATCCAACCTTACAGCTCCTCTAACTATCAATCCAACCTTACAGCTCCTCTTACTATCAATCCAACCTGACAGCTCCTCTTACTATCAGTCCAACCTGACAGCTCCTCTTACTATCAGTCCAACCTGACAGCTCCTCTTACTATCAATCCAACCTGACAGCTCCTCTTACTATCAATCCAACCTGACAGCTCCTCTGACTATCAGTCCAACCCGACAGCTCCTCTGACTATCAATCCAACCTGACAGCTCCTCTTACTATCAATCCAACCTTACAGCTCCTCTGACTATCCATCCAACCTGACAGCTCCTCTGACTATCAGTCCAACCCGACAGCTCCTCTGACTATCAATCCAACCTGACAGCTCTCTTACTATCAATCCAACCTTACAGCTCCTCTGACTATCAATCCAACCTGACAACTCCTCTTACTATCAATCCAACCTGACAGCTCCTCTGACTATCAGTCCAACCTGACAGCTCCTCTGACTATCAATTCAACCTGACAGCTCCTCTGACTATCAATCAAACAACAGGATCACAGCAACATTCCCCACCATCCACTTTCTGTTTTTTGTAACCTTGTTTAATTTAAAGCAATGACGGGTCAGGAGGTGGGTGGGGTGGGGTGGGGTGGGGTGGGGTGGGGTTACAGAGGTTCAGGAGCTCCCATCCCTTTCTTGCCCCATTCACCAAAGATCCCAACATGACTTGTAGCAATGAGAAACAAACAAAAAAAAACAAAAAACAAACTTCGAACATCACAGAGCTGGTATCCAGTTTACAAGGTAGCAAGAGTGATGTAAAACAGTTTCCTATCCTCCCTTCCACACTTCCCCTTCCCATACCTATCAGCTTTCTTGTCCCCTTCTTTCTCCCTATCCTTGTCTTCAATTTTCAAAGTGAAGTAAGAACAATGTGATAAATACACAAAGATTGTCCAAAGAACTAGATTTCAGTATCAAAGATTTATATATTGTGAAGATGATCCGATAGTGTACATGGAGAAAACAAAAACAAGTACACATGAAAAAAGAAAACACAAATAATCATGACAATCACATCACAGGCTAGCATCAGCAGTACAACGTACAATGAAAACATTATAACTAAAGCAAAATATTCTTTTTGACAAAACTACATGAAAAAAGGAGCACATTTTACCTGGCTCTGCATAATGATCATTACAAATTTAGCCAACTTGAAAAAAATTCATTTATCAAATAAATCAGCGGTACTCATCCAATAGATTTTCATTATAACTAGAGCAAAATATTCTTTTTGACAAAACTACATGAAAAAAAGGAGCACATTTTACCTGCCTCTACATAATGATCATTACAAATTTAGCCAACTTAAAAAACAAAAAAAACATTTATCAAATAAAACTATGGAACTTAACAGCAATGGGATGTCTGTTGTATTCTGGTTGTCCAGAGAAAAATGGTGATATAATTGATGCTCTGAAAATCCATAGACTCTCATCTAATCGTACAGATCACCAATAAGTTGTTGACGCCATTTGCTTGAACCTCTCCCCACACTCTCCTACCCAGAGCTACAAACACTTATTGAACCATCTCTTGAACACCAAGTGACTTTGTTGATACCTCAGTGGCTGTTACTAACATTCAGGAAGCAGCATTAGGGTTCTCGAGACAGGGCCCCCCAAGCTGTGTCATGACATGAGAAAATAGGAAGAAGTCAAAGGGGCAAGGCCAGGGGACCATGGAGACTGGGATGGCGAGCAGACACCTTCACCAACAACGCTGGTTGTCTGGAAGCTGTGTGAGACAAGGCTTTGCTGGTTGTCTGGAAGCTGTGTGAGACAAGGCTTTGCTGGTTGTCTGGAAGCTGTGTGAGACAAGGCTTTGCTGGTTGTCTGGAAGCTGTGTGAGACAAGGCTTTGTCATGGTGTAACGCTGGGCACCAATCAAAACCATCTCTGAGACTTTGCAGCCATGTAGCATCTTTTTCTGCTGAGTTGACCGATGCTGTCTTCTAATGGGTTGCCAATGATGACATGACACTGACATCTCCCTGTGAAGTGTTAGTGTTGGGACTGTGATATGATGTAAGACAGGGTTGGTTGTATATTCAGGAAAGCACTGTGGTATGATGTAAGACAGGGTTGGTTGTATAAGGAAAGCACTGTGGTATGATGTAAGACAACAGGGTTGGTTGTATAAGGGAAAGCACTGTGATATGATGTAAGACAGGGTTGGTTGTATATACAGGAAAGCACTGTGGTATGATGTAAGACAGGGTTGGTTGTATAAGGGAAAACACTGTGGTATGATGTAAGACAGGGTTGGTTGTATAAGGGAAAGCAAATGTGATATGATGTAAGACAGGGTTGGTTGTATATACAGGAAAGCACTGTGATATGATGTAAGACAGGGTTGGTTGTATATACAGGAAAGCAACTGTGATATGATGTAAGACAGGGTTGGTTGTATATACAGGAAAGCACTGTGATATGATGTAAGACAGGGTTTGGTTGTATATACAGGAAAGCACTTGAGTTGAGTAAGACAGGGTTGGTTGTATCAGGAAAGCACTGTGATATGATGTAAGACAGGGCTGGTTGTATACAGGAAAGCACTGTGATATGATGAAAGACAGGGCTGGTTGTATATACAGGAAAGCACTGTGGTATGATGTAAGACAGGGTTGGTTGTATATACAGGAAAGCACTGTGATATGATCAATGATGTAAGATAGGGTTGGTTGTATATACAGGAATCCACTGTGAATGATGTAAGACAGGGTTGGTTGTATACAGGAAAGCACTGTGATATGATGTAAGACAGGGCTGGTTGTATAAGGAAAGCACTGTGATATGATGTAAGACAGGGCTGGTTGTATAAGGGAAAGCACTGTGATATGATGTAAGACAGGGCTGGTTGTATAAGGGAAAGCACTGTGATATGATGTAAGACAGAGCTGGTTGTATACAGGAAAGCACTGTGATATGATGTAAGAAAAGGGTTGGTTGTATACAGGAAAGCACTGTGATATGATGTAAGATAGGGTTGGTTGTATACAGGAAAGCACTGTGGTATGATGTAAGACAGGTTGGTTGTTATACAGGAAAGCACTGTGGTTGATGAAAGAAAGGGCGGGTGTATAAGGCAAAAGTGGATTCAGGATACAAGAACTGGAAGGCCACGTAGATGAGGACCGTAGATGGGGACACAGTGATGCGACACAGTAGATGCGGACCCCAGTAGATGGAGAGGGAAAAAAGCACCATGTGATGCGTCACTAGGACCCAGACAACTCCACGAAGTTGAGAGTAGGGACTGTTGAGCTTGGCCAGAAGGGCCCTCCCGCAACTGTCAGTCGATTTGGTCCAAAGTGCTGGCGCTGGTTACCTGTGCATGGCACAGTGGACAGACATTTAACATGTGCTTGGTGTGTGTTTACCTGATCCTGATGTTCTGTGTAGTGTGTGTGTGTGTGGGGTGTGTGACGGTACCTTCATGGCACAGTGGAAGAATTTACATGTGTTTGGGTGGAGGTTTACGATGATGTTCTGTGTAGTGGGGTTTTGTGTGTGTGTGTGTGTGTAGTGTGTGTGTGTATGTGTGTGTGTGTGTGGTGTGTTTTGTGTGTGTTGGTGTGTGTTGTGTGGTGCGTGCGTGCGTGCGTGCGTGCGTGCTTTTGCGTGCGTGTATGTGTGTGTGCGTGTGTGTATGTGTGTGTTGTGTGCGTGTGCGTGTGCGTGCATGTGTGTGTGTGTGCAATGTGTGTGTGTGTGTGTTGTGTGTGTGTGTGTGTGTGTGTGGGGTGTGTGTGTGTGTGTGTGCGTGCGTGTGTGCGTGTGTCATTGTGAGAGAAATGACAGCAGGTTGATTGAGTGAATATATGCGTTTTTGAATTTGTGTCAATCTCTTCACATCAGAATTTCCTTTATTACTACTGATCATAATTCTTCAATAGACAAGGCACGCCCCAAAAATTAAGTTAAAAAAAATTAAGATAATATCTACAGTAACAACAAAAACAAACAAAAAAAACTAACTGGACAGAAGTCTAAGGGAGTGAGAGCGGCAGCGGGGGAGAGATAGCCCGCTACAGAACACGACACAGGAGGAAAAAAGAAACCTGTGAGAAACAGAACATTTCATTCAAAGTCTGGCAGTACATGGAGAGTTACAGTTCTGCAAAAAAGTACAAACAACGTAAACAATCTTTTTCCAGGGAAAATCGCTGCCCCAATCTCATGTCTACACTGGGAACTTGTATCACTGGATTTTCCATCGTTAGTGGTTTTGGGTTCCCATGGAAACCTCTGCCTTACTGTACCCCCCTCCAAGGATGGCACTGACCTTTTGATGGCGACGGTGCGTCCTTTACATGTGCCCTTGTAGACCTTGCCCAAGGGCTGTGCCTATGACCCCATGGAAGTCAAGGTCGTGATCTGCAGGTGGAATGGTGAGGCAGGGTGGCCCTCAGTTGTAACACGTCATTTCTTGTCTCAAAACCATGATTACATACACTGACTTGAGGAGAAAAAAGTAACAGGGGGGAAGGGGAGCAATTTTGTTTTGTCTGAAAGGATTTTTTAATTTATGACGTAAACAGACTAACAATAAATGCAAACACACACACACACACACATGCACGATAACACACAAACCAACCCCCACACTACACAACACCCCCACCACACACATCACACAACACAAAACAATAAAAACACACACAACACTAAAACCCAAATTTTTAATTAAGGGGGCCCAAAAAAAAAAAAAAAAAAAATTTTTGTCAACCAAAAAAAAACAACGGAAAAAGGGTCGGGAAAAGGGGCAGGGGGGGGAAGCAGCTGAGAACCCCCAAAAAAAAAAAGAAACCTTGAAACAGTTTTCTTAAAACGGGCAGAAGGGGAAGTTTTTAAAAAAGTACCCAAAACTTTTTCAAAAAATGCTCCCCAAAAACCTGTTCCCAAAAAACCTACCAGGGGGTTTTTTGTAAAAGGGGGGGTTTTTTGCCCTGGCCCCCTTTCTGAGCCCCATAAATGCCGTTTTTTTGGGCGAGCCTCCTTTTACTTGTTTTAAAAAAGGCCCCCTTGTCGGGAATAAAGCGGGATCGTAACGGGGGCAGGGTCCCCGGTAAAAAGTAACCCCGCCCCAATCACCATTGGGAAAAAAGGAAACGGGGAAAATTGGGGGAAGGGGGGGCCTAAAAGGGTTCTTTAATATTCTCGCTTTGAACCCCAAAAAAAACCCCCCGAAAAAAAAACCCACCAAAACCCACAAAACCAAAAAACCACCCACCCCCAAAACCATCAAAAAATAAAAACCCCCACCTTCAAAAAAAATTTTTTTCCTTTGGGAAAGAAAGAATGTGGGAGGAAAAAACTGAAGGGGGGAAAGTCTCCTAAGGGGTCACGGGATGGGGGAACAAACCCCAAAAAAGGGGGCGACCCGGGGGCCGTGGGGGGGGGGGCGGGGCAGACCGGGGGGCGCCCGCCCGGGGCAGTGGGGGAAAGGGGGGAAGAAAGGGGGGCGGGAAACAAAAGGGGGCTGACAAGGGACGGGGAAAGAACCCGATAACCCCACCGGGGTTTTTAACCCCCACCCGACCCGTATAATACTCAAAATGATCAAGGAAAAAACCCCCCCCGGGGACACAACCCGGAAAAGCCTTCCCTCCGGTTTAAAACCCCAAAAGGGGGGAAAAGGGTAAAACCTTCCCTCCGGAAAAACCCCCCCAAGCGGGGGGTCCACGGGGCCCCCCGGGGCCCCTCCACAAGCAGGACGGGAAAACCCCCAATGGCCTTAAAACCCCTAAAGGAAAAAACCCCCCGGCCGGGGGGAAACCACGATGAACCCACCACCAGGTTTTAAAACCCCCCCCGGGGACGGGGAAACCC
The DNA here is from genome assembly GCA_018398815.1 of Conus ventricosus. NCBI lineage: Eukaryota > Metazoa > Mollusca > Gastropoda > Neogastropoda > Conidae > Conus > Conus ventricosus. Next base: position 16,225,174 of record CM031625.1, on the reverse strand, counting down.
CCTGGGGCCCTTACCCCCCGGAAAAAAACCCCCCCAACCAGGAGGGGAAAGGCCCACTTGGTTTACCTCCGGTTTTCCCCTACGGGTGGGAGTGCCACGAAACCCCCCGGGTTTAAAAAAAAACCCCCCCCCGGAGAAGGGCCCTTAAACCTTTCCACCCTTTTAAACCCCCCAAAAGGGGGAGGGGGAAAGCCAGGGTTAAATCCGGATTTAAACCCCCCAAAGCGGAGGAAAGCCAGATGTTTCCTCCAGGTTTCCCCTCCCACGCGGCCAGTGCCGGTCCCCCAATCCGGGTTTTCCCCCTCCCCTAGCCCCGATTTTAATTCCAAAGGTGGGGAAAGGCAAAACATTTCAAGGGTAAGAAAGGGGGGGAAAAAGCTTTTTTAATTGGAAAGAGGGAGAAAGAAAAAATTCTGCAAAGCAATGATGTGTAAAAAGGCCCTTTTCTAGGGGAAAAAATTTTGGAAAAAAAGTTTTTATGTGGGGTTTTTGGGGGGAAAAAACCCATTCCTTCAATGAGTAAAAAAACCAAATTCAAAAATACGGTTAGAAAAAGGGACCAAGCCCTTAGCGTAAAAATATTTTGGAAGGGGGTTTTTAAAATAGAAGCAATTTTTGGGAAAAGGGACAACTAATTTTTTTGGGTAAAACAAATTGTAAAAAGGAAAAACAAATTTTTTCCAAAGAATAGTTTGAGAAAGGAAAAAAAACCCGGGGAAAATTTTGGGGGGAAACAAAAGCAACCAGAAAACCAGAAAAAACCCTTTATCCAAAATTTAAAGGGGTTTAAAAAGGAAAACAGTTTAAGGTAAGAAAATTTTTTGAGAAAGGAAAACCCCTTTTTAAATTGAACTAAATTTTTGAAAAGGGACAATCCCTTTTTGCAGCAAAAAAAGAAAAAAGAAAAAACTGAAAAAGAAAAACCCCCTACCGGGAAAAAAGTTTCCCCGGGGGGGCCAAAAAAAGGAGATGGGACCCAGTAATCCTGCGGCCGACACGAGGGTTTGGATTTTTTAAACACGTCCGGCAAAAAAAAAAATAAACTTACAAAATACACAAAACTTGTTTTCCCCCAACCAAAACCAAATTTTTTTGACTAAAAATTTAAAAAAATAAATTTTTTCTTTTTTTTTTTAAAAAGGTTAAAGGGGTTTTTTTTTTTTTTTTTTTTTTAGAAAATTTTTAAAAAAAGGGTATAAAAAAAAGGAAAAAACAAAAAATTTATACCCCTTTTCTACATTTTTTTGGGATCCAAATTTCAGTCGGGTTTAATATTCGGATCATAACTTCTTTTACATTGCTTTCATAGGAAACCCACAAAATTAATTTAAAGCAATCATATAAACGCCCCAACTTTAAAATTTGAAAATTCTTTCAATGAAATTTTGATATGAAACTTCAGTTTTCTTTTATATAACATTTCTGAACAGGAAACATATGTCTTATCAACACTATTAATATTGGCAAATTTCCCCACCTAACCTTTATGGTCCTCCCCCCCCCCCCCCCCCCCCCCCCCCCCCCCCTTCCTTTTTTACAAACCCAAACAAAACCCAGCAGCAGGGGGGAGGAGATCAAAATCACACTTTCACTTCCAAACCTAATTACCCAAACATTGATGACCCAGTTCACACCATACCTCCAACTCCACACCTCATGTGACAGTGTTCTTCCTTCTATAGTCAAGAATGAAAAGGAACGCCATACCCAACTCGCAGAGAAATTCCCGGGAATCAAAGAACCACCTCATTCGCAACCCCTTTGACGGGTTTTGCTCCAACCAATGAATTTTTACATCATTCAAGGCCGAACAAGAACTTTTTAAAAAACTCTCACCTCATTCCAACCCCAAAGAGGGTTTTGCACCAACCAATGAATTTTTCATCATTCAAGGGCCACACAAGAACTGCCCCAAAGAGACTCTCACCTCATTTGCAGACCCATATGAGGGGGGGTTTTTCCAACCAAAGAATTTTTACATCGTTAAGGGCCGACACAAGAACTGTTCAAAGGGGCTCTCCCCTCATTTGCAACCCATAGACGGGGTTTGCTACCAACCAAAGGATTTTTACATCTTTAAGGCCGACAAAGAAATGTTCAAAGAGACTCTCAACCCATTACAGACCCCCAAGACGGGGTTTGCTACCAACCAATGAATTTTTTACACGTTCAAGGGCCCACACAAAACTTTTTCTGCCAAGCTGTAAATGCTTTGCCCATTCATAGGGCCCCAAAAAGGCCTCTCCTAACTGACCGTCAGATTCTACTCATTCAAACAACCCACAAAGGAGTCCGGACCATTTTAAAACCCAACACACGGGTGCCTGAGAACCGTCCCAACCCCCCTTGGGAATGCCTGAAACCAGTCAAACAACCCACACACGGGGCCTTGCCCGTCCCCCCACCACGGAGTGCCGAATGATGTCGCCATCTCCAAAAAAAGCCCCAAGGGCCAGCCCCACAATTTCCCCCTCTTGACATTGACCAACACAATTGTTATTTGCACCCACCATAAAACTTTCCCCCTAAAACCCCCCAAACAGGGGTTTGTTTTTCACTTTTTTTGTGCACCCGCTTGTCCTATTAAGGGAATTTTGTGCAATTTCTCCAAAAAGAAAAAGAAATGGGTGTGGGCCCGAAACCCTGTGGGGCTGCAAAACAACCCAAACGAACTGGGAAATGTTCCATCAGCACCAAACAAAAACAAGAACCCCAACACCAAAACACACCCAAACCAACACCTTTAAAAACCAAACATTTTAAAAAAAAAAAACAAAATGTGCTCACTGTTGATATCCACATAGAAAACAGATAAAGATGTGGTCACAGAATCGCCTGTGTGCTAGTCAGACATACATACAACATACAGAAAGCTACCTGTAGAGTTGCATTAACACTACAGTTGATGTCACACAGACAACACACACACACACACTCACGCACACACACACACACACACACACACACACACACACACACACACACAGGCACACAGACACATCCACAGCCAAACAAATAGACTGTTACCTGCATGTCTATCTTCTTCTGACAGTTAATACCTGCAGAAACAAATACAGACAGACCATCACCCATCCAGAGTTGCATTGATACAGGCTCAGTTGTGAAAACAGGGACCACACAGTTGAGCGTCATCCACTTAATAGTCTCTGATGGGGTTGCTCAAATTTTCTGACCAACATTGCAGGTGTTTGTATCTCTTAAGCCTGACTGACACCGGGATATATTATGAAAGCAAGTGTACAGTCATGCAGACTTAGACCAGAATGGAAATCTGTAGCATCATCTTCGTCATCCTCATTGATCAGCATGAAAAAAAGGCCTCAAATTCTGTGGCCCTGCATGCTCTGCTCTCATGGTGACCCCAGTTTTGGTATCCTCTCCACGTCTCTAGCCTTGGTTCTTTCCCTTTGACAATCAATATCCACACAGACGACAAATACAGACATACACAAACATGGACACCAACACAACCAGAAAACAGACCATTACCCGAATAAATTTGAAATGTTATTGATTATGCACCACCAGAAAATATAGACAAACAAATCACAAGACAAAAAACCGACAAATTTTGACCCATTAGGTCTTCTTCAGGCAAGATACAAAACACTCAGGACAACGAAAATGAACGAGCGATCACTTATCTTCATCCAATTCGACGCAAGATAGGCGTTGATTCTGTCTTCATCCAATTCAGAGGAAGACACGCGTTGATTCAACGCCTATCTTGCGCCGAACTGGATGAAGATAAGTGATTGCTCATTCATTTTCGTTGTCCTGAGTGTTTTGTATCTTGCCTGGAGAAGACCTAAGAGGTGGAAACGTGTCGTGTTTTGTCTGGTGACTCTGGCGGTGCATTATCACTGATATTTCACATATGTAAAGATTTCCTCTGGCAGTCGCCTCACTTTGCAGCCAGACCATTGCCCGAACATTGATCTTTCCCTTTATAGCTGATGTCCACACAGACTACAGGTATAGACACAGACAAACAAGGACACCAACACAGCCAGGAAGCAGACCATTACCTGTGTGTCCATCTTTCCCTGACAGCTGATGTCCACACAAACGACAAATAACACAACACATCAACACAGCCAGGAAGCAGACCATTACCTGTGTGTCCATCTTTCCCCTGACAGCTGATGTCCACACAAATGACAAATAACACAACACATCAACACAGCCAGGAAGCAGACCATTACCTGTGTGTCCATCTTTCCCCTGACAGCTGATGTCCACACAAACGACAAATAACACAACACACCAACACAGCCAGGAAGCAGACCATTACCTGTGTGTCCATCTTTCCCCTGACAGCTGATGTCCACACAAACGACAAATAACACAACACATCAACACAGCCAGGAAGCAGACCATTACCTGTGTGTCCATCTTTCCCCTGACAGTTGATGTCCACACAAACGACAAATAACACAACACACCAACACAGCCAGGAAGCAGACCATTACCTGTGTGTCCATCTTTCCCCTGACAGCTGATGTCCACACAAACGACAAATAACACAACACATCAACACAGCCAGGAAGCAGACCATTACCTGTGTGTCCATCTTTCCTCTGACAGTTGATGTCCACACAAATGACAAATAACACAACACATCAACACAGCCAGGAAGCAGACCATTACCTGTGTGTCCATCTTTCCCCTGACAGCTGATGTCCACACAAACGACAAATAACACAACACATCAACACAGCCAGGAAGCAGACCATTACCTGTGTGTCCATCTTTCCCCTGACAGCTGATGTCCACACAAACGACAAATAACACAACACACCAACACAGCCAGGAAGCAGACCATTACCTGTGTGCCCATCTTTCCCCTGACAGTTGATGTCCACACAGTCCTGCTCCAACAGAAACTTCACCAGGTCCAGACTCTTCCCGTAGGTACAGGCACTGTGGATGACACGTCAAACACTGAGTGATGTGGATGACACATCAAGGACTGAATGATATGGATGACACATCAAGGACTGTGTGATGTGGATGACACATCAAAGACTGAATGTTGTGGATGACACGTCAAGGACTGTGTGATGTGGATGACACATCAAAAACTGAATGTTGTGGATGACACGCCAAGGACTGTGTGATGTGGATGACACATCAAAGACTGAATGTTGTGGATGACACATTAAGGACTGAATGATGTGGATGACACATCAATGACTGAATGATGTGGATGACACATCAAGAACTGAATGATGTGGATGACACATCAAAGACTGAATTATGTGGATGACACATCAAGGACTGAGTGATGCGGATGACACATCAAGGACTGAATGATATGGATGACACATCAAGGACTGAGTGATGTGGATGACACATCAAGGACTGAATGATGTGGATGACACATCAAGGACTGAGTGATGTGGATGACACATCAAAGACTGAATGATATGAATGACACATCAAGAACTGAGTGATATGAATTACACATCAAGGACTCAGTGATGTGGACAACACATCAAGGACTGAACGATTTTCGATTCACCTTGTAACTGCTGTTCTACCCTATACCACCTGTCTGCTACGAACAATCAATTACAATTCCAACTGTTCTGCCCACAGAGGGTACCTCTGCACTCATTTCCATAGAGGCCCTTTGGGACGTGCTGAGCATTAAGAGTCGCCGTTTGACGACAACGGCGGTTGCCAAAATAACTGTCATTGTAAAGTGCTTTAACTCTGAAAGGTTTTCCAAAAAAAATATTTTTTCCTCTTTTGTCAAGTGCGACTATGTCCAATAATGATAAGGACAGCTCTCTCAACCTACTTGTAGACAAGTTAACAGCCAAACTGCTGCTGAACCTATAACGCTGGCTCGGAGAGCTGTGAAGACTGTATGGATATGTCTTCACTCACCTGAAACTTCAAAGGCAGAGCATGAGGTGACAAAAGCTGGGGGCGGCTGGTGTCCTGATCACAGGTGGACTCATGATTTTTTTAATGACAGTGAGTAACCACAATAGTTATGAACATCAACAAAGTACAGATACATGGACAGAAAATTACTCTGGTGTACTCTTCTGCCTGAAGTATGGAAAAGCAGCTTTCTAAAAATCACATGTGCCTGTGGGTATGCTACTTTGAGACAGCTCCTTTTCCAATACATCATACAGAAGAATACATGGGAGGTAAATGTGGATCTTGCCAAAATCAGGTCCAATTCTTAATTTTCATACAAACTTTGGTGTGATCTGAATTACCAGTGCGTGATTGGTTATTTTGTTGTTGTTGATTACCTGAGTTTCAAAAGTTAAATGTGAATTCCTGCAGTACTTTAGAAAGCATTTTCAAAGCTGCCAGAATCTTATGTAAATGAAAAGGGTTGTTAAAGGGTTAACTGACTGATGCACTGTTTGAAATTCATTTGGTCTGGGCCCATTCTGTATAAAGTGGCACTGCTAGCAATATTTTCATACCTGAATGTTTGTCTGATTGACTGACGGGGTGATACACTGGCTGACTGACTGACTGACTGATTCTCACTGGTCCAGACTCTTCCTGTATGTATATGCACTGCTTCCATATATACAAAGGACATAATGATTAGCCGACCAACTCATCAACATTCAGATCAGCTGAATATATGAATACCACATAAGCCTTACCTACAGGTGGTCTGACTGATCAATGGCAAGCAAACATTTTCAGCATGCCAACACAATGTACAGAATTTGAAGTGATCAACAAGTGATTAACAAGGATTCGATATAAGAAAAAGAAACACCCGAAGGTGCTGGGGAGGACCCAGAGAAGCACTGTCTTCGCCTGCCTTTAGAGCAGTCCTGTACCACCCTTGGAGGCCTGCGCTGTGTTGACGATGGGTACAGGCACGCACAGGATACTCCATTAAGATATCAAGGGACATAACTGCTCCTGAACAGAGGTAAATTAGACTACAGGATGCAGCTCATAACAGCCTTAAAGTAGCATCCCCATGGGTGTACCAGCCCGTATTTCATGACTGCAGAGCCCACCGGCGAAAAACACCACCCTCCAGCTGCCGAGCACACCCCACAGACCCAACCACCCCTGCCCACGGACAGACGAAGACAGCCCCACTCCAGACGCAGCCAAGCTTTCGCCATACGGTCTTATGTGCCCTCAAGAGAGAATCCAAAGTATGCTAAAAGAAAGAATTAAGAAACCAAAACACACGTGATGAGAACAGAAAAGAAGAAGAAGAGTACAAAGATGAAGAAGAAAGAGAGAGAAAAAAAAAGTGGAAGATGAAGAAGAAAAAGAAGAATGACAGGAGACGGCGTCCAAAGATCACCTGTGTAGGGGTGTTTCGCTGAAGACGTTTTCCTTGTTGAGACTTTCCGTGCCTGTCAGTGTGACCAGCTGCTTGGCGATCTCCACCTTGCCGTTGTAGCACGCTCTGCCCACACACACACGTCCATGGGATCGTCCATCACACTGCTGTACATTCTGTGTTATCTAAACTGCTATCTTTTTCTTAATCCTGACTACAGACGTGACCGACGTTGGTCCTTTGTGCACAACTGATGATCATTTCATCTATGTGGAGGGGTATTTGGGTGAAGGGAAGGATTAGGGGGGAAGGGGAGAGTGCAATGAGGAAAAAGGGGGGCCAGGTGGGAGTGGAGACATGGAGGGGAAGAGGGAGGGTAGATGGCTGGGCACAATTGAGGGCGACAGTGGTGGCGTGCATAAATTCATTTTCTGCTGAGGTGGGGGGGATTTGGGGAGAAGGTGGGGGGGAGTGGGGGAGGGGGTGGGGGGGATGGGGGGAGGGGGTGGGGGGGGAGTGAGGGAGGGGGTGGGGGGAGGGGGTGGGGGGGAGTGGGTGGGGGGGAGTGGGGGGGTGGGGGGGATGGGGATGAACAGGACAAGCAGTGGAAAGTTTTGTTGCCTGACAACATTAAGTGGAAGAATGGATGATACGTTCTGCCACCACGCTATGACTTTTTCTTCCTTTTTCTCCTGTTTAAAAAAAATCCTCTTTTCTTTCTTCAGATGCTGCGTCTATTGTTTGGAATGGGGCTGGAGTGTAGGAGGTTTTGAGACATCCCCACAACCCACCTCTGGGCTCACTGTCTACACTAGGTTAGATTGTGATTTTCATTTCACATTCCTTTCGCCCAGCCAGCTGTGGGGGGCAAGTGTTGAGGTTTCTACGTACAAAAGCGTTGTCAGTGAAGGAACAAACATTCCAAAAGCATCTTATAATAGTAAGTTAATCTTCATGGGCCATGGTGTTACAGCATTGGGTCTGCATATGCACACGCTCACAAACACACACACACACTACACACACACACTACACACACACTACACCAATACACACACCACACACACTATACACACACACTACACACACACACACTAAAACCACATTATACACACACACACACACACACACCACTACACACACACGCACTACGCACACACTACACACACACACTATACACACACACTACACACACCATTATACACACACACACACACACACACACACACACACACACATCTAAATTGTCTAATATCACGAATAGTGGATAGACGTTAAATGAAAGACACACACACACACACACACACACACACAACACACACACACTACACACACACACGAACTACACACACACACACACACGCACTACACACACACACATATGTACACACACAAAACACACACACACATGTACACACACACACACACACACACACACACACACACACCACACACACACACACACACACACTACACACATACACACACTACACACACACACACACACACACACACACACACACACACACACAACTACACACACACCACACACCACACACACACACACTACACCCCCCACCCCCAGACTCACAGATGCAGGGGGGTGTCACCATAGATGTTGGTGTGGTGGGGCTGGGCCCCGTGGTCCAGCAGGTAGTGCAGCACCACCAGGTGGCCTGACTTGCAGCAGAAGTGGAGAGGGTTGTGTCCCTCGTCATCGCACACCGTGACTGTTCAAAGTCAAAACCGCATGTCACGCACTGATGTATTGTTGCATGGGGTATATGACGTTTACTGCTTGGCACATACACCTGGGCTACCACTGAGGAAAAATCCCTAAAACTGTATAGGGTCCTGTGACATGCATCTCCACCCAACGCGCGCCCATCCCCGAAAACATCTGAATGTTGTTTTCAAAATGGACAATGCAGCCTAACGTAATTCTGAGCTACAAGCAAAGCCTTGCCTGCTTTTCAGTCCAACCACAAGACCACTTGTTTGAGAGCTTTTTGTCAATCTTGTCAGTTTCTTTTACTTCTGCAGCATCTTGCTGATGTACAACATAAGAGCATGATGTTACTTTGCCCACAACATCTTCCATGGTCTAGACAAGGAAGTTTCCGTGAGATGTCCAGATCTCAGTGTCATCTGTCAGTGTGATGATAGTGCAGCCAGTGTTCCATGGAGTTCACTGCCCTTTTTTCATTCTTCCCTACTCATGTTTTACTGAAATATTCTTTTTTCTTCACAGATTCCCATGTATGCTTTTGCTGGAATCTGCCAATACAGATACTCACACATATTCACCTAATACAGTGGCTATACTACAATATTATGCATACACAGTTTAATATCCATAAGAAACCCAATTCAAATTGCCTGATTTCAAATTAAAATTTTTTTTAAAAAGAAAACAAATATGTATGATTAACATCTTATTCTTCATTGTACATCAGTTTCCCCGAAGATGGAGTATGGCTGCCTTAATGGTGGGATAAAAAAGGGTCATACACACAAAACTCCACTGCCTGGCTATACAGGGAGTGTCCGCAGGAGTATCAGCCTGCGTACGCAGAAAGAAAGAAAAGAATTGTACATCAGACACACCTGCCACAGGCCTGATAAAGGTCTGGAGGGTTTTCTTCATTGTACATCAGACACAACTGCCACAGGCCCTGATAAAGGTCTGGGGGGTTTCTTTCTCCACAGGGTGTCTGCAGACTAAGTTTGTACAGGTGGACTGGACAGAACTGGTGAAGGAGTGTCACCATCACTGGGGAAGTGAAGCACGGAGTACAGTGAAACTTGGTGAACTTAACGGTGCCAAAGTCTTGGACTTCCTGTTCTCAGAATCTTTAAGATCACCTGGTCTTTCATTGAGAGGAGAAGGATATACAATGTGCAGGGTTCCCACAGATATCAGAAAAAAAAGTTCAAGGGGTTTTCAAGGGAATTTCCAGGGGTTAGCAGCTTCATTCAAGGGGTAGTAATTAACAACTTTCTTGCAAAGTTATGTTTATTAAACTCCATGAGCAGCCTGTTACTATCAATCATTAACCATTTGTGCTCAAATACCTGGCCTTCGTTTCAGTGCAGGCAAACTTGTCAGCAACAGAACACGATGGAAACATTTTTTTGAATATCTCCCCAACACCAGTGAAACTGTGATAAGAGTAATGCTTCTCCATGACAAACAAAGTCCAATACACCTCAGCATTAGGACATCGTTCTTGGTGCATGATTCGTCGATCGTTTTCTGTTTAGAAAAGCTGCTTGAAGACCCTGCAGCTGCTGATGTGGAAGGTGCATCTTGAGACCCCCCTGTCACTGCAGTAAAACTTGAAGTTGAAGGCAGTTGACTGCCAGTCTCCTGCCTTGCACCCGGTGGTTCAGATCTTGGTGAGGAGTTTCGGTTTCCAAGAGTGAATCCATGCATGGTCAGCTGTGTGGCACCACCGGCATTTCTCTTATTCTCATGTTCATGTTCCACAACCGTTTGTGTTTCACTCCATCAGCATGACTCTTCACAGCACTGATGCCCATACCGAGATACTAAAACTCTTCTTGCACAATGTGCACCTTGCTGAGTGTTCGTTTTCTCCACGAGCTAACCAACCTTTGAAAGCATCTTTTTCTGCCCACATATCATTGAAAACGCAGTCTCCTTTCCCCATCTTGCAGGCTCAGTAGCACTATTTGGCGCAAAACATCGACCGTCGACACAACCCCGATGGTAACCAAAGGGAAAGAACTCTGTTGGCTTCTACACTTACGTCTATAGTAAGTCAAACACTAGTCACTGACGAGTTATTTCCCCTTCTGCTTCAGCTAGGCTGTTGTCGGTTGCTACGGGATCGGCGATCACGAAGCCACATGGAGTGACAGAGATTGTGATTTATTTCGTATAAAAAAACATTTTCTTGAGTGACAGTCACTTCCTTGCTTTGAGAGGACAGATTGTGACCGATTTTGAAATTTCAAGGACTTTTCCAGGGGGGTTAGGCCTTCAGCTTATTTTTAAGTACTTTTCCAGGCCTTGAAATGGTCATGTCAAATCTCAAGCACTTTTCAAGAAAATAATGGGGCGTACGAACCCTGAATGTGTTTTTTTTCAAGCTATGTGTAAACATATTTAACATTCTAAATGGGATGGAGGCTAACGACATGTGGAGATCCCTTATGACTCAAGCATTTCTCATGGTGCCCTAGGGTCCATGGTGATGGAATGATGGTGATCATGATGGCAGCAGAACTTGGAGTCTAAGAACCTCCTGTTTTTCTGACCAATATTCACTGTTCAGCCTTGTCAGCTTAGTCTTGAGGTCTGTTGTGGTTTACTACGACCAGCAATAAATACAATGTATAGGATTGTATTTCACTTAATGAACTCAACCATCTTCATGTTCATTCATCTCAATGACATGTGAGTGGTTGATCAGTATTTCATGGGCATGTTGCGAAAATATCTTGGAAACATCACCAGTCTGACTCAGGCTACTTTTCCCACAACTGACATAACTCCTCTGAGCCCATGAAAAAAAGAGTGCAGCGCAGGATAGCTTGGGAGTCAACAGATCTAGATGGCAGTGGTTTCCTAGTGGTGGTCCATGGAGAAATGGAATGGTCAAGTGGTTTCCTAGTGGTGGTCCGAGGAGAAATGGAATGGTCAAGTGGTTTCCTAGTGGTGGTCCATGGAGAAATGGAATGGTCAAGTGGTTTCCTAGAGGTGGTCCATGGAGAAACGGGATGGTCAAGTGGTTTCCTAGTGGTGGTCCATGGAGACATGGAATGGTCAAGTGGTTTCCTAGAGAAATGGAATGGTCAAGTGGTTTCCTGGAGAAATGGAATGGTCAAGCGGTGGTCCGAGGAGAAATGGAATGGTCAAGTGGTTTCCTAGTGGTGGTCCATGGAGAAATGGAATGGTCAAGTGGTTTCCTAGTGGTGGTCCATGGAGAAATGGAATGGTCAAGTGGTTTCCTAGTGGTGGTCCATGGAGAAATGGAATGGTCAAGTGGTTTCCTAGTGATGCTCCATGGAGAAATGGAATGGTCAAGTGGTTTCCAAGTGGTGCTCCATGGAGAAATGGAATGGTCAAGTGGAGAAACAAAAACTGGACGTTGAAAATCATTTTTTAACAAAATGTTTGTAAACACTAACAGAGTGTAGAGGAATGCATGTTTTACTTTATGATACAAAACAGGAAAGATCATTTTTGTTGAATATGTCGTCTTTAACAGTCACAAATAACAGACACGGAAACAGCTGAAACCAGTACTCCCTAGACGGCCATCAGCAGGAGAGCCTTTTTCCGATGTTTCAAACATCAGTATAAAGAATGCATGTCAGCTATTCTCCTGTTTACAACCAAATAGGGAGATTGTTGGTGCATTTTCATGTGTTTGTTAGTGTGTGTTTGTGTGTGTGTGTGTGTGTGTGTGTGTGTGTGTGTGTGTGTGTGTGTGTGTGTGTGTGTGTGTGTGTATGTGACTTTTGTGTGTGTGTGTGACATTGTGTGTGTGTGTGTGTGTGTGTGTGTGTGTGTGTGTGTGTGTGTGTGTGTGTGTGTGTGTGTGTGTGTGTGAGACATTGTGCATAAGACAAGCATTAACTTTGCACCTGCTTTGTGTGTTTCTTGTCTTGTGGCTAGTTTTCAGTAACACTGCACAATATTTCAGACTTATGGCCCATGAAGTTTAACTGATACCCGGTTTTAACACAAGGGGTAGCTACCATCAGCCTTGTTGTCGGCAGTGAAGGTTAACTGATACCCGGTTTTAACACAAGGGGTAGCTACCATCAGCCTTGTTGTTGGCAGTGAAGGTTAACTGATACCCGGTTTTAATACAAGGGGTAGCTACCATCAGCCTTGTTGTCGGCAGTGAAGGTTAATGATACCCGGTTTAACACAAGGGGTAGCTACCATCAGCCTTGTTGTCGGCAGTGAAGGTTAATTGATACCCGGTTTAATACAAGGGGTAGCTACCATCAGCCTTGTTGTCGGCAGTGAAGGTTAACTGATACCCGGTTTCAACACAAGGGGTAGCTACCATCAGCCTTGTTGTCAGCAGTGCCCTCACACAGGAGAGTTGGGTGATCTTAGGTTGCCTTTGGCGCAGCCAAGTGCAGAGGCCGTCACCAGATTGCGTGATGTTAGTCTGCCAGTTCCTGTTCAGCGCTTCCACCTCCTGTCGACCCACTTGTTTAGCTTATTCACCGTCACATGGCACATCATTCATTGTCATCATCATTAAGACATTCATTGTCATCAGTGTCATCATCATGATCAACAGAACCACTGTCATCATCATAAATGTTATTACAGTCTGTGACTGGGTAGGTGAATAGCATATCTGAGTCAGTAAGTATGTGACCTTGCACAGGTGCGGGGGAGTGTGTACATGCGCAGCTGTGGATGTTCTTGATTCTTCAGTTCATAATTCTTCTTATGCGCTTGGATTTTGTTTTAGTTTGTTTTGTTTTTTTTGCTTTGTATTTCAAATTTGTAACTTGCCTGCCATGCTTCTTAACAGACAATCATAACATTTCAGAAATGACCGACTCAAATGTACAAAAAGCTTTTAGTAAAGTGTTTACTCTTTCCAAGGATAACAGTCACAACACTGTTTGTTACTGCGTAGTTATCGTTAAAAAAAAAGAAGACAAAAAAAGCCAAAATGCGCCAGTCAACAGGGACTAAGCGCTATACATGAGCGTGCATGACCATAGGATTGTAACTCGTGCGATATCCATGGCAAATGCTGCTCATCATTATCATCTTTGTCATCACTGGTGTCCTATTTTTCTTTGTCAGCAGGCTTCTGCTTTTATATCATATGATCATCGTAGTTATCATTGTGATCCTTACTGTCACCATACACAACTGTTCCACATCACTCTGTTACAGTCATTGTTATCATATTTTCATCATTTCCGCTGTCTCACATTTTTGTGGTTTGTTGGTTGCCGCTCATAATGATCAAAGGAAAGTGGACGACGAAAAGACTTCAACCCACCCACCTTCTCATGGCCGAAGTAGCATGCTATGTGGAGTGGAGAGAACTTGACAATGTCTCCAATGTCGATGTGAGCTCCATGGGAAAGGAGAATCCTTGTGATCTGTTTGACACAGAACGAACCTCACGTTAACCACTTCATTGCTGATTTTGTTGACACAGGCTCACATTAACTCCTTGACTGCTGATCGTTTGACGTAGGATGGCATTCACTTTAACCCCCTAACTGCTGATCTGTTGACAGTCATATGTGATGCGCTCCCACAAAAGGTACATTAAGTGTCATTTTGAAGATTTTGAGATTTTGGCACAGTCAGAAACTAGAGAAATTAAGCTTCACAATGATATGCTTGGTTTTGTTTTAGGTTTATTAAAACCAAAGTTATAGTAGTTTATATCCAGCTAGTAGCAAGGCGGCCATTTTGAGAAAATGCCTGTTAAAGTTGACAGAGCAATCTTGATGAAAAACCCTTAGCAACAGGGGTTATTTTTTAACAGAAATCAATGAAACTTGGAGCAAACAATCTTTACTCCTTCCTGCATCAATCAACGAGACATTTATCACTAATTCGTCCTCTTTTTCTTTTTTTCAAGTGATTTCCTTTTAGAAAAAAATGAGCATGAAACTGCAGATCACAGAAAGTGTCTCGCTCATTTGGATTTCATTTACAAACAGTTTTGCTGATTTTGTGGATGCCCCATCATCTTGTGAAGATTTGAGATCACATCTTTTAAAAGTTTTATTCCCAAACTGTAACAGTTGCATAACTATTTTCTAAATCTCATTAATTTTTAACAGCCAAAATTTTTCTGATCTTCTGAGAGCGGCGCATTTTTCTTTCTTTCTTTTTCTGTTCAATGGGTTACTTGGTATCTGGTGAATGGCAGCTCTTTGAAGCATGAAGCTGGAAGAACATGTTAAAAAAAGAGTAAATTACCTCTTTCTACCTTATACCCCCCCCCCCCATCCCCTCGAGAAAAAAAAATAGAAAAAAAGAAAATAAAAAAAGACCACCTTCATTAGTCACAAGATGCATGCAATAATAAAAGCAAAATTTGCTGCCTGGTCGTGTGCCTGATGCATTCTATTGTCCGCACAATTTCCCATTTCTCCGTGGCCAAAAGTGTCATCAACGTGGACAAGTGGTGCGTCTTCTTTGTCATCGCACTCTGACAGATCCACTTCAGTTTGCAAGTCGGATTCTTCGTCAGCTGGTGCGTCGAGTTGTGGCAGCAAAGGTTCCACATGTGTCAGTTCGTTCACATCTTGCTCATCTTCACTTGCAACATTGTCGCTGTTGTCACTGTCGATCGTAGTTTCCGCGTCATCAAGAAAATAATCATTAATCAGATCTGTGATTTCTTCCATTTCGGGCATGCCAGCTGCCAAACTTTGACTTAAAGATCGGCGAGGCGTTTCTCTTTTCGCTTCTCCATGATCGTCGTTCGACATTCGCCCATCCCGACCGGTGTAAACAACTTGCACAGTTATTGCCCTTAAGATGAAATTGACCAATCGGAGGGTTGTTGCTACAGGGGGTTCATGAGTCCCTCGTTCTCATTGGCTAAACTGCTAGCGTTTGTTTACTATATTTGGAAGCAAATTACGCACACATCTTAAAATATCCACTGTAGTGAATGAGCGAGCCGTTTGCGCGGGACTTTGCTGAGTCGAACGATAGGTCATATGCGTGGGTTGCCTGTATGGTTGTGTAGTAACAAAGCCGCGAAGTCGACCAAAATTTCGATCCTTTTGTGTTGATTTTTCGTCAACACACCTTACAAAAGGGTAAAATAAGTAACTTTATAGGTCGAATTGAGCTATAAGACTTCACAATATGAATTTTAAGGGTTTAAAGTTGCCAAAAATGCGAAAAACACAAAATCCATAAAAATAGATCAAACCACCTTTTCAAGCCCGTAGGCCAAATCGCTCACGGCCGCACCAGCCCACTCAGAGCCACAGCATTTAGTTCACTCAACGCTTTGCCTTTTGACCCCAGCTAGGCCCGTAACGAGTCAGCCACCGCACAACCAGACGCGCGATCTTTCCTCAGCGAACACGCTTTGTGTGTTTGGACGCTTCGAGACTGGTGCAACATCATTAAGTTATATTTACTGTACAGAGGTTTTTAGACTATAATTTCTGTACGAGAGCAATAGCGCAGTGAGTACTTGAGAGTGTGACAAAAGCTGGCATTTCGCTCTTCTCTGTGAGTACCATAATTAAGTTCGTGTTTAAAACTTTCTGACAGAACTTTGCGACCGGCAAAACCTAGGCTATAGCCTGGCGCGCGCGTGCGTCGTTGGCAGAAAATAGCTCACAGGGTGTTGTGGACAGAGACAATTCCGCTTTTCTAGCGGTTTTAAGCTGCTCGCGCCTGTGTGTAGTCGTTGTGTACCTAGGCGCGATACAGACAGCAAAGCAATGTGTTGTTCGCTATTCTCCACGCTTACTCGAAGCCCCTTCAAGCGAACCGTTTCGGGCCTTATCTCGACACTCTAGGGTGTCAGATACAAGACTGCTCACAATTTGTTTCTTCTGCTTTTCCGTCTCACGCTTTGTGAAGACTGACTCCAGCGACTAAATGTAGCAGTAAGAACTGCCGTGCGCTCTCAGCGACTTAGTGTACCCTTCGTGGGAGCGCGTCACATATTAACTCTTTGATTGCTGATCTTTTGACATAGGTTGACACCGACTTTAACCCCTTGACTGCTGAACTGTTGACATAGGGTCATATCAACTCCTTGACTACTGATCTAATTACTTTAACCCCTTGACTGCTGATCTGTTGATACAGAATGACATTCAGAGAAATCCCTGACCGCTGATCTATTGACACAGGATGACACTCACTTTCGCCCCCTGCCTGCTGATGTGATAGAATTGAATAACACTGTCATTGAGAGCCGATCTGTTCACACATACAACATAAGTATTTGCTTTAATGTTGTTGTACATCCAGTCTGTAAGTGTATTCTGCCTGAACATACAGCCCACACAGCTAAAAGAGAAGGACCAATGCAGAGAGTTGGACCCAGTCAAGGAAAGGATTCTGAAAAAAAATATTTTGAAGCCAGGCAGCTTGTGGTAATCCCCATTCTGAACAGTCTGAGAGCTTTGGTGCCCATTCCCTCAGATCACAGCCGTGCCAGCCGACACAACACTGACCTCCAGGTGGCCGCACATGGCGGCGACGTGAAGGGAGGTCACATCGCTGTGACCAGGCTGGTTCACATCCGCCCCTCCATCTGCCAGGGCTTCCACCTGTTCCACATCGCCCTGCAACAGTCATCACACATCACTGTTCCACATCGCCCTGCAACAGTCATCACACATAGCTGTTCCACATCGCCCTGCAATAGTCATCACACAACGCTGTTCCACATCGCCCTGCAACAGTCATCACACATAGCTGTTCCACATCGCCCTGCAACAGTCATCACACAACGCTGTTCCACATCGCCCTGCAACAGTCATCACACAACGCTGTTCCACATCGCCCTGCAACAGTCATCACACATCACTGTTCCACATCGCCCTGCAACAGTCATCACACATAACTGTTCCACATCACCCTGCAACAGTCATCACACATAACTGTTCCACATCGCCCTGCAACAGTCATCACACATCACTGTTCCACATCGCCCTGCAACAGTCATCACACATCACTGTTCCACATCACCCTGCAACAGTCATCACACATTACTGGTCCACATCGCCCTGCAACAGTCATCACAAATCACTGTTCCACATCACCCTGCAACAGTCATCACACGTCACTGTTCCACATCGGCCTGCAACAGTCATCACACATCACTGTTCCACATCGCCCTGCAACAGTCATCACACATAGCTGTTCCACATCCACCTGCAACAGTCATCACACATCACTGTTCCACATCGACCTGCAACAGTCATCACACATCACTGTTCCACATCACCCTGCAACAGTCATCACACATAGCTGTTCCACATCCACCTGCAACAGTCATCACACATCACTGTTCCACATCGACCTGCAACAGTCATCACACATCACTGTTCCACATCACCCTGTAACAGTCATCACACATCACTGTTCCACATCACCCTGTAACAGTCATCACACATCACTGTTCCACATCGCCCTGCAACAGTCATCACACATAGCTGTTCCACATCCACCTGCAACAGTCATCACACATAGCTGTTCCACATCGCCCTGCAACAGTCATCACACATCACTGTTCCACATCGCCCTGCAACAGTCATCACACATCACTGTTCCACATCCACCTGCAACAGTCATCACACATAGCTGTTCCACATCCACCTGCAACAGTCATCACACATAGCTGTTCCACATCACCCTGCAACAGTCATCACACATCACTGTTCCACATCGCCCTGCAACAGTCATCACACATAGCTGTTCCACATCACCCTGCAACAGCCATCACACATAGCTGTTCCACATCGCCCTGCAACAGCCATCACACATCACTGTTCCACATCGCCCTGCAACAGTCATCACACATAGCTGTTCCACATCGCCCTGCAACAGTCATCACACATAGCTGTTCCACATCACCCTGCAACAGTCATCACACATCACTGTTCCACATCGCCCTGCAACAGTCATCACACATCACTGTTCCACATCACCCTGCAACAATAATCGCACATCACTGTTCCACATCGCCCTGCAACAGTCATCACACATCACTGTTCCACATCGCCCTGCAACAGTCATCACACATCACTGTTCCACATCACCCTGTAACAGTCATCACACATCACTGTTCCACATCGCCCTGTTACAGTCATCACATATTGTCCTGTTACAGTCACCATATACAACTGTTCCACACCACTCTGTTACAGTCACCATACATAACGTTTCCACATTATCCTGTTACAGTCACCATACATAACTGTTCCACATTATCCTGTTACAGTCACCACATATTATCGCCTTGTTACAGTCACCACATATCATCGCCTTATTACAGTCATCACATATTATCACCTTGTTACAGTCACCACATATCACCTTGTTACAGTCATCACATATTATCACCTTATTACAGTCACCACATATATCACCTTGTTACAGTCACCACATATCATCACCTTGTTGCAGTCACCACATATCATCACCTTGTTACAGTCATCACATATTATCGCCTTGTTACAGTCACCACATATTATCGCCTTGTTACAGTCACCACATATCATCACCTTGTTACAGTCACCACATATGAATGTTCCACTCTATACCCTGTTTCAGACACCACATACAACTTTTTCGTACCTCAGTTTCAGTTACAATTACCACACACAATTATTCTGAGTCGGCCTGTTACATTCACCACAAGCAACTTTTCCACACTGCCTTGTACAGTCACCACAGGTACCTTTTCCACATCACCCTGTTACAGTCACCACAGGTACCTTTTCCACATCACCCTGTTACACTCATCATGTGTAACTTTTCCACTCTCCTCTGTTGCATTCACCACACATAACGTTCCACATCACCTCATTATGTTCACTAAAACACAACTGTTACACATTCACCTGTTAAATTCATTACACATAACTAGTAAACACCACACTGTTACAGTAACCAGATGTAACTGATCCACATTACAGTTAGTACAGACAACTGTTCTACATTGCTATTTTATATTCACCACACATAATAAGTAAGTATTTCAATCATTCCCTGTCGCCCTGTTACAATCACCGCACTCAATTTTTCCACCTCTATCAGTTACAATCACCACATGTGCTGTTGCACAGTGCCATATTACAGCTACTAAACATAACTGTTTCCCTTTACTATCTGGCACTGATAGTCACCATATTACCACACTAACTGTTTTAGATCTCCCTGTTAGACCTGCGTGTGACTGAGCTCTCTCTCTCCCCTCTCTCTCTCTCTCCTCACACACACACACACACACACACAGATACACACACACACATACACATTGATTGTGTGTGTGTTTGTGTTGTGTGTGTGTGTGTGTGTGTGTGTGTGTGTGTGTGTGTGTCTGTGTGTGCGTGCGTGCGCGTGCGTGCGTGCGTGCGTGCATACGTGCATGCGTGTTTTGTGTGCGCGCCCATGCATGCGCCTATCTTTCTATCTATCAATCACAATCATAACATCAGCACACATGAATGTTCTATGTATGCCTGCTACAATCACTATATCCCCACCCATAGCTGTTCCATACAGCCAAGTTCATGACAAAGAATGTTCTATGTATGCCTGCTACACTCACTATATCCCCACCCATAGCTGTTCCATACAGCCAAGTTCATGACATGAATGTTCTATGTATGCCTGCTACAGTTCACTAATCCCCCCCCCCCCCCCCCCCTTAGCTATTCCATACAGCCAAGTTCATGACATGAATGTTCTATGTATGCCTGCTACAGTCACTATATCCCCACCCATAGCTGTTCCATACAGCCAAGTTCATGACATCACCTACACAGCTGTTTTGTATTTCCAACACTTTAACCACTGCGGTATAGACCACTCTGGAACGTGGTGGTAAGAAAATATATTTAAAAAAAGCAACTACTGAAGAACAGTTGTACGCAAGCATGCTTTAACATGGCAGTAAATGAGTAGTTCTTCAGTACTGTTGACAATTAGGGGTCGGTCATAAAAGTGATTCCATTAAAAGCTGTGAAATGGTTGTTTCATAAAATTTAGTGCACTGCTGAGGAAAATGGCTATACTATCAAATGTATAAAATTGTTTGCCAATTTTCTTTTTCTATACAATTAAAAGGAAAAAAATTGCTAGAGAGCCAAAAAATGGCGACTGAAAATGGGAACGCTGACACCTACCTACTTTGAATTCGTGTGGAGCCTTCCAGACGTGCTGAGGGCAGTTTGTATTTCACAGAAACTGTGTTCGAGTATCGTAAAATCAATGCATGAAACTTAAAGTTAAAGTTAAAGTGTTTTAACAAAAAGTGCCTATTTGAGAACGCCAAACTTAGCGTTATGTGTGACACGCGTGATGTCCCAAGTCCACAAAAAAAAAAAAATCGCTCAACAAAAGTTCGTCACTCGCGGTTGCCACAATGTTTTTTCCAGCACTATTTGCAACTAACAGTTTACAAAGGCACATACATAAGAAATTACATCAGAATACTTATTTCATTTGAAAGAAAAAGAAAAATCTTTTCACGCTGTCCTAAATGGATCACACATAACACCGAAACTTCGTATTTGAATTTTGAACGAACAAAAGCGCTTCGAGTTTCCGTGGCCGGTGGGGGAGTAAAGTGTGTAAACATAAACCAATATCAGTGACATAGTACGCAGAGAACTGTACAGGAAGTGAGAAATTGCACCTTAAAGGCGTGATGTCCCTTTCCGATGTCCGTGTATCACACGAGATACATGCGAGGCGCAAGTCAACTCGGTAAAGAAATCTTCAAAGTACTTCTTTCTGAATGGTCATCTGTGCCTGAGTAAGTTCTTTTATATTCTTCACTGTTTAGTATATCATTTTGTTACAGTATAAAGTAGTAATACTCATCATTCATGCTGGCAAACCATTCTGAATGTTTGAAGCGTGGTTTCGGGCCTATGTCCCCGTGGCGCAAACGAAACACAAATCTTGCAATTTTTAATGATTACTCGTGATCGTTAGCAATATTTCAACAGTGAATGTGTACTTCAGATACCTGATTGTATTTGAATTAATTCTAGTAATATAATCTAATGTTTGAAACACAGTCTGGATCTTTTAATAAAAGACAATTGATTTTATAGCTGCGTGTGATTCATGGGACAGTAAGTCCTACGAATCACATGTCCTGTATTTGCAATTGATAGCATTATTCATCAGACAGAAGCAATACTAAATGTGTGGTACTAGTTTTAAATGCACTTCTCATAATCTTGATATAATTTGATATGTCTGTCTTTCTTTGAGTTGGTAATGTGTAAGTTTCAGGCCAAAGCATCAGGTGTGAAACATGGGACGACTTGATCAGTTAATACCGTTTACCCATTTTGGTAAGAGGTGTTTCTAGAGAAGCTTTGTGTCCTTTCTATTAAAACTCAATAAGATCTACATAGTAATAACTGTTTAAATCACTATTATTAGAGTTTTAACTTTTTATTTTCTATTTGTTGACATTTGTTCATTTGTGATGGTTGCAGGTCTTGGAATCAGATGAACCTGAAATCCAAGTCAAGTTCCTCAAAGCCGTGAACCACCATAATGTGTTCCCTGCAAACCATGGAATATACTGGTGCCTCGTGAGGACGTCACATTTGTGGAGGCACCAACAGTGACACGTGCAACCTTTTTTTTTTTTTTTTTTAAAGACACTTCAAACAAGACTGACAATCCTCATTCATTTTTTTGTGCATGTTTTTTCATATTGTGTCCTTTGTTTTTTTTTTCTTTTTATATCAGTTTCTCTGTCGTGTGTGTGTGTGTGTGTGTGTGTGTGTGTGTGTGTGATACACAGTTTCTCATTTTATTCTTTGATGAAAACATTTGTCTTATCACATGCTCATCTGTGCCTCATCTCTAAAGCCATCAGAATTGTTAAAAATTTTTAAAAACATATCATTGTTTCTTTTATCTTGCTTTATTAAATAGCCAACACAAACAGTTTTTGTGTTATGAGTGTTCTGTTTCTGTTGAGTCTTTTCGTCCGTCTTCTGCCAATGCTGTCCCACAAAACACTGTAACACTTTTTTTAAATAATGGTATTTCACTAAAAAGAGTGATCCGTCAGGATTTCAAATACTGGTATCTTATAAATATTATTACAGCATATATTTGTAATTTAATTAAGTTAATGGTTGGTTGTGGCTAGTGATATATAAAAAAATTCTCTGAGGACTGTTACGTATGCTGCGGTGTCCCAGGTTTTATGTTCCTAAAAATAGTTTGTCTTTATTCCAAATTATCATTTTTTAGATGTGCATGTTTTCTTTCAACATGTTAAGATGTAACAAAAACTGATTTGAATTAAACTATAATATTTATTATATAGTTATATAGTCATGTCCCAGCGATGCACACATCACACAGCTGACAGCACCCCCCCCATTCAAATCTTTTTTTCAGAAACACCATTGTTGATACTGATATTTTCCTTTCAAAATGTGAAAATACATATATTAAGCTACCAAACACAGGTATCAGAATACTCCAAGCCTGATGTATAATTTTTTTGTCATTTTCCCACATTTGGTCACGAGTACTGGAGAACCACTCAAATGCATGATACTGAAATATGATGGTAAGAAACAACGCTGGTACAGCACTGACAGACAGTGGTAAGGCACAACACTGACAGACAGAGTTAAGGGACAGCACTGACAGACAGTGGTAAGGGACAGCACTGACAGACAGTGGTAAGGGACAGCACTGACAGACAGTGGTAAGGGACAGCACTGACAGACAGTGGTAAGGGACAGCACTAACAGACAGTGGTAAGGGACAGCACTGACAGACAGTGGTAAGGCAACACTGACAGACAGTGGTAAGGAACAGCACAACACTGACAGACAGTGGTAAGGAACAGCACAACACTGACAGACAGTGGTAAGGAACAGCACAACACTGACAGACAGTGGTAAGGAACAGCACAACACTGACAGACAGTGGTAAGGAACAGCACAACACTGACAGACAGTGGTAAGGCACAACACTGACAGACAGTGGTAAGGCACAACACTGACAGACAGAGGTAAGGCACAACACTGACAGAGAGGTAAGGCACAACACTGACAGACAGTGGTAAGGCACAACACTGACAGACAGAGGTAAGGCACAACACTGACAGACAGAGGTAAGGCACAACACTGACAGACAGTGGTAAGGCACAACACTGACAGAGAGGTAAGGCACAACACAGACAGTGGTAAGGCACAACACTGACAGACAGAGGTAAGGCACAACGCTGACAGAGGTAAGGCACAACACTGACAGACAGAGTAAGGCACAACACTGACAGACAGTGGTAAGGGACAACACTGACAGACAGAGGTAAGGCACAACACTGACAGACAGAGGTAAGGAACAACACTGACAGACAGTGGTAAGGCACAACACTGACAGACAGAGGTAAGGAACAACACTGACAGACAGAGGTAAGGCACAACACTGACAGACAGAGGTAAGGCACAACACTGACAGACAGAGGTAAGGCACAACGCTGACAGAGGTAAGGCACAACACTGACAGACAGAGGTAAGGCACAACACTGACAGACAGTGGTAAGGGACAGCACAACACTGACAGACAGAGGTAAGGCACAACACTGACAGACAGTGGTAAGGGACAGCACAACACTGACAGACAGTGGTAAGGGACAGCACAACACTGACAGACAGTGGTAAGGGACAGCACTGACAGACAGAGTTAAGGGACAGCACTGACAGAGTTAAGGGACAGCACAACACTGACAGACAGTGGTAAGGGACAGCACAACACTGACAGACAGTGGTAAGGCACAACACTGACAGACAGTGGTAATGAACAAAACTGACAGACAGTGGTAATGAACAACACTGACAGACAGTGGTAAGGAACAGCACAACACTGACAGACAGTGGTAAGGCACAACACTGACAGACAGTGGTAAGGCACAACACTGACAGACAGAGGTAAGGCACAACACTGACAGAGAGGTAAGGCATAACACTGACAGACAGAGGTAAGGCACAACACTGACAGAGAGGTAAGGCACAACACTGACAGACAGTGGTAAGGCACAACACTGACAGACAGTGGTAAGGCACAACACTGACAGTCAGAGGTAAGGCATAACACTGACAGTCAGAGGTAAGGCACAACACTGACAGTCAGAGGTAAGGCACAACACTGACAGACAGAGGTAAGGCACAACACTGACAGACAGAGGTAAGGCACAACACTGACAGTCAGAGGTAAGGCACAACGCTGACAGACAGAGGTAAGGCACAACGCTGACAGAGAGTAAGGCACAGCACTGACAGACAGAGGTAAGGCACAACGCTGACAGACAGAGGTAAGGCACAACGCTGACAGACAGAGGTAAGGCACAACGCTGACAGAGAGGTAAGGCACAGCACTGACAGACAGAGGTAAGGCACAACGCTGACAGACAGAGGTAAGGCACAACGCTGACAGACAGAGGTAAGGCACAGCACTGACAGACAGAGGTAAGGCACAACGCTGACAGACAGAGGTAAGGCACAACACTGACAGAGAGGTAAGGCACAGCACTGACAGACAGAGGTAAGGCACAACACTGACAGACAGAGGTAAGGCACAACACTGACAGACAGAGGTAAGGCACAACACTGACAGACAGAGGTAAGGCACAACACTGACAGACAGAGGTAAGGCACAACGCTGACAGAGGTAAGGCACAACGCTGACAGACAGAGGTAAGGCACAACACTGACAGAGAGGTAAGGCACAACGCTGACAGACAGAGGTAAGGCACAACGCTGACAGACAGAGGTAAGGGACAACGCTGACAGACAGAGGTAAGGCACAACGCTGACAGACAGAGGTAAGGCACAACGCTGACAGACAGAGGTAAGGCACAACACTGACAGAGAGGTAAGGCACAACACTGACAGACAGAGGTAAGGCACAACGCTGACAGACAGAGGTAAGGCACAACACTGACAGAGAGGTAAGGCACAACGCTGACAGACAGAGGTAAGGCACAACACTGACAGAGAGGTAAGGCACAACACTGACACAGACTGACCTTGTAGGCAGCCAAGTGAAGAGCAGTGAACTGGTTTTGGTCAGCGTGGACCACTTCACCCCTTTACGCAGCAGCAGCTTGATCTGACTGCTGCTGGCTGCACACGTCCACAGAGCATCTTCAGCATCAGCATCACCATCATCATCACTATCACCATCAGCATCGTCATTGTCATCATCATCATCATCACCATCATCATCACTATCACCATCAGCATCACCATCATCATCGTCATTGTCGTCATCATCATTACCACCATCATCACTATCACCATCAGCATCACCATCATCATCGTCATTGTCGTCATCATCATTACCATCATCATCACTATCACCATCAGCATCACCATCATCATCGTCATTGTCGTCATCATCATTACCATCATCATCACTATCACCATCAGCATCCTCATCATCATCATTGTCATCATCATCATTACCATCATCATCACTATCACCATCAGCATCCTCATCATCATCGTCATTGTCATCATCATCATTACCATCATCATCACTATCACCATCAGCATCATCATCATCACGGATTTCCTCCTAGGTGTCCTATAATCACTGGTCCTAATGGTGCAGACGTTTCTTAAGCCATGAACTTCCATGGCTCTCACCATTATAATTATGTAATTACATAATTATAAGTAACCAGTCCAGACCTTCACAATGTCTACTAGCACTTCCTTAGTTTGCTGCTGCGATATATTCCAGTTCCACTGTATCATGTAGGTTTGTCTTGTACAGGGACTGGGAGTCATGGCATGACAAATACCCCCAAAGACAGAAGTCTTTGATGTTTGATAACTACTAGGAACGGTTCCAGTCTACCAGCATATGTACTTGACTTCTGCCTGGCATGCTAGATACTGTCATATTTGAGATCCACAGCTGAAGTCCTGCTGTCACATCCACACAGGAGGATGAAGACAACAACTTAATGACCTGAAGGTTGTTGTGCTACCTGGGGGCTGACAGTAGTCCTGCTGTCACATCCACACAGGAGGATGAACACAACAACTTAATGACCTGAAGGTTGTTGTGCTACCTGGGGGCTTTCCTGACAGCGCTCAGTTTTGTATCAGTCTCCATGTAACATTCATAACTATGTCCCCCCACCCCACCCCCCTTTCTCTTCCCTCTGGTGCTGTTAACATTGGAAAAAAATGTCTGTACTATGTTTAGGTATGCTGCATTTATAATATTGACGAAGACATTCATATCATATCTAGCTTTATCTTCAAACATGATATGATCTAGTGTATCAACTCATCCAGCATTTCAAGACAGAGTTCTCTGACATTATAATGCACTGAAATTATATGATGCCACACGCATGATTGATTCCATCTCA
Organism: Conus ventricosus; assembly: GCA_018398815.1. NCBI lineage: Eukaryota > Metazoa > Mollusca > Gastropoda > Neogastropoda > Conidae > Conus > Conus ventricosus. The sequence goes on along the minus strand of CM031625.1, from coordinate 16,197,745 downwards.
CTGTCTCTTTCTGAACTATTTCCTCTGTCTTTCTCTCTTTCCCTCCCTTTGTGAAATGACAACCTCAGATTAAGTACATGTAGTAAATTTCCGCTGGTACAGACTGTACACTATAATTATGTGTACAGTTGATTAAAAATATATCATAAATAGGGATAGAGAAAATGAACAATAATTGAAAACTATGTCATCATGATCACAATAACACTCTGGAACTGAAAATATGTTTCTCTTCATCTCGCTCTGTCTTGGACTCTCACTTTTCCTCTTTCTCTCTTCCTCTCTCTCTCTCTCTTCTTTTCATTACCTCCAGACATACAACTGATGTGCAGCAAGGACAACCCGGTGTCAGTTGTGTCGTTCACATTCTCTTCATTCAAGAGGGACCTTGCCGTGGACAGATCTCCGGAACTGGGTCACAGCAAGCAGACCAGAACACTGCATTATAACGATGACCCAAACATCTCTCTGCAGACTGTCTTTATTGTCTTGTTCACTCATTATTTCCAATGTGTCTTCCTTAATCAGTTCATGGTATGACTGAAAATGGTCGCAGTGATGTATAAAAAAAATATTACCTTCGGTAAATATCTGATTGTGATCAGAGAGCAAAAAAAAAATAAAAAAATAAAAATAAAAGGACACTACTACTTCAATTAACCGCTGATAAACACTGTAAACATATGCCTCCCTCCCCCATTGCCTCTCTCCCTCCACACATTACAAGCGTCAAATTTGAAGCAAAGTCACCTTCATTTCATTTCATACCAACGCCCAGCTCTCACACTTCTCCCAATGCATACTGTTATTATCCATTTAAGCTGTCTATTTCATTCTTGGTGCTCACACATGTGCATTACGCCAAGACCTGTCCCTCTCGTTCATTGGATCACTGAAGGCTCACCTACAAGCCTGCTGCAACTCCGTCCAGTCTGTGTCCTTGGGCCGAAGATCTTCGATCACTTTGGAGCGAAACAGGGCATAGCTTTCACTGATCTTCTTTTTCAGCTCATCTGCACATAAGTTTGTATTTTCAGACGATTTTTTCTGTCATTGATTTATTCATTGTAATTGTCTGTGTGGTAGTCTGGTACCATGTAAATAAGTCAAGCGCTACAAAAATAAAAGAAAAAACAAAAGAAACAGAAAAACTGCTATTGTAGAACAGTCATAAGAATGGAAACAAAACTTTAAAGAAAAATTACTGTGCCGCCGAATGAAAGAGTCAAATTACAAAACAAAACACGACATGTTTTGACCTCTTTGATCTTTCTCAGGCAAGACAAACAACATTGAAGACAATGAAAACAAGAAGACAAACAACATTGAAGACAATGAAAACAAGAAGACAAACAACATTGAAGACAATGAAAACAAGAAGACAAACAACATTGAAGACAATGAAAACAAGAAGACAAACAACATTGAAGACAATGAAAACAAAAGACAAACAACATTGAAGACAATGAAAACAAGAAGACAAACAACATTGAAGACAATGAAAACAAGAAGACAAACAACATTGAAGACAATGAAAACAAGAAGACAAACAACATTGAAGACAATGAAAACAAGAAGACAAACAACATTGAAGACAATGAAAACAAGAAGACAAACAACATTGAAGACAATGAAAACAAGAAGACAAACAACATTGAAGACAATGAAAACAAGAAGACAAACAACATTGAAGACAATGAAAACAAGAAGACAAACAACATTGAAGACAATGAAAACAAGAAGACAAACAACATTGAAGACAATGAAAACAAGAAGACAAACAACATTGAAGACAATGAAAACAAGAACGAACAATCACTTCTCTCCTCACACTGGGCGCAAAATGGATGTGGAATGAAAACGAGGCTGTAAGTGTAAGAATGGAGTTTTCCTATGAAAAAAAAAACACTTGGAAAATGGTCAGACAGTACTTTACAGTGTGCTACTGAACTGCTCTGATTAGAAAGCTTGTGAAGAAGGTCTGCAGAGAGATCCACGGAGGACAGCTCACCAACAATTTCCAAGACAAGACTTGAGTCCAGCAGGGTTACTTGCTGACCTCTTTCCCCTTTCTCATGGTTATTAATTGGATCATGAAGGACACAACAGGACAGAGAGACACAAATAAAAGCCACTAAACACCCTCCTGGATATCTAACACCATGCATATGACCTGGTGCTACTGTCCAACAACCAACAGATATACAGGAAAAGATCTGAGTTAGCAATCACCTTGAAACAAGTTGGCTTTATTATCCACCAGAAGGAAATCAAAGTCTTGATGATCAACACACTCAGCTCCGACCGAGTTATGCTGGACAGGAATACAGTCAAGGAAACTGGGACTACCTGGGCGTTCCTTCAACAAGCGTCAGCTTTACAGATCATGGATGTCAGAGGAAGAATTGGCAAGGCAAGAGCAGACTTCCTTTATCTCACTCTGAGAAACATCTGTAGCTCAGAACAAATAACCCACAGATGACTTCCAATGTAAAGTGAGTCTTTTAGTATACTGAGTAGAGACATAGACTAACCAATAATCGACATTTGCCTCAGGAAAAAATCAACCAGATCCACCGGCCAGAGATCCGATCAGCAACACTGACCCACAGAAAAACAACAACAATGAAAACATCAGCAACAACCATTCCAGCAACCAGCCAAAAAAAAAAAAAAAAAAAAAAAGAACAAAAAGAAGGGTTTCTTGAACATACCAACAAGAAAACCTGTATCAACATCACCAGACAGAAGTTTTGAAGTAGAATGTCCCCAATGGCCCAACACAAGGGCAAGCAATGATAACCAAGAAACCCCTGGAGTCAGGAACTTCAAGCAGACACATAGGAATTAGGATACAACTGTGGACAGCTGGTGAGGAGTAGCCACATGGCTCTGAGTCTGACCAGCCATTGTTGATTACCTAAGCTGTGGGAGTGGTGACAATCCACAATGCTGACTCTGTGTCAACGTCTGAACTAAAGATGTATTGTCTGTGTACACTACATTGCTATGTAGTACGTTCCAGACCTCTGAGTGCAGGTCTATGCCTTTTTCAATTTCAGCAACAGCTGAGTCATCTGGGCTGATAGTGAAGGACAATGGGATCATCGAAAAAGGATGAATGCACACCAGAATAGGACCCACTTACTGATGTAGGTCAAGAACTGAATAAGAAAGAAACAGGAACTAAGTACTCTTAGCCAAGTAGCCTTGAGGGGACATCAGACTTCATCACATTCCTGCTGACAAAGCCAGACAGGACATCTTCACACACACACACACACACACACACACACACACACACACACACACAGGGGTGGGGGGTGGGGTTGGGTTGCAGGAGTGGATTGTCCCAGCTATCAGGGGAAAGAGGACATATGGGCTGGGGTGGGGTCTTGGGGGCATTTGGGGTGAGAAGCCTTGACGACATGCACAGACCTCCACCTAATGAAGTGCGGACACTGCAATGGTCTCCAACACAACACCAGGCTTTGCTGGCCCAACTCTGCGACAACGCTGGGCATGGTTGAGGAAGGTTTGGGATGTCTTCTTCTTCTTCTTCTTCCTAAAATACTGGTTCACTCAAAAACGAGTAGGTCACCAGCGCGCATGTTAAAAAGTAAAATAAAATAACATAAAATAGTGCGACTCAGACTGTTGGCCCCTGGAGCAAATTTGGCAACAAGGGGTCGCCACTCGATATTCAAGAAGTTAAAAGCAATGGCCAAATTCAGGCCCAGGTAACAGTAAAATATCTGGGGAAGTAAAAATAGAAAATCGTCAATATGCAGATCTCAAAACTGTTGTATCAATTTGTTTTTTAAAAGAGATTGCATTTGTGGCAATCTTGATGGCACCCGGCAGTGAGTTCCACAGCCGTACAGAACTGGATAAAAAGAATGTAAGTGGCTGTCAATATTTGATGCAGGTATGGTGTAACATTGACCGCCACTCCTGTGCTACTTTTATTCAATACTAGTTGTTCCATTGGAATATCAATTACTTTAGCTCTGCCTTTGAAAAGATGTTAAGTTTAATAAAAGCTCTTCTCTCTTCTAAGGGTTTCCATTCTAATTTCCTCATGTTCTTCCTAGTATTCCCCTTTTCTCTGATGTGGTTCCCTGTTACGAACCATGCTGCCTCTTCTGAATCTTTTCGAGTTATCAATATCCTTTAGATGGTGAGGATCCCAAACTGAGCAACCATATTCCAGTACTGGTCTAACCAGTGTTTTGTAGCAGTCGTCTTTAACCTTTTGGGCAGTCATTGATATTCCTGTATAAGAAAGCTAAGATGTTATTTGCTTTCTACATACTAAATTGTAATGTTCTTTCCATTTGAGACGACTATCTATAATCACGCCTAAATATTTTGCAGCATTAGTTTCTTTAAGAATAGTATTATGAATAGAATAATCTGATCTAATTGGTGAGCGTTTGTTACATATACGCAACACTTGGCACTTTTGGGGATGAAATTCCATTTTCCAAGTTCTTTCCCCACTCTTGTAAAGCGTTTAGATCTTCTTGTAGAATGCGTGTATCATTCTTGCTTCTAATTGTTCTATATACTAAACTGTCATCTGCAAAAAGCCTTATAGTAGTTCCAGGAGAGAGATTTCTACTTATGTCATTTATATAAATTAAGAAAAATAAGGGCCCCAGAACAGTTCCCTGTGGTACACCTGACAAGACTGGTTTACAATGGGATGACGACCCTTCCACAACAACTTTCTGCGTTCTCCCAATGAGAATGATCTAGCCCATTTTAGCAAAGAACCGCCAATGCCAATGTGTTCCAATTTAAGCAGCAGGCCCTCATGATCAACCTTATCAAAGGCTTAGAAAAGTCTAATAAAATTGCATCTATTTGCTGTCTGTTGTTAAGACAGTTATTAAAATCATTGAGAGTTGTTATAAGTTGAGTCTCACAACTCCTTCGCTGTCTAAAACCATGCTGGGCGTTATTTAAGAAGTCATATTTGTCAAGATGGTCCATTAGCTACTATATATTATGTGTTCAAGTAGTTAAGCTGATATGGATGTAAGAGATACAGGTCTATAGTTCTCTGCTTTTGTTTTGTCACCCTTTTTGAATAAGGGAACAATGCTCGCATCTCGCCACTCATCAGGTATTACTCCTTGATCCAGTAAGGTTGGTAAAGTAGTTGGTATACCTCACTCAATTCACTGCACATAATTTTAAGAGCTTGCCAGGAACGCCATCGGGACCAGTAGCTTTGTTTTCATTGATGTTGGTCAGTAACTTAAATACTCCTGCTTTGTTTACTTTGATGTTATGCATTTCAGGGAGTTTATCATCATCTTTAGTCTAACGTTAATTAAAGGTTTGGGATTTGAGAAAACTGAACAGAACTGCTTGTTTAGTAAGTTTGCTTTCCCTTCAGGGTCCTGTATTAGGTTATTCTGGTTGTTTCTCAGTCTGGAATCCCAAGTTGTCCTGTCTCTTACTCCTTATGTAAGACCATAATTTCTTGTTTTGATGATCACCTTCTGAAATCATTGAATTAACATAATTGGAGTGAGCAAGCCTACATTCTCTCTGACACCTTCTCTTAATATGTTTATACCTAACCAGTAATCTTTCTGAATTAGGATGTAGTTTCAATTTCTTAAAGAAACGATGTTTCCTTCTCAACAAACGTTTTTGTTTTTGTAGTAATCCATGGCTGGTGGTTTCTTGCTTGAAGTTATTTTAGTAGGTATGTTGTCATCCATAATAAATTCCAAGTTAGTTTTTATACACTTCCAAAGGTCACTGACATTATCTTTAACACTATGGGACCTCAAAAAAAGACGACTGAAATCATGAGTATCCCTGCGCAATTTTGGTAAATCTGCTTGGTTCCAGAGTCTGATGGTACGTTTAGGGGGTTTTCTTCGAAAGGGTAGAAAGTTGCTCTCTAAGAGAATTATGTCATGATCACCCAGGCCTGCAATTAATTCCTGATTGCCTAAAGCGCCTGGACAATGGTAAAAAATAAATCCAGGAATGCCTTACCACGAGTTGGTGCTTCAACTGACTGCACCAATCCAAGTCTTTGGTGGCATCAAAAACTGAGTATTAATATTTTACTGTATTGATTACCAAGTATGGCATCCTCACCCCAATCAATATCTGGTAAATTAAAGTCTCCACAATCCATAAAATTGCCTTCCTATTGGCCAAAACAATGTTGGAAATGTCTCTGCAGATAGACGAACATACATTTCATCTGAATCTGGAGTCTGTAAACTGATCCAACAATGACAGGTCTTTTATTCTTAAAATTAATCCTACAAAATAAACTTTCATTATTTTTGCCTTGATATAAAAACTCACTGGCTAAGTTCTTCCTAATGGCAATCAAGACTCCCCCACCTCTTTTTCCAAGTCTGTCCTTTCTATAAATATCAAAATCCTCCATTAGAAGTTCACTGCTGGATGTTCCAGTTTCTAGCCAAGTTCTGTTCCCAATTACAACATCAATGTTTTTTTTTGGTGACTAAATTACTGAGTTCTTCCTTTTCTTGATAAGAGATTGAAAATTTACAACTATGCATTTAAGTTTATCTTTTTCTCTTAATGGTTTGGGGTTCAGTTGCACTTTATGATTTGGGTTTTTATCAGTTTTAGAATCAGGGGTGGATGCAAACTTAGGAAAAAATTTCAGGTTTTCTTTTGGGGATCGTCTGGTGAAATAGGGTCAAAACGGTTGCTTTCTGAGCTGCAGTCATTAATAGAATCTTCAAAAAGTCTCGAACTAAAGTTTGGAAGCCCGCAGGTAAAACAAGTCCAAGATATATCACTATTGCATAATGCTTCATAAACTGCTGAATTCATTAACATAACATTTAGTGTGATACCATGTATTGCAGACGTCACAGGCAACTGCTTTATGTTTCCATGTGACTCTCGAATTGCAAACTACCGCATGGATATTTTACTTTGGTGGACGGACCAGGATTAAGTTCTATGTCTCCCGATAGCAAGATAAAGGCTTAAGAGCCATGATTTAACTCCTCTATGTCTAACTCTTTAATCAAACAATTCCTTATCACTGTACTATTTCTGATGTTAATTGAAATCAGGGGTTCAAATCTGGGCCTAGTAATAGACGTGAGAACAGTACTCGGCACAGGTGCACACAGGAGACTAACATGGTTCAGGTTCCAATTATGTTAATTCAATGATTTCAGAAGGTGATCATCAAAACAAGAAATTATGGTCTTACATAAGGAGTAAGAGACAGGACAACATGGGATTCCAGACCTGAGAAACAACCAAATAACCTAATACAGGACCCTGAAGGAAAGCAAACTTACTAAACAAGCAGTTTTGTTCATTTTCTCAAATCCCAAACCTTTAATTAACGTTAGACTAAAAGATGATGATAAACTCCCTGAAATGCATAACATCAAGTAAACAAAGCAGAGTATTTAAGTTACTGACCAACATCAATGAAAACAAAGCTAACTGGTCCCGATGGCGTTCCTGGCAAGCTCTTAAAATTATGTGCCAGTGAATTGAGTGAGGTATACCAACTACTTTACCAAGCCTCACTGGATCAAGGAGTAATACCTGATGAGTGCGAGATGCGAGCATTGTTCCCTTATTCAAAAAGGTGACAAAACAAAAGCAAGAACTATAGACCTGTATCTCTTACATCCATATCAGCTAAACTACTTGAACACATAATATATATAGCATAATGGACCATATTGACAAATATGACTTCTTAAATAACGCCCAGCATGGTTTTAGACAGCGAAGGAGTTGTGAGACTCAACTTATAACAACTCTCAATGATTTTAATAACTGTCTTAACAACAACAGCAAATAATGCAATTTTATTAGACTTTTCTAAAGCCTTTGATAAGGTTGACCATGAGGGCCTGCTGCTTAAATTGGAACACATTGGCATTGGCGGTTCTTTGCTAAAATGGGCTAGATCATTCCTCGTTGGGAGAACGCAGAAAGTTGTTGTGGAAGGGTCGTCATCCCATTGTAAACCAGTCTTGTCAGGTGTACCACAGGGAACTGTTCTGGGGCCCTTATTTTCTTAATTTATATAAATGACATAAGTAGAAATCTCTCTCCTGGAACTACTATAAGGCTTTTTGCAGATGACAGTTTAGTATATAGAACAATTAGAAGCAAGAATGATACACGCATTCTATAAGAAGATCTAAACGCTTTACAAGAGGGGGAAAGAACTTGGAAAATGGAATTTCATCCCCAAAAGTGCCAAGTGTTGCGTATATGTAACAAACGCTCACCAATTAGATCAGATTATTCTATCATAATACTATTCTTAAAGAAACTAATGCTGCAAAATATTTAGGCGTGATTATAGATAGTCGTCTCAAATGGAAAGAACATTACAATTTAGTATGTAAGAAAGCAAATAACATCTTAGCTTCTTATACAGGAATATCAATGACTGCCCCCCAAAAGGTTAAAGACGACTGCTACAAAACACTGGTTAGACCAGTACTGGAATATGGTTGCTCAGTTTGGGATCCTCACCATCTAAAGGATATTGATAACCTCGAAAAGATTCAGAAGAGAGCAGCACGGTTCGTAACAGGGAACCACATCAGAGAAAAGGGGAATACTAGGAAGAACATGAGGAAATTAGAATGGAAACCCTTAGAAGAGAGAAGAGCTTTTATTAAACTTAACATCTTTTTCAAAGGCAGAGCTAAAGTAATTGATATATTCCAATGGAACAACTAGTATTGAATAAAAGTAGCACCAGGAGTGGCGGTCAATGTTATACCATACCTGCATCAAATATTGACAGCCACTTACATTCTTTTTATCCCAGTTCTGTACGCGTGTGGAACTCACTGCCGGGTGCCATCAAGATTGCCACAAATGCAATCTCTTTTAAAAAACAAATTGATACAACAGTTTTGGATCTGCTTTTTAAAACGATTTTCTATTTTTATTTCCCCCAGATTATTTTACTTTTTTACTTTTCCCCCTAAATTTTGGCCTTTGTTTTTAAAACTTCTTAAATTTACGAGTGCGACCCCCTTTTTGAAAAATTTGCCCCGGGGGCCCAACAGTCTGAGTCGCACTATTTTATGTTATTTTATTTTTTTTTTTAAAACAGCGCGCTGGTGCCCTTTCTGTTTTTGAGTGAACCCTTTATTTTTTGGAAGAAAAAGAAGAAAAAGAAAAAGTTGCACAAATTTTTAAAACCTGAAAAAAATGTTTTTAGCCATAATTTTTGTTTTGGTCTTGTATGTATCATACAAGACAAACTAATTTTAAAGGAAAAGACAGGGTTTTTTGGAAATTTTTTTGGTGCAATCTTTAAATGTACATCTTGAAAATTTTTGTCGGGTTTACAACAATCTAAAAATCTTCATATTTTTGGGAACGTGGGGGGTCAAGAATTTGAGTTTTAGATGTTTAAAAAAATTTTAAACCTGTGAAAGTTTCTTGGGTCTTGATTTGAAATTTCCCCCAAATCACATTTTCGGGGGGTCATCCGTTAAAAAGGGGACCTGATTTTATACAGTGGAAAAAAAATTCGCCCAAAAACAAAATTTTTTGATTTTCTAAAGTTTGTGCTTCCCCTATTTCCCAACCCAGGCGACAGACATTTAACTCGTGAAGTTCGTGAGATGCTGTAAAAACACAGGAGGGGCAGAAAAAAAGGTGAAAAAATTCGAATACCGCACCCAATTTTAAAATTAAATTGGGATCCATTTACTTTGCCTACAAACCCCTCAAAACGCCCCCCAAATTTATACAACTTGATCTTAAGCCGGGTTGCTTAAAGGGAAACCCTTTAATGAAATTTTTCAAAAAAGGGTTTTTGTCGTCGGCAAATTCCAAGAGGAATCCATTTTAAATTACCCCGAGCCTCGCGAGAGCAAAGGCGAGAAAACCCAATTGGATAGGGATTTTCAACAAGATGGGGGGAAAAGTGAGGTGAGAAGTTCGGACGAGCCGTCACTTTTATTTTCCCCGATTCATTTGGAAAGCCGAGGTTGGTCTTGTTCCAATCCTCGGGTTTTTTTAACCCGCTTGGGGTCTGGGGAAAAGTCAGGGGCAAGGGAAGGGTGGCCCGGCCCCGCAACGGGCAAAACGAGTCTTTTTTTCCCCATCTCCCTGTGCACGGACCAAGGCCCGGGGGCACACCCCCTTTAGAATTACTTTTGGGAAAGATTTTTCATACGGACAAAGACAAAAAAAGTTTTCCGTTTTTTCCTCCTGGATCGGAGGGCTTTCTCTGGGGAATCGGCGCCTCCTTGGCGTGAAAAAACGGTAAAAGGGCATTCTTTTTTAAAGTTGCTAAAAATAACATTAATTTAGTGAATCACGGCATTGTTAAAAAGTAAAAAAACACTTTTTTCCAGTTGCTCCCAAAAAAGTTCCAAATCCTCATGGGTCAGTATTGTCCAAAAAAAATTCGTGGGGGGCAGTCCCCTGGTTTAACATGGTTTGGTTCTTTCAAAAGAGAGATGCTTACTTCGGGTCGCATTACAAATTTTAAAAACCGTTATTGCCCTTAGTTTTAAAGGGTGAAACCCATAAGTGGGGAGTGTCAAAAATATTTTAGGATCAATCACTTATTTTTTAAAATACTTTGGACATACTGTGCAGACGAGGGTGCGTCGGGAGCCCGTCTGCGCAGGTGGGGGGCATCATGATTTAGAATTTCTGTTCTCCCCGTTGAAGGGCCAAAGGGCTGGGAATACAACAAAGTAAAAGAACGGGAAAAGTGAACCTGGATGGGGCGTGCAAGTTGGGAACTGGAAAGAAATCTTTACAGAGGTAATGCCACAGAGGGGGAAAAATGGAATTTAAAACCCAAAAAAAGATTCAAAAAAAAAAAAAAGAATTTGGGGTGCATAGGAAATCAAGTGACACTTTTACTGGGAAACCCACCAAGTCCTTCCCGCGAAAAAAAAGATCTAGAAACCCCTTTTAACTTAGCAAACACACACACCCCAAACACCACACCCCCCACACACACACAAAACACCACACACAACCAAAAAAACCTATAAAAAACACACAAAACACCACACACACACACACAACACACCAAACACACACCCACAACAGAGAAAACAAAGTACTGGTCCCCCATGGCATTTTCCGGCAAGCTCTTTAAAAATTTTGTTCCCAAAATTGAGTGAGGTTTTTAAAAACCAAAATTTCTTTTTCCAAGTTCACTGGCCCGGGGGTAATTCCTTTATGAGTGGGGAGATGCGAGCATTGTTCCCCTTTTTTAAAAAAAGGGGGACAAAAAAAAGCAAGAAATTTTTTGACCTGTAATCTTACATCCATATCGCTAAATTACTGAAAAAACATAATAAAATTGTAGCAAAAATGGGCCATTTTTTACAAATTTGATTTCTTAAAAAAACGCCCCGCATGGTTTTAGGAAAAAGCGAAGGAGTTTTTAACTAAAATTATAACAACCTCAAGATTTTTAAAAACTGTCTTAACAACGGGACAGCAAATGAAAGCAATTTTTTTTAGTTTTTTTTAAAAACCTTTTACAAGGTTTCCATGAGGGGCCCGCTGCTTAAATTAGAACAAAATTGGAAATTTGGGGGTTCTTTGCTAAAATGGGCTGATCATTCCCCTTGGGGGGGAAGCGCAAAAAAGTGTTGTGGAAGGGTCGTCATCCCCTTGTAAACCAGTCTTGTCAGGTGTACCACAGGGAACTGTTCTGGGGCCCTTGTTTTTCTTAATTTATATAAATGACATAAGTAGAAATCTCTCTCCTGGAACTACTATAAGGCTTTTTGCAAATGACAGTTTAGTATATAGAACAATCAGAAGCAAGAATGATACACGCATTCTACAAGAAGATCTAAACGCTTTACAAGAGTGGGAAAGAACTTGGAAAATGGAATTTCATCCTCAAAAGTGCCAAGTGTTGCGTATATATGTAACAAACGCTCACTAATTAGATCAGATTATTCTATTCATAATACTATTCTTAAAGAAACTAATGCTGCAAAATATTTAGGCGTGATTATAGATAGTCGTCTCAAATGGAAAGAACATTACAATTTAGTATGTAAGAAAGCAAATAACATCTTAGCTTTCTTACACAGGAATATCAATGACTGCCCCCAAAAGGTTAAAGACGACTGCTACAAAACACTGGTTAGACCAGTACTGGAATATGGTTGCTCAGTTTGGGATCCTTACCATCGAAAGGACATTGATAACCTCGAAAAGATTCAGAAGAGAGCAGCACGGTTCGTAACAGGGAACCACATCAGAGAAAAGGGGAATACTAGGAAGAACATGAGGAAATTAGAATGGAAACCCTTAGAAGAGAGAAGAGCTTTTATTAAACTTAACACCTTTTTCAAAGGCAGAGCTAAAGTAATTGATATTCCAATGGAACAACTAGTATTGAATAAAAGTAGCACCAGGAGTGGCGGTCAGTGTTATACCATACCTGCATCAAATATTGACAGCCACTTACATTCTTTTTATCCCAGTTCTGTACGGCTGTGGAACTCACTGCCGGGTGCCATCAAGATTGCCACAAATGCAATCTCTTTTAAAAAACACAAATTGATACAACAGTTTTTGAGATCTGCATATTGATGTTTTTTCTATTTTTTACTTCCCAGATATTTTACTGTTAACTGGGCCTGAATTTGGCCATTGCTTTTAACTTCTTGAATATCGAGTGCGACCCCTTGTTGCCAAATTTGCTCCAGGGGCCAACAGTCTGAGTCGCACTATTTTATGTTATTTTATTTTACTTTTTAACATGCGCGCTGGTGACCTACTCGTTTTTGAGTGAAACCAGTATTTTAGGAAGAAGAAGAAGAAGAAAAAAAAATAATGAAAAGTGGAAGAAAGCATACATTGTTATTTCTAAGAGGTTTCATCGAGTTTGTGATAATTGACTGTGGAGACATGCGGGTTTGAACAAAATTTCACTGACTGGTGAGACTCCCAAGATCTAAACCTTTTTGTTTTTCTGTGAACGACATAACTGTCAGTCAACTAGTCATTAATGAACACAAACACTTTGAAATCACTTTGGCTGCTGCTCTTTTGTACTAGACGGCTGTGGCCAATGCCATTGGAGTATACTCCCTTTGAAAGCTTTCAGCGTGTTGCCCCAAGTCACACTTACCCTATTTGTGACAGGGACAATGGAGGCAAAGCAAGAGAAATGTCCAGCATTTAAACACACACACACACACACACACACCCCACCACACACACACACACACACACACACACAGCCCACGGCAGTTCTTACTGCTGCATTGAGTCGCTTGAGTCAAAGTCTTCAAAAGCGTGAGACTGTAAAGCAGAAGAAACAAATTGTGCGCAGCCAACAAGTCCGGGTCTGTGAGCGGTCTTGTACTGTAAGCGTGGAGAATAGCGAACCACACATTGCTTTGCTGTCTGTATCGCGCCTACAGCTGACCAGTGTTTACACAACGACTACACACAGAAGTTTCCTTGATTGGAGAGCTTAACCGAGAAAAGCGGAATCGTCTCTGTCCACAACACCCTGTGAGCTATTTTCTGCGAAGGTTATTAGTGTGGGAATATCGTCAAGTGCCAGACAGATTCACCATCCTTCGCTTGCCGGAACAAATGTCTGTTCAGAAGCGCTTGAATTCTCACACATACACGAACGCACGCACGTACGCGTGCGTGCGCGCGCACGCGCGCACACACACACACACACACACACACACACACACACACACACACACACACACACACACACACACACACACATGTGCACACGCATGCACGCGCACTCACAATATGTAACATAAAAGCAGAAACTTACCGTCAATACCCTTTTAATATTATTAACATTACGATGGGGTTTAGGACAATTTTTTAAACACCCTGAAAAATGAAAAAACAACAACAAAAAAACAAAAAACCAGCGCTTGACGAAAAATGCGCTCCCCAAAGTCAAGTTTTGGTATTGTGTGTGGGGTTGGTGTGTGTGTGTGGTGGTGTGTATGGGGTGTGGGTGGCTGTGTGTGTGTGTGTTGTTTGGTGTGTGGGGAGAAGAAGAGGAGGAGGAGAGGAGAAGAGAGAGAAAAGGAGGAAGGGGGAAAAAACAGAACAAAAGGGGGGTGAGAGAGGATTGATTGAAAAAAAGAAACCAAACATACGGGCCAAATTCCACTTATAAAATCAAATGGGAAGAAAAAAAACATGCCAGTGTACCCGGCGCACAAAAATGAAAAGGGGAGAGAGAAGAGGAGAGAGAGAGAGAAGAGGGGGAAAAAGAGAGAGAGGGAGGGAGAGATTGGGGGTGGGGGGGATGCTGTTTGAGAAACAACATAAAGAAACAGAAAAGCACGGATAACTTGTACCACAAAATCAATAAAAGCATGCACAAGAGAGGGGGAGAGTGGAGGTGGAGGAAACTGTTTAATAAAACATGTTTTTAAATAAGAACGGACTGCACAGAAGCTTTGTACAAACAAAATCAATAAAAGCATGATCAAGAGAAAATTTTCACATAAATTTGGGGCTTGCACTCAAACTGAACATCTCTTTCTCTCTCTCATCTCCTCTCTCTCCTCCTCTCCCCTCCTCTCCTTTTCCTCTCTCTCACCCCACACCTCACTCCTCTCTCTCCCTCTCTCACACACACACACACACACACACACACACACCCACACAACACACACAACACACCCACACACACACACTAAAAAACATATCACGCACACGGCTCAGACGAGGTGGGGCGGGGGGGGAGGGGGGGGGGGGGGGGGGGGGGGGGGGGGGGGGGGGGGGGGGGGGGGGGGGGGGGGGGGGGGGGGGGGGGGGGGGGGGGGGGGGGGGGGGGGGGGAAAAAGAGGGAGAGAGAAGAGAGAGAAAAAAAGGGAAAAGAGAGGAAGCAAACGAAACTGACTGCTGCATGATTTCACAGAAAAAAACAGATCACAACACAACCACACCACACACACAACACCCACACACCCCCAAAACCCCAAAAAAAAAAACCATAAACGGCACAGGGCATCCCAACGAGGGTCGGGGGGAGGAGGGGGAAAGGGAGCGGGGGGGGGGGGAAAGAAGAAGGAGAGGAAGGGGGGAAGAGAGGAGAGAGAAAGAGAGAAGAAGAGAGAGAAAAGAGAGGAAAAGGAAATTTAAACGACGTGCATGCTTTTAACAAACAAAAAAAATCACACACAAAAACCACACACCCACACACACAAACACACACACCCCGACTCACACACTGACAACCAAACACACACACACACCACACAACACACACACACACACCACACACACACCCCCAAACCCACCACTCACAACAAAAACCACCCGGACACACACCGCACCCGCACGCACGCACACCACCACACACACTACACACACACTCACCACACACACACAAACACACACACACCACACAAACACACACAACACACACACTGTGTACTCACGCCCCTTGAGGTAAAGCCATGTTCGGTCTATCCACCCCAAATCAAATACTTTTCACTGTCACTTTTAATACAACACAAACTGTTTTGTCTGCACATTCCCCCTGGTGTGAGTCCACACTCTCAATCAGCGGCTTGGTTACAGAATATGTACATGACAGGGCTTTTGCTGTTTCCCCTTTCCCCTCCTCAAACCGCCCCCACCCCCCCCCCGTCCCCACCCCCACACTTTAACATAAGTACATTTTGCCTGTTTAAAAAAACAAATCTCTACAGTTGATGTTCCCCAACTTTAACAGAAGTCCCCTTTGCCTGTTTAAAAAAACAAATAAAAAAAAAAAAACTAAGTTATGTTTAGTTACCTCACTTAATGAAACCCAATTTTAAAACCTAATTTTTCAAAAAATGAAAAATCTTGGAATAAAGGTCAATTTTTTCAGCTATAAAATACCCCCATTAAAAAACAGCAATTCAATTGTTCAGTGAAATATGTCAACTTAAAAAAATTAAAATGCCTCATTCATAGGAAAATATGACAAATATTTTGTGTCATTTGGGGAATGTACTTAGTATGTTTTTTTTAATTTCAACAAATTTATTTTGATTTAATTTTTGGGGTTTACAATTTTTTAAAGTTTTGCAAAAACACACAAACATTTTGAATGTTCTCGAATCCCCCCTATCTTCCAGAACTTCACTTTGAAGATTACGTTTATTTCAGAAGCAACACTCAAACATTTCCCATGATTTTTTTTTTATCTTTCTTTGATCTCTTAGCCCTTTTCCCCACAGTTACACAGACCTTTTAACCCCCCCCCCCTTTCTTAATTCTTCTTTTCCTTCTTTCCCCCCCCTCTCTCCTCTCTCCTCCTCTCTCTCTCTCTCCACACCCACACCCCACACACAACACACCAACAAAACACACACCACAACCACCCAAAGGGGACTACCAACAACCACTTTAAATTTTTAAATTTTCCCATAGAAATGGTAGTATTGAAATGAAGTTTTTTTATTTTTTATAATAATTATTCACTTTTTATGTTGACCTACTACCAACGTTTTCATAGTATTATTTTGCCCGTATAATTATGTTTTTCCTTATTTCCCCCCTTAATAGGCCAAAGTTCTACATGCAACCAAGTAAATAAAATGTAAACAAAAATGAAGAAATATGTGTGTATCAAAGGTGTAAAAAACACCCCTTTACAATGCTAATAAATTTTTTATTCACAAAATTTTTGCCACGCCCGACCTACTTGGGTTACAACACATCAGCCAACGACCACGCGCGCACAGGGTATAGGGTTTTTTCCCGGGGCGCAAAGTTCTTCAAAGTTTTTTAAACACGAATTAATTATGGTCTCACAGAAAGACCCAAATGCCCGCTTTTTTCACACTCTCAAACTCACTGCGCATTGCTCTCGTCAGAAATTAAGCAAAAAAACCTCTGTAAGAAAAGAACAAAAATGTTGCACAGTTCGAAGGGCAAACACCACGCGTCTGAGGCGGGGCTGAGGTTAGGGCCCACCGGGGTCAAAAGGCAAAGCGGAGCGAACAAATGCAGTGCTTGAGTGGCCGGGCCGCGTGGCCTGGTTGACACACCCCCTGACACACCCATTCACTTCAGTCCATACCCAAGAAATTCTTGCTAAGGAATGAGAACCCTCGTTTAGAAAGGGGAAAATCACATTGCTCCTTTATGGGGAAACACTACTTTTTTCCCTAACGGGGGTCAAAAACAGGTGACAAAGGGGCCCTTTTGACAACTTTAAGCAGTGATTGCTCAGCTGCTGTGTAAAATTTTCCAAAAACTGGGGGTGTCCATGGGTGGAAACCTCAATCTTCCTCCAAAAGCATGGAAAATGTGAGGTTTTCCCTTCTCTCCACTTTTTATGCCTAGATTTTCCCGCATTGCCAAATTCCCGCTTTCCCATCATCAGCCTCACCCGAGTTTCACTTACTTTAAAGCCAGAGAGGGGTGCCACAAAGAGCAGCTAAGATCCTGCTTATTTCCACCGCCGGTGAAAAGGGGCACCCCCGCCCCCCATGGTGAAATGGGGGCACCCCAACCCCGCCCTGGTGAAATGGGAGCACCACAGACTCCCCCCATGGGGAAAAATAAATGGGGAGCACCACAACTCCTGCCAGGTGAAATGGTAGCACCCCAACCCCGCCCGGTAAATGGGACACCCCAACTTTCCCGGGAAAGGAGGTCATGATTTGATTTCCCCTCAGACCACCCTCTGGGGGTTTTTTTGCCCGAGTCACCCCCGCCCCGAGTTGAGTTTGCTATGAAATCGTTGGGAAGCTTTTGGGCCCCACGTTGATTTCATCCACTTAATTGTGTCTCTGAGAGTGTTCTTAAAATTTCCCGCCCGCGCCATTCTCTCGGGGCCCGGTTACACCTCAAGTAGAGTACAGCCGTCCTGCTGTCAGACAAATGGAAATATCATCATCTTCCATCCCATCCCTTAAAGATTACCCAAAAAAAAAAGCTTCAAATCCGTGCTTTTTCGTGCCAAAGCTCCATGGTTTCGATTTTTCTCCGCATTTAATCCTTGGTAATTTTTTGGGGCACCCGGAAAGCAAATCATGGGATTGCATTTGACAGACTGGGGGACCCCCAACTGAGACGAGACTGACTCATGGGCGTCCTGCCTAACAATTGTTTTTTTCCCAGGGGGGTTGTAGGATGTCCGCATATATATATTCGAATCAGAACAGGCGCCCTTGGGCACCACCAAAATGACCATAGCATGATGTGTGCTCTGTAGGGCTGCCCATCATGAGTACCTTGATTGCTCCCCGAATTGTCGGCGCCGGGGCTTTTTCAGGTTGGTCTGGGTGATTGGGGAGGGGTTTGGAATGAGCGTCATTGGTTGCAATGCCACTTTGGGGGCACAGAAGAACATTGAGATAAAAAAAAAAAATTATTTAAAAAAAAACAAAAAGAAAAAAAAGTGAAGTTGTCATCAGGCACCATTAGATGGGCACTGCGCTTCCACTGAGTCATGTTGGTGGTCTGTAGTGATGCCTGCTCTGATAAAACATGGAAGACACGCCCACAGAGCCGGCCCTGCTAATGACTGTAATTGATTAGTTGCAGAACCAGCATGATTGAACATCTTTCTCCAGAGGGTGCTGCCACACCCATCCAACAGCTTGTTGAAACCTTCAACATTTAGTGATGTACCCAAAGAGACCATGCGCATGCACATGGAAAGGGAATGATTGTAGAGAAGTGAAGTCAAAAGTATGAAAAAGAGAGCGAAGAAAGAAGGGCCACAGGACTTTGGGCTCCCCCCTCCCCCTCCCCCCCCCCCCCCCCCCCCCCCCCACACTTTCTTTTCAAATGATGCTCAGTGGGGAAAAGGAGGATGCCACTGATGACCATGCTGAGAACAAAGTTCCAGTCTGGTCTGACACTACTTTGTCTGACCAGCACGTTGGGCTGACCAGCACATTGGGCTGACCAGCACGTTGGGCTGACCAGCACATTGGGCTGACCAGCACATTGGGCTAATGCGTAGGTCAGACATCTGCTGAGTTTTAGCCACGAGACCCTCTTCTTCAATTGTTTCATCTTAGTTGTCAATTCACTTATCCATCAGCTTCAAATCATGCGAAGTGTGGTCTCAAAACTTAGCGGATGTGGTGTGGCGTATATGGACTAGTCCGCACGCAGTGATGCCTCCTTGATGAAACTGAAACTGAAACCTTTCTTTTGCACACTCTCAAGCACCCCCTTCCAAACATAAGACTCCTCTGCTACTCTCATTTTTTCTCTATCTCTGGTTCTGTTTGCCTTTTCCCTCTATCTGCCTCTCTTTTTCCTCGAGGTGAAATGGGATTGGACACTATGCGCTCTGTGATTCCTTTCACAGACCCTGGCATTAACCAGACCCATGAGGTGCAAACGACAGAGAGATTTTAATGTTTGTCAAGGAACTGGAGCAACTCTTACTGCATCATTTCAGCTCTTCATGTTTTAAAAGATATTTTGCTTGGAGGTTAACAGCTCCACTTGGTCATTGCAAATTACTGTACATGTAATAGAATATATATATACATCAGAGCCACCAGTTTTCTGATTTGAACTTTTGATGCTTTAACAAACTCCGACATTGCTTTTATTCTTTGCATTTAACTGTTTTTGAATCTTAAATAAATGTTAACGAACCGCCCAGAGAACGTGGACAAACGAGTCACAAGACAAAACACAACGCGTTTCAACCTCTTAGGTCTTCGTCGGGTGATAAATAAACGAATAAAACAACGAAAATTCACTTAGCTTTGATCGCTTCAGATCGCTTAGGGTTCAGCGCAAGGAAGAAGGCGTTTTTGAATGTAAACATAGAAAGCTCATGATTTTTCCAATATAGTAAGCAAGCTGGTGATGTTAACCTCAGCAATATCGTAGCTGATGCACTGAACTCACCCCCATAGTTTATAGGAGTTTCCACACAACACCCCATCCCCCACCCCCACCCCCACTCCCGTTTTCTTTCTTTTTTCTTCTTTTTTTTCCCCCCTCATACACACCCTCAAGTTCCCCTTCCAAACATGAAACTCCTCTTAACTACTCTCCCTTTTTCTCTGTCTCTGGTTCTGTTTGCCTTTTCCCTCAATCTGCCTCTCTTTTTGCTCTCGCTTTCTTTAAGTTTAACACACTCTCAAGCACCTCCTTCTCTTTTTCCTGGATGTGAAATGGATCGGATGCTGATTTTCCTTTTCCCCATCACACACACACACACACACAACACACACACACACACACACACACACACACACACACACACACATGCTTGTGTTTGCATGCAGCAAACACACATAACACACACACACACACACACACACACACTCGTGCGCGCGCAGGCATGCATGCAATTATGCAGGCGCGTGTGCACGCACACTCTCTCTCTCACACACACACACACACACACACACACACACACACACACACACACACACACACACACACACACACACACACACACACACACACCTTTAAACATGTAATTGTTTGTTTACGTATATGTTTTCATACGTCATTTCCTATTTATTTTTCTTTTTATGTCACAAGTCCTGAGATGGTCTATGACCGAAACGTTGTTGATATTTGTTCTGTTTTTTCTTTTTTTTTCTATTTTAAAATCTTCTGAGAATCCTCACAGACATCTAGCATTTTTCACAGATGAGATTTGCTGTCAAAAAAACCTGTTTTGTTATTTCTGGTTTTGGCTGTGTGGGTAGTGCAGAGCGTTAAACATCTCTCTGGAACAATTTTTTAACAGTTGAATTTCAGATCAGAGATGGAGGCTGCTCCATTCTTCATTTTATTTCAGCTCTGATCAGCAAATACTGCACTGCTCCTTTTTGAGTCGATGACAGTGTTCTTCTGGTTTCTGATCCATGAGATGGGGGTATACAGACAAACTCGGTCATCACTGCTGTGCTTGCAAACTGTGGAAGGCCTGTTCATGTGGAGCCAGGGTCTTTGATTGGGGCAGACAGCAATGGATTTTGACAGTGCTAAGGTTTCCAGGGAAGTCTTCTGTCTTCCAGTCTAAATGCATGCAAGCTTACCATGACCTCATCAGCGGATACAGAAACATATTTTTAGCATGAGAAGTTAAGCTTACCATAACCTCGTCAGCAGATACAGAGACATAAGCATGAGAAGGCAAGCTTACCATAACCTCATCAGCGACACAGAAACATGTTTTTAGCATGAGAAGGCAAGCTTACCATAACCTCATTAGGGGATGCAGACACATCAGCATGAGAAGGCAAGCTTACCATAACCTCATCAGCGGATACAGAGACATTTATAAGCATGAGCAGGCAAGCTTACCATAACCTCATCAGCGGATACAGAAACATGAGCATGAGAAGGCAAGCTTACCACAACCTCATCAGCGGATACAGAGACATAAGCATGAGAAGGCAAGTTTACCACAACCTCATCAGCGGATACAGAGACATAAGCATGAGAAGGCAAGCTTACCACAACCTCATCAGCGGATACAGAGACATAAGCATGAGAAGGCAAGCTTACCACAACCTCATCAGCGGATACAGAGACATAAGCATGAGAAGGCAAGCTTACCACAACCTCATCAGCTGATACAGAGACATAAGCATGAGAAGGCAAGCTTACCACAACCTCATCAGCGGATACAGAGACATAAGCATGAGAAGGCAAGCTTACCACAACCTCATCAGCGGATACAGAGACATAAGCATGAGAAGGCAAGCTTACCACAACCTCATCAGCGGATACAGAGACATAAGCATGAGAAGGCAAGCTTACCACAACCTCATCAGCGGCTACAGAGACATAAGCATGAGAAGGCAAGCTTACCACAACCTCATCAGCGGATACAGAGACATAAGCATGAGAAGGCAAGCTTACCACAACCTCATCAGCGGATACAGAGACATAAGCATGAGAAGGCAAGCTTACCACAACCTCATCAGCGGATACAGAGACATAAGCATGAGAAGGCAAGCTTACCACAACCTCATCAGCGGATACAGAGACATAAGCATGAGAAGGCAAGCTTACCACAACCTCATCAGCGGATACAGAGACATAAGCATGAGAAGGCAAGCTTACCATAACCTCATCAGCGGATACAGAGACATAAGCATGAGAAGGCAAGCTTACCACAACCTCATCAGCGGATACAGAGACATAAGCATGAGAAGGCAAGCTTACCATAACTTCATCAGCGGATACAGAGACATAAGCATGAGAAGGCAAGCTTACCATAACCTCATCAGCGGATACAGAGACATAAGCATGAGAAGGCAAGCTTACCATAACCTCATCAGCGGATACAGAGACATAAGCATGAGAAGGCAAACTTACCATAACCTCATCAGTGGATACAGAGACATATGCATGAGAAGGCAAGCTTACCATAACCTCATCAGCGGATACAGAGACATAAGCATGAGAAGGCAAGCTTACCATAACCTCATAAGTGGATACAGAGACATAAGCATGAGAAGGCAAGCTTACCATAACCTCATCAGCGGATACAGAGACATATGCATGAGAAGGCAAACTTACCATAACCTCATCAGTGGATACAGAGACATATGCATGAGAAGGCAAGCTTACCATAACCTCATCAGCGGATACAGAGACATAAGCATGAGAAGGCAAGCTTACCATAACCTCATCAGTGGATACAGAGACATAAGCATGAGAAGGCAAACTTACCATAACCTCATCAGCGGATACAGAGACATAAGCATGAGAAGGCAAGCTTACCATAACTCCATCAGTGGATACAGAGACATAAGCATGAGAAGGCAAGCTTACCATAACTCCATCAGTGGATACAGAGACATAAGCATAAGAAGGCAAGCTTACCACAACCTCATCAGCGGATACAGAAACATGAGCATGAGAAGGCAAACTTACCATAATCTCATCAGTGGATACAGAGACATAAGCATGAGAAGGCAAGCTTACCATAACTCCATCAGTGGATACAGAGACATAAGCATGAGAAGGCAAGCTTACCATAACCTCATCAGCGGATACAGAGACATAAATAAGCATGAGAAGGCAAGCTTACCATAACCTCATCAGCGGGTACAGAGACATAAGCATGAGGAGGCAAGCTTACCACAACCTCATCAGCGGATACAGAGACATGAGCATGAGAAGGCAAGCTTACCATAACCTCATCAGTGGATACAGACATGAGCATGAGAAGGCAAGCTTACCATAACCTCATCAGCGGATACAGAGACATAAGCATGAGAAGCCAAGCTTACCATAACCTCATCAGCGGATACAGAGACATAAGCATGAGAAGCCAAGCTTACCACAACCTCATCAGCGGATACAGAGACATAAGCATGAGAAGGCAAACTTACCATAACCTCATCAGTGGATACAGAGACATAAGCATGAGAAGGCAAGCTTGCCATAACCTCATCAGTGGATACAGAGACATAAGCATGAGAAGGCAAGCTTACCATAACCTCATCAGCGATACAGAGACATAAGCATGAGAAGGCAAGCTTACCATAGCCTCACCAGCGGATACAGAGACATAAGCATGAGAAGGCAAGCTTACCATAACCTCATCAGCGGATACAGAGACATAAGCATGAGAAGGCAAGCTTACCATAACCTCATCAGCGGATAGAGAGACATAAGCATGAGAAGGCAAGCTTACCATAACCTCATCAGCGGATAGAGAGACATAAGCATGAGAAGGCAAGCTTACCATAACTCCATCAGTGGATACAGAGACATAAGCATGAGAAGGCAAGCTTACCACAACCTCATCAGCGGATACAGAAACATGAGCATGAGAAGGCAAACTTACCATAACCTCATCAGTGGATACAGAGACATAAGCATGAGAAGGCAAGCTTACCATAACTCCATCAGTGGATACAGAGACATAAGCATGAGAAGGCAAGCTTACCATAACCTCATCAGCGGATACAGAGACATAAGCATGAGAAGGCAAGCTTACCATAACCTCATCAGCGGATACAGAGACATAAGCATGAGGAGGCAAGCTTACCACAACCTCATCAGCGGATACAGAGACATGAGCAATTGAGAAGGCAAGCTTACCATAACCTCATCAGTGGATACAGAGACATAAGCATGAGAAGGCAAGCTTACCATAACTTCATCAGCGGATACAGAGACATAAGCATGAGGAGGCAAGCTTACCATAACCTCATCAGCGGATACAGACACATATAAGCATGAGGAGGCTCTCACTGCTGTCGGTGCTTAATAATAATAATAATAATAATAATAATAATGATAATAATGATAATAATAATAATGAATACTTATATAGCGCCTATTCTCGGCTAGAGGCCAAGCTCTAAGCGCTTTACAATCAACACTCGTTTACACAACGGGCTGCCTACCTGGGTAGTGCCGACGGAAGAGCTGCCGCTGGCGCTTCATTCAGTCGTTTCCCGTGTCATCCAGTCAGTATCGTTCAATATCGAACGCTCATTTTCCTGACTTCCTTCATTCTTTCCATTTCTCCACGCAGGGTGCATGCTATGTGTAACGTGTCATCCATACCAACAGCCAAACTGGCCTACTCTTCCGAAAGTTGGTGATGGGATTTTACGTGTGTGCAAGATGTTATGCTTACTGTCTTATTTTCAGTGAACTTCTTGAACATGTTTCCCAGAGTTCTGTTTTGAGACCAAGTCCCAGCATGCTTCACCTTGTCGATAATTGTGTCGTTTTTACATTGTTTTTCCTCCTTTGTTTTTTGTTTTTGTTTTTTGTTTTTGTATAATTGTGCAGACCAGTCATGATCATCTTTTTGATTATCGTGCGGCTGTACTGAATCCAATCAAGCAGATTTTTATAGCAATAAAGTAGCATTGTGTTGTTCAAACATGATGTTATGAATTCTGTTCATGATGTTTGATTGGTCTTCCATCCCATGTTTCCAGTGCACCTGAAGTTTTCATTTCATTTTTGGGAAAAAAATGGCATTGAAAAGCTTGCATTACATTTCATATGCTTTAGAAATAAGAAAAATAAGTTGAAATCTGCATACTATTGGAGGCGGAAATATTATCACTCTTTTTTTTTTTTTGTTACCGAAATAAGTAAATTACACTTATCTCACTTAGATTGGGAATATTGAATGCAGTTGTGGTTGATGCTTACGAGCAGTGGATACATATTACAATGAATGTGGTAATAAATGAGAGAGAGAGAGAGAGAGAGAGAGAGAGAGAGAGAGAGAGAGAGAGAGAGTAAGCAGGTTAATTTTCTTAAATTTTAAACTTATTTGAAATACTCTGTCACACACACACACACACACACACACACACACACACAGAGAGAGAGAGAGAGAGAGAGAAGAGAGAGAGAGAGGGGGGGGGAGAAACTGAAACAAGACACAACAACAAAACCTCAGACAAAACAACCACCCAACCATGAAACCACCACATTTAGCCTTAAAGCCAAGAAAACTTCCACCACAAACACTTGACTTTTTCCCCCCCATTATCAATGGCAAGAGTTTGGAAATAAAAGGTCGCAGCCCTTTGCTACTGCCACCAAGGAGCCAGCATTTTCTTTCATGCAAGACCGCCTCCCCGGCACAGAGGGTAGTAAGTGAAGCGTGACAGGTCTGTAGCCCTCTTGCGAGCACTGCCATAGTTAATGGTGTAATCAACAGAGCAGCGGGCCACGGCGCCTTTCACAAGAGCTGGGCTGCCTGTGGATCTGACCTGTCAACCTCTATGGGTGTCAGAGGTCCGTGAAAGAAACCTGTAGACATAAATGTAAAGTGCACATGTGTGTGTGTGTGTGTGTGTGTGTGTTGACATGCGCATGTATTACCTTTGACCAAGCTCTTGCATAGTTCTGCGCCTCTCTGTCTCTGTCTGTCTCTCTCTCTCTCTCTCGCTCTCTCACTCACACACACACACACACACATTATCTTTTTTATGTGGCTAGAAAAAAAAATTGGAAGGGGTGGGGTGGGGGGGGGGGGGGAGGGGATGAAGAAGATCACTAATGAAAACAAATGAAATGTATCCAAACTTCACATTGGTAGTCAGATTATGGTAAAATCATTCAGATTTTTAGGTAAACGTGTTACTTTCAATGTAAAACGTTTTCAGAAAGTCTATGATTGATCCGTATCCGTGGGTTGATCTCAATATGCTGCGTTGACTGGGGTAGGGGGGGGGGGGGAGATGATACAAGTCCAGGCCAATAGATTAACCCCCCTTTAGCCTGAATCTCTTTTAAAAAAAGAAGTTGGGCTCTGTAGCACATCTTCATCTTCATCCGTATAGTGTCCTCAATCAATAGGCTGATATTCTGACACTTGTAACGGATGTACAGTCATGAAAAAGGACATCCTGACTGGAGGTAGGGTTCATTGATGCGACGATTTGCAATACTTCTTGGCGCTGAAGAGTGAGAGCTCAGGTGGTGTCATCGAGGACATAGCAAGAAGCACCAAGCAGGTGATTGATGTTGCAACTTGCATCGGTCATTTTACAACGCATGCCAGAGAGCCCAAAGTTACAGGAGTGATATCTCCCCTAGTGTCTTGGCTCATGCCTAAAGCTTTTTTTTTCTTCCTTGAAACGCCATCGCTCACAAGCAGGTGAACATTTCTAGCCTTTCACGTCAGTGAAAGAAACACATCTCACTGCTATGTTGGTTGTGTGAATAAGGCTTTTTTTTTTCTTTTTTTCT
The DNA here is from genome assembly GCA_018398815.1 of Conus ventricosus. NCBI lineage: Eukaryota > Metazoa > Mollusca > Gastropoda > Neogastropoda > Conidae > Conus > Conus ventricosus. The sequence goes on along the minus strand of CM031625.1, from coordinate 16,171,066 downwards.
TTTTTTAAGATGACTTGTGAGTTGACTTCAACGTGGCAACACTACAGCCCTGAGATGACCCTGTGGGGGTCGGCTGGGCTATAAGCAACATGACCGTACCATACCTCAGTGTTTGGTATGGGTTGACAGGTCCGTCACTATGCCGTTGACTAGTCGCAGTCAGGCAATGGCTTTGTGACCAGCAGGCCGATTCAAGACTGGACCTCCTCCATCTCCAGTTAAGTCTGGAGTTTGATAGGTCTGCCGTGAGCCCCCCACCCCCCATCCTCCTTGGTGGGCAAGTGATGACAGAGATAGAGGGAGAGAGAGAATGTTTTGTATGTACTCAGGAGAATGAGAGATGTTTTTAATTTACAAGTATAAACTGTAGGAGGTAAAGAAAAACACATTCACATTAAAAGGTTTGAGTCTCTCTGTCTGTTTCTGTATGTATGGGTATGCATGCATGTTTTGGGAAAGGACTAAAGAGGGTGAGAGAGAGAGAGAAGGGAGGGGGGACAGGCAGGGGGGAATTGTCTGGATTACTTCAGACAATAAGCTTGAGTTCAAATTTCCCAGAGAATACTGAATGGACGTAGGCCAGAATGCACATTCAGCCACATACACACATCCAATCGCACACTTTCACACACACACACACACACACACACATATCACACACACACACACACACACACACATACACACACACGTACACATGCATACACACACGCACACACACACCACACACACACACACACACACACCTCTCTCTCTCTTGCTCACACAACACACACACACACACACACACACATACACTCTCTGTCTGTCTCTCTCTCTCTCCCCTCTCTCTCTCTCTCTCTCTCTCTCTCTCAGACTCACGCAAACACACATACACACACATACACACAAACATACACACACACACACACACACACACACACACACACACACACACACACACACGCACATACACTTTCTGTCTGTCTGCCCTTCTCTCTCTCTCTCTTTCTCTCTCTCTCTCTCTCTCTCTCTCTCTCTCAGACTGTCTCACACACACACACACACACACACATGCCCCCCCCCCCCCCCACACACACACATACACACAAACACACACTCACACACACACATACCCTGACACATGCATGCAGGCATGCAGGTGCACTCAAGCGCATGTGCGCACATGCACACACACATACAAACACACACACTCACACACACACACACACACACACACACACACACACACCACACACACACACACACACACTCGCACACACACACTCACACGCACTCACACACACACGCACACATGCATGCACACACACACACACCACGCACACATGCATGCATGCACTCACACAGGCAGGCAGGTACGCGCGCGCGCACGCACACACACACACACACACACACACACACACACACACACACACACACACACACACTCAGAGAGAGAGAGAGCTGCCTTCACAACTTCAGACAAATGCTTTGTGTAACATTCCACTTGAGATGAAGAACATAAACTGACAAGGAGAAGACAACCATAATTTTTGGTTCCATGGGCACACTAAAGAAAAAACAAAAATCAAACAATCATTTTATAGCCCACCTGTCACATGGGAATTCTTGTTTATCTTTTGGGGTAAATCTCAGTTGACATCTTCAGTGGTAATAACATTGTTCTTTCAGGAGCAAGGGAAATGAAAACGACACACAGAGACACACAGAGACACACACATACAGACGCACACACAGCCAGACACACACACACACATATGCTCTGCATCCCTAACTAGTGGTGAGTTTTGCGTGGAAATGTGCACAACCACTCCCATCCCCATCCCCCCTCCAACTGCACCACTACCCACCACCCTCTCCCCCCCCCTATCCACCACACACACACACACACACACACATATACACACACACACACACATGCACACAAACACACACACACACACACACACACACACACACACACACACACACACACACTCAGTCACCACAGTACTGTGTGTGTGTGTGTGTGTGTGTGTGTGAGTGACACTGACACTGACACATGTTTATTGGCATTAGCTTTTTACAGCCTTAGTGCCAAGGGGAACAATTTCTGAAACAGCAGTGTACTAATAGCAACGAGAAAAGGGACAATACTCATGCACTTCCACTTACATGTATACTTCAACCACACGCAATTTCCAATCTAGGGTAACACTCCACACACACACACACACACACACACACACACACATACACACACACACACACACACACACACACACGCACACACAAATCATCATCATCATAAATACCAGACTCGACCATCCATCTGTAGTTATTCAAGTACTAAGCGTTCATTGGAACTCAAGAAAATTTCGAGTAGTTATTTTGTCTTTTCAGTTTCTCTCGCTTTTTTTTTCACTGTAGCTTTTTTTCCGCCTGGTACCTTTTTGTTCTGTCTTTTTTTTCTTTTTTCTTTGTAATTACTTTCGTTATGTTACCATTGTCATTTCCTCTCTTTTTTTAATTTTTAGTGTCAGTGTTGATCGGATGACAGTATCTTGTTCCTCGTATTATTTGCTTCTGCAATAAATTTTGAAAGCGATGTTATCATTTCTTCGTCTCTGGATATAAGAATAGCTACTAAATCATGTCTTCTGGAAACAGGTAAAGAAAACAAACTATACTTATTTCGAATTGACTCATATGCAGGGCAATGAAAGATAAAATGCCGTTCGTCTTCAACTCCCTTACAACACATTAAGCACAAATTATCCATTTCCTGATCGTCAATAAACCATCTTCTGTTAGCCTTTAATCCAAGAGTTCTCATTCTTAGTCTGGCAAAAAGACTTCGATGCATCTATTTTTAATGACTGAGATATATTTTTCAGCTTGGAAAATACTTTTAAAGAGGAATACCAATTATATTTTGTGTTTTCTTCTACATGGGAATGCCGTTTTGCTTATAAATTGAAAAACGACCCTTTAAATTCTGAGATAAAGGCAACGTCACTTCCAACTCCCTGATCATCCAAACAAACCGAAAACCGTTCTCTGAGTAAAACCTTCTTAAAATTGTCAAACCAATTTTGCCTTCCTCTTCATGTTCGTCAACAGCATTCATACCCCTTTCCTACATAATCTTTCTATTGGAAGCTTTTAATCTTTGCCAATATTTCCACACCTAATATTTTTCGACTTTAGGGAACTGCCAGTCTCGCCGTATCAAGTATTTAGAGGAGCTAAGGGGTATATTCAAGAAACGTTTAATAGCAAAATGTGAAACTGTTTCTATCTGCTTATTCTCTGCTGCACCCCAGATTTCTGCTGCATATGTCAGGAAGGGCTCGATCTGTGTGTCAAATAACTTCCAGAAAAAGTGAAGAATCAGGGGAAATCTTAATTTGTTCATAGCTCTGAGAATTTCAGTGACTTCCCTTCTTCCCTTTTCCTACATACCTCTGTCCAAACTGTATTTTAAAATGAGCTTAGTGTAAAAATTACTCCAAGATACTTATAGGGAAATTTTTAACCTTCTTCCATATTGCCATACCACCATTTTCATGAATAGAAAGATGTCCTCCCTTGCGAAAAACCATTACTTCGTTTTAATTTCCAAATTCACCATCAAATTAAGTCTATCAGCTTCCTGTTAAAATATTCAACTGATTTTGTAAGCCAACAACAGAATCTGAGAGAAGAATAACATCGTCAGCAAACAGCATCAAAAACATTTCAAGAGCTCCTGGGAGCATCTGTATTCCATGCTTTCCTCTTTTTGATTTAAATTTAATAGCTAATTCATTTATAAAAAACGAAAACCACCTGGACTATAAGTAAACAACCTTGCTTTTAAAAACGCCTCTTGGGCAACTGAAAATCCGTGTAAACATGCTTGTCACGCACGGGTGTGGGGGTGAGTGAGTGAGTGGGAGTCGTGTGCTGTTTTTGTGGGTGGGTGAGGGTTTCCACACACCCTTTTAATAGAAATAGCAGATCCTTTCCAACCTGCCCCAGAGAATTCAGCTACAAATGGGTCGGTTCTTGGAACTCCTGAAGTTTAATCCCAAAGCCTGTGGTCAGCAAGATGTATCCATGATCCTGGGGGGGGGGGGGGGGGGGGGGGGGGGGGGGGGGGGGGGGGGGGGGGGGGGGGGGGGGGGGTAAGCGGGGGGCAGTTGGAGGGGAGGGGGATGGGAGTGGTGGCACACTTCCACGAACTCACCCTGTTAAGGGATGCAGAGGTAAGAGTGAGTATAAAGTGTGAAAAGAGCACCCTTTGCACAAGTGCAATGCAAATTGTCGGGTCTTGCGTCACCTCGGGGCAAAAGGGGCAGAAACCGTCAAAGTCAGGACATTAAAGCTGCTTTGGCTAGATGGCCC
>CM031625.1:16157800-16165698 GCA_018398815.1 Conus ventricosus | reverse complement strand
AGTTGCATATATTGACGCCTGTGCGTTCCCAGAACGCTTCGATCCATCCTGGTTTTATGACCTTCGCTTGTCTTCAGAGTTCTCGTTTGGGTGGTAGTGTCTTTCCTGAGGCAAGGCCACAAAATGGCCGTTAATGGTTTGTTGGTTTAGTGAATGTTTGGTGTGTGTGTGTGTGTGTGTGTGTGTGTGTGTGTGTGTGTGTGTGTGTGTGTGTGTTTTCTCTCCTGGCCCTGTGTCTTTTTCTTGTGACCTGCTATGCATGGGCAACAAGCATTGAAAAGAAGAGGAGATCCGTGGTGCCGGTGTTGTGGTGTGGAGCAGTCTGTAGGAGGATCCGTGGTGCCGGTGTTGGTGGTGTGGAGCAGTCTGTAGGAGGATCCGTGGTGCCGGTGTTGGTGGTGTGGAGCAGTCTGTAGAGGATCCGTGGTGCCTGTGTTAGTGGTGTGGAGCAGTCTGTAGGAGGATCCGTGGTGCCGGTGTTAGTGGTGTGGAGCAGTCTGTAGGAGGATCCGTGTGTGTGTGTGTGTTGTGTGTGTGTGTGTGTGTGTGTGTGTGTATTTCTCTCCCTGGCCCTGTGTCTTTTTCTTGTGACCTGCTATGCATGGGCAACAAGCATTGAAAAGAAGAGGAGGATCCGTGGTGCCGGTGTTAGTGGTGTGGAGCAGTCTGTAGGAGGATCCGTGGTGCCGGTGTTGGTGGTGTGGAGCAGTCTGTAGGAGGATCCGTGGTGCGGTGTTGGTGGTGTGGAGCAGTCTGTAGGAGGATCCGTGGTGCCGGTGTTAGTGGTGTGGAGCAGTCTGTAGGAGGATCCGTGGTGCCGGTGTTAGTGATGTGGAGTGCTGTCGTGTGGCTTGTAGGCTGCTGTTTCAGGGTTTAAGTCTTTGGGCCTATCGGTGAGAGGTATCCCAATGGCAGCTTTTTATCTGTGTGTGTGTGTGTGTGTGTGTGTGTGTGTGTGTGTGTGTGTTTTGTGTGCAGTGTGTGTGTGTGTGTGTTTTGTGTGCAGTGTGTGTGTGTGTGTGTGTGCGTGTGTGTGTGTCTGTGTGTGTGTGTGTGTGTGTGTGTGTGTGTGTGTTCCCCTCCAATTCAGATCCGTTTTCTTGACATTGTTTTCAAATGTTTTCTGCAGCTGAGAAAACTAAAAGTTTGCCATGACTCTCATCATACTCTACTACTTGTTTTGGGAAATTGAGAAATAGCTGGTGGCTGAATGATCCCACAGAGAAATGCTTCTGCCTTATAAAGGACCCAGACCCATGACCTTGCAGCCTGCCCCACACGGTGCCAACCACTGTGCCAGGACAGAAGGAAGATGTGTATTGCACGTTATGTCATCCCAGTAGACCAGCAGATTGGTCACAGGGTGACACAACAGAGGCACAGTTGTTGAGTGGTGATCACAGCAATTTAGTGGCCAGTGATGCATGCATGTTGCTGCTCATCTTCTGTCCAAGAATCCTGACGTGGGATTCATATTTTCAGCGATTCAACGCCCATCTTGTGCTGAATTCGACAGAGAAAAGTGATTGCTCATTCTCCGTGTTCGTTGTCCTGAGTGTTGCTTGTCTTGCCTGAAGAAGACCCTAAGAAGTTGAAATGCGTTGTGTTTTTTGTCTTGTGATTCCTTTGTCCACATTCTTCGGTGGAGTCATAATAATGACTTTTAACGATCTGTCCTCATCGCTCGCCTCCCTCTGCACAAGTCACACAGTCACCCTGCAGTGGATTCCCTCCCACTGCAACGTGCTCGGCAATGAGACTGCTGACTCCTTCGCAAAGGAGGGCACAACAAAGGAGCAGATGGACAGATCTACCAGCTTCACCGAATCCAGGACCATCATCAAGGCCAAGCTGCAGAACAAGTGGAAGCAGCAGCATCCACGCCACAACAGAGCAGACCCGTACTACCTGCTGACTCGTCGAGAGCAGGTAGCCATTTTCAGGCTCAGGACAGGCCACAACCGCCTGAAACACCACCTATTCTCTAAACTCCGCATCGGCAACACAGAGCAGTGCCCTTGCAGAACAGGCAGCCAGACAACAGAACATCTGCTGCAGTCCTGCCCGTTCCACCAAGCGCTTCGAGAAAACCTGGCCCGACCCAGTACCAGTGGCCCGGAAGCTCTACTGAGGACTGGAGGACCTGCGACGTACTGCCACCTTTGTCGAGGAGATGGGGGAATCCATCTAAAGACATGATAAACGAGACAACAACAACAACATGACTTTTAAAATTCATATTTTCAAGTTTGTTCCATAACCCGTGCAATGCTGACAAGCGCTGGGATGCACTGTATAGGATCTTTATCACATGCATTGAATTGTGTGTGTGCCTACTGCCATACAAAGATGATGTGGTTTGATTATATGTTGACCAAGGAGATCAGACAAATCTCACTGCACACTTCTTCCACCAGTACTGCCAGGGCTGGAACCAGCAGCCATCAGACTGCAAGCTCTGACACTCAGCTATCGCAGCCATTTGTACACGGTGAAAAAGATATCAGATCGCTGTATTCATTGAGCGCATGGTCTATAGCCATAATGCTTCTCCATTCATTGCTCGTAATACCATCCTTCAAAATGTGAAGTGTGCCGGATCTGTAAATAAATCAATAAAGTGATGAATAAAGGAATAGAGTATGAAAGAAACCACCAATAAATCAATAGATGGAAAGGAAAGATAAACTTAAAACTATATTTGTTGAATGATGGGACTTTTATAATGATGAATTCTTATGAGAACGAAAGAAAGAAGAATATACATACATAAATTCATTTACCTGATTACTATCTAGCAAACTCCCTTTTAGTTACATTAAATCAAATGAACTAGCTTGAGTTTACCTAATCATTACTTACCTTACGTACTGCCATCTAGCCAAACTGACATAATGAACTAGCTAACAGATCATTTAGAAATTAAAGTAATAGTTTACGATATATATTCAATGACTTCATACAAGCAATTGAGCAAAGAAGTCAAATGGTCAGTGTGTGTTCCTTTGGTGCGTTTTGAGTAAAGCTTTTTCATCACTTTTGCCCAACAAAGTATATTTTAAAACCGTACTTTTTTTTTTTTTTTTTGTCTGTCACAGAGACTGTTATTAAAAAAAAAAAAAAAAAAAAAAAAACCTTTCAAAGATTTTGATGAAAATTCATAGGAAAAAGGAATTGGGCTTGTGGATGAATACATTCAGTTTTTGTGCCTATCTGTGGTGTGGAACAGGATCCAAAGAGAGAGATCTATGATTTTGTTCAGCTAATTATCGCACAAATTTTCCATTGATCTGAAACACTGATAAGTCACTATAATTTAATAGTTAACAATCATTTGAGTAACATGTTCTCATAGAATATCAAAGTTTTCCATTAGTGTAAGCATGGATTTCATATTCTTCGTATCCAATTATAGAAGGGGAGGGTGGGGGGGGGGGGGGGGGGGGGGGGGGGGGGAGGAGGAGGCACAGGGGAAATGACTCTTTCAGTTTCTCCCATACGATTCCTCCCCGCTGAAATTTAAATCTTGTGGGGTGGAGGTCTGCTTTCTTCCACATGTGCTTTTTTTTTTTTTCTCCCCCCCCCCCCCCCCCCCCCCGCCACCGCCTAAGTTTAACCCTGTTTGAACTCCCAATGCAACTTGTGCTAAGAAAGGTTTAAAAGGGGAGAGTATAGAAACCGTATAATTGACCTTATGACCCCGGCCCCCTTGAATTGCACCATTACCCGCCCCATTCAGCTGGGACAGAACATCTGGGGCTGGAGGTTAGCAAAGTGTCAGTCATTTGAAATATCACACACGGCTCGCAAGTCGTGCGCGCACTCACACACACACCACACGCACGCACAAACACACACATGCACACACGCACGCGCACCCCATACATGCACACACACGCACACACATTTGTCATACACATAGTTTGTGAAACTAAATTAAAGTACTACTACAAATCTCAACACCACACAAAAACCACACACACACAAACCACACCACTGCACCAGCCCCGCACGCACGTAACATCCCAGCACCACACACACATGCACACAAAACACAACATCCACACACGCACACGGCAACACGCACGGCACAACCACACACACACACACACACACAGACACAACACACAACAGAACACACACACCCACCACACACATACACCCCACACAAACCTTGTGCCAGTAAAGCCCCATTTAATATGATCCACCATGCACACACACACACACACACACACACACACACACACACACACGCACACACACACACAACACCCCAAAACCTGTGCCAGTCAACCCACTATTAGCCATCATTTCCACATGAATTGGGTCTATGGCGGGAAATGTTTTTTCTTGTTATGTTTGTAATATGCAGATTTTCTCTCTCTCTCTGTTTGAATGATAAGTTGTGCTTTGGTTTAGGTTGAAAAAAGAACCGAAAAAAAAAAGGAAAAAGGAACACAAAAAAAAAGGGGGGGGGGGGGGGGGTGAGGGAAGGGGGAGGAAGAAAGTTGAGTGAATGGAACCATCCAGAATTTTTGGGTTGTTGGGTTGGTCGTGTTGTGTTGTGTGTGTGTGTGTGTGTGTGGGCCCCGCACGCGCAACGGTGTGTGTGTGCATTGCGTGCGTGATGTGTGTGAAATGGAAGTGTGGTGCAATCAGATGGGATGCATGGTACGTTAATCAAACATGTGATAAATCTCAGTTGTTTCAAGCTTTTAAGACCGTGGAACCTGGTTCCATCGGGCCAGACAGTCCACCTCTTTTCCCCATTCCCAAGCAAAAATTCCCCAAGCTGAAGTTCTGGGGGTAAAAGTGAGTTGGTGGAGAGGGAGAAAAGGGTCAGGATTTTATGCCAAGGAGTACTGCCGGCCCCGACATTTGTGGGAAAGGGGCATCAGTAAAGTGGACAAAATCTAATGGCATGGTGATGGTGCCCTTTGCCCTGTGTCAGCCCAAACCCTGCTGAACTCTGTAAGATGCTGAAAAGCCACAAAGTGGGAAGTCCCCTAGAAGCTGCTGTGAAAATTAAGAAAAAACCCTGAGAACACAAAACTTCAAACAACAAGGAAAAGAACTCTTAAACTGTTCACTTAAAAACCCCGGACCAGCTTCAAAAAAGGAAAAGACTAACTTATCTTAAAAACTGGCAAACTGAAAAGGGCTAGTTTAGGACAGGGGTAGGTGTTCCCAAAAGTTTTAAAGTGCCCAACTTTTTAAAGAACCCCAAATGCCTGAAAGCTTTCGCTGTGAGGACGTAAAACTCCACCTTTACTTACTTACTTACTTTGCTCTTCCAACTATATGCTAAGGAGTTACAAAGCTCTTCCAACTATACGCTAAGGAGTTACAAGCTCTTCCAAACTACACGCTAAGGAGTTACAAAGCTCTTCCAACTATATGCTAAGAAGTTACAAAGCTCTTCCAATTTAACGCTAAGGAGTTACAGAGTTTTGCAATTCACGAAGCATGAAGTATTAGTACTAAGAGGAAGTTGAATCAATGTGGGCTCAAATTCAGTTTTTTTTTCTTCTTTTTTTTTCTCCCCCATATTAAATTCTACTTCATCTTCAACACAAAGAAGACAATGGCTGTCTTTAAGGGCTAGAGGTCCTAAAGGAAAATACTTTTTTTTTCAGTGATTATTTTCATCCCATTGCAGAAGAAAAAAAAGAAGAAAAGAAATGACACTGACTGATTGAAAGGAAGAAGTGCCAGCGTTTTTACTCTCCCCCTAGTGATGAAGAGATAAGTTAAGGTGAACGTCACTCTGGGTAGAGCCAAGGATCATGTTGGGGGAGGAGGTAGGGATGGGTTGGGGCCTGGAGCAATGGATTGCTGGAAGGGGGATTGGGGAGGATTCAGCGCTTGTTATTTGGTTGCCTACTTAACAGAGTTTTCTGGAATTTTCATATTCTTGACATTTTTTTTGTTGAAATCCCAAATTTCGACTCAATATCCCAAATTTCTGAATGCCGTTTGTTTAAAAAAACACAGGGTTTGGTGCTTTTTTTTTTTTTTTTTAAACATAGCTTGTAAGATATTGCAAGGTAAAGCCCAAATAACTTTTTTTGGGGTGTTTTGGCATCCTAGAAAATGCCTTTACGTTTTTAAAACCCAACCTGAGCTGAAGACGTAGGGACTGAAAATGTGTTCAGTCAAGAGCGTGACTGCCCCCTCATAAGCCCCCCCCCCCCCCCATCCCCCCCACCCCCCCCCCCCCCCCCCCCCCCCCCCCCGTCCGCTTCAGCCTCAGTGGTTCCAGGATTTAGAGTCCAGTGAAGGTTGACACGTATGGCTTGTTAACTGACGGGGTGTTAAGCCCAAAGCCTTTGGAGGTTGGGTTCCAGGGATGGTATCTGTGGTCACCATGGTGGTTACCTCACTGCTTCCTACGCCCTGTTTGTTCTTTTTGTTCGCTCTCTCCCCGCGGTTCCATTCGTTTGGCAGGGCCAGTAATCCTGTTCAACTTCTTGTTTCATCTTATACTTACAGGTGTTCACACACTGGGCCAGTTCATGGACACTTACTGTTTTGAGAAAGTGACTGTTACCGTTTCTAGATTAGAACAGTGATTAATTTTAACATGAACATGGCTTAACAACAGTGATGAACATTAAGATGACAGTGAAAATTACTCGGAAACTGTGATTATCGTAAAGGTGACAGTGACAATTACATAAAATTGCTTACTTACTGTCATGAAGATGATAATGAAAAGTAGCCTAGATAAAAACAGTCACTATATTGTGATGGTGTGGAGGGGTAAGGGGTGTGCAGGTGAAGACAGGCAGATGGTGAGAAGTGCAGGAACCAAGGGACAGCAGCCAGTCAAGAAGACACAGTGGACGAAGCAGAGTTTTCTCCTTTTATTTGCCTTCCATACTAAGCTCAAACCAGGAACGCAGCCCTGGGAGCAATCTCTCTCGCACAGCACTCAGCGCACTGAGCACTCTCTCTGCCTCTACACGCCAGTTGCTCACATCAGGGAACTCTGATCCATTCTCACACAACGCTCTACTTTTATAACAACGTACTGGGCCGCAGAGCCAGCAACACGGTGCCAGAGACGAAACGGGCCTCGCGAGGCCGGAACCAACAGAAACTTGTGTTTTTCTATCGCGGCTTCAGTGTTGTCTGGCTCGCTGTCCGTTCAGACTATTAACACATATTTACTATCGATGAAAACCTCAGAACACAAGGAATAAAGTGCAGTAAGTCGCATTTGACAATTTTGTTCCTGTACTAAATCATTGCTGATTAATGTCCCAGAGTGAAGCCACTTTTAACAAGCTTACGTCATATTTTCCTTTATTTCGATGAAAAATACTAAACAGCGTGAAATAATTTTGTAATGAATAAAAAGCTGGCATCTCGCTCTTTTTATACATATAAATTTCATTATCCAAGATGCCGTCCAAGCGGAGAACTTTGCGTTTAAAGTTTGATAGAAAACACAACTGACTTTTCACTTCGCCGGGCCGTCGGCGCCTACTTTTGACACAATTTTCAACTGAAAAATACTCTGTTGAAACGGCCTGTTAAATAATAAATTCTACACATTTTCAGTTGTATTCATAACAGAAATGGAGTCATAAGCAAGATTTACATCGGGAAGTCCGAATTTCGTTAGAATGATAATTTGCATCAAAACTCCGACAATGAACGAAGAAGGCGACTTGCTCAAGGGAACCGGCGTCATCAGTCATTTCGTATAGTCGCAAGCCTGTGCGGAAAAGATCCTAAGCATGCGATTTACGAAATGAGAGCTCATGGACATTAACTTTTAACATGCATCTTCAGATTCTTCGGTTTTCCTCTTACTTTTTGTAAAATCAAGAATTATTCAATGTTCATTCGACAGACAATTGAAAATGGCGCCAAGATTGCTCGTACAAAAT
>CM031625.1:16135300-16152800 GCA_018398815.1 Conus ventricosus | reverse complement strand
CGCTATCCTTGCCCATCCCCAGACACAGTCCATCTTGTCCCGTCTGGTCCAGGCACTGGGCGTGGATGAGGCCGGTGAGTGTCATGTGGTGTTCTTGTGTGTGTGTGTGTGTGTGTGTGTGTGTCTGTTTCTCTGTGTGTGTGTTTCTCTGTGTGTGTTTGTGTTTCTCTGTGTGTCTGTGTTGTCATGCCTAATTCAACTGGTGCATGTTCCATAGTGTTCTGTGGCTGTATGTTGTTTTGTGTTCCGGCATTGTTGTTGCAAGGTATCCCATTGTGTTCCTTCACGTTTGGTTGCGTTTCATGATGTTGTGGATGTTGCGCTGTCTTGTGCTGTGTTCCATGTTGAGGTGGACTGTTGGCAGTGTGTGGCATGATGGTGTGTGCCATTATGCTGTGGGTTGTTCCATCATGATGTGTACTGTTGGCAGTGTGTGGCATGGTGGTGTGTGCCATTGTAAAGCACAGACGAGACAGAAATAAATATCTCACATCACACACAATCTTACTCCATACGCGTTCTTACCAGGGATATAACACTTAGACTTTTGAAAAAAAATACCACCCCTTCTTTATTGAATTACTAAGAAATTTCTACACTCAGAATTCCGAGGTGTAGAACAGAAAAGAATGGGGATAGTCTTAAAAGGTTTTTCACTCAGCTTCAAATCCACCGAAAGATTCTCCCAAGTCTTTCCTCGTCGCCTCTCTCCCCTGTAGTTCACCAGGGACGACGTCAACGACCCCAACCTGGGTCTGGCTCCACGACTAGACAAACGTTAGCCCGGGACCTTCCCTCTGTATGTCTTCACAACCGGTGCAGCCTCAAACGCCTACGGCAGGGAGCTCCTCCAGCTTCTTCACTCCCGTAGCGGAGCATGCCATCTGTACGTCTTCACAACCGGTGCAGCCTCAAACGCCTACGGCAGGGAGCTCCTCCAGCTTCTTCACTCCCGTAGCGGAGCATGCCACCTCTACAAACAAAGTCTGGGAATACCACCATTACCATCCCAGTTCTAACACTTCAATAATAATTCAACTATCAGCTTCATCTCCACCTGAAAAACTAACCACCATTTCCTTCTCTCTCCACCCGGCAATTCCTGAGATAAAATAGAAATAGATAATATTATTTCCATTTATTCAACAAACAAGACAACAGTTTTAATATATAAACAACAGCTTGTCTCCTCACACGGCCTCGAACCATCTCGAATCTATAAAACAATGGAAAGAATAATTTTAATATACTTGTCAAACATATTCGTCGTAATACTATTCATAAACCATAAACAAAAACAAGCTGTAAAGAAAATGAAATATTATAACTTAACAAACACTAAGTCTTCAACTTACCCGGGCCTCTCTCTCCCAGGACTTACTAGCGTCTTACGCTCTCTCGGTCTGTCACAGCAGACAGCGCACGCTCTCTCTCTCGGTCTGTCACAGCAGACAGCTCAACATCGACCGGCCACACATACAAACTTCAAGCTCACCCGTTATAAAAACTGCACTTTTTCTTTCTTTCTGCGTACGCAGGCTGATACTCCTGCGAACACTCCCTGTATAGCCAGGCAGTGGAGTTTTGTGTGTATGACCCTTTTTAAAAACTGCACGAGAACCATGCATCTCCCCTCTAAACCTGTGCACGGGCTAGACACATGTCTGCATCAGCATATCAAACTTTTATACCAGTTTGGGTGCACTTATACACTGCAATAAAATAAATGCACCGCTTTTCTATACTAAACACAATTAAATGAAAACCTATAAAAATTATTAAAAACATTTTTCTTTACAGCCATTATGCTGTGGGTTGTTCCATGTTGAGGTGGACTGTTGGCAGTGTGTGACATGATGGTGTGTGCCATTATGCTGTGGGTTGTTCCATGTTGAGGTGTACTGTTGGCAGTGTGTGGCATGATGGTGTGTGCCATTATGCTGTGGGTTGTTCCATGTTGAGGTGTGGTGTTCCACAAGATGGTGTGTTATGATGTTTTGTGTTCTACAAGATGGTGTGTTATGATGTGTTGTGTTCCACAAGATGATGTGTAATGATGTGTTGTGTTCCACAAGATGGTGTGTTATGATGTTTTGTGTTCTACAAGATGGTGTGTTCTGATGTGTTGTGTTCCACAAGATGATGTGTTGTGTTCCACAAGATGGTGTGTTATGATGTGTTGTGTTCCACAAGATGATGTGTTATGATGTGTTGTGTTCCACAAGATGATGTGTAATGATGTTTTGTGTTCCACAAGATGGTGTGTTATGATGTGTTGTGTTCCACAAGATGATGTGTTCTGATGTGTTGTGTTCCACAAGATGGTGTGTTATGATGTGTTGTGTTCCACAAGATGGTGTGTTCTGATGTGTTGTGTTCTACAAGATGGTGTGTTTATGATGTGTTGTGTTCTACAAGATGGTGTGTTATGATGTGTTGTGTTCCACAAGATGGTGTGTATGATGTGTTGTGTTCTACAGTGTTGTTCGGTGTTCCATGATGTTGTATTCCATCAGAGTGCGAATTGTTTGTTGTTCTCTGTGTCATTATGTGGTGTTTTAGTATGATGGTGTGCTGCATTAGATTTTGTTTCATCATGTGATGGTGTCATGTCTTCCGTTGCAATATGGTGTTCGGTTATCATGTGTTGTGCTGCATGTTGTGTTGTTACTGCATGACACAGTCTTTTTGATCTGGTAATTTATCCTGTCGTCTTGCATTGCCCCAATTGTCTGGTGTGGCAGGATGCTGTTTTGTATGTTACGTTTTTTAAATTGTATTGTGTTGCTTCGTGTTACATTCTCTTGTTTTGAAACCGTGTTGCACGTTATTGCATTGTTCTGTGCTCTACTGAACTGCCTTTGCATGACGTTATGATACAGTGTGCTGCCGTGGATGTGATGCCCACTGTTTTGCCTGGCACTGTACAAAAACAGTGATGTTGTTCTGTTTACCACTGTGTTGTTCTGCATCCCTAGTGGGGTTCTCTTTAGTTTCATGTTAAATTTTCTTCTTTTCTTTTTTTTTTGCTGTCACCTGTCAAAAACTGGTCAGGGTGGATGTCTTCTGGTTATGGGGGCTTCAGTCTGAGAAGTGTACTGATCCTTCGTATAATTTCATCGGAAAACCCTGCTGTCAGATCTGTAAAGGCCATTCTTATCTGGACAAACTGTTTTGTTTTGTCAGCTAGGCTACAATCTTGATGAATCTTCTCTTTGTTCTTCATGCCCTGCACAAAGTGTGGCACTGCTGGTACCCTTTAGTGATGAGAATGTTTGTGTATGAAAACAGGGACCAGAAAAAACAACAAAACAACAGTTCTGATGGAAAATTCAGACAAATGGCAAAGAATTTACACACCAGTATTCAGTGTGAAGCCTGTACGTTCCGTTGTATTAACTCTCAACGGTTGTTGAGATTTTTTGCAATTTGCATGACTGACGTTCTTTGTTTCGTAACATTCTGCGCATTGTTTCTGAAATGATAATATTTTGGTGACGAATGTGTCTGTTTCGTTTGTTTTAGGCGATATATAGCTTGAGATAACAAAAATGCTGTTTTAAGTACCATAATTCTGGGAAGAAAAACCGTCGATCACGGTGATCGAAATTCAAGGGAAGGAACTGAAGAGTTAAGATTAGCCTTGTTATTTTTTTTTTTTTTTTTTTTTTTTTTAATGTGGTGGGGATTATAGTCTGCTTCTTCATGATGGTGATGAAATCAGATGTGACCTAACACGTGTGGGTCCACTGACTATGTCTGCGTAGTGTCGACTGCTCCTCAGCGACCTCTTCTCTGTCCATCCCCCTTTGATCTGTACCGTCCTCTGTTTGTTCGTAAGTCTGTCGGGTTCAGATCTGTATGTAGAGGGCTTTTTTTTTTTTTTTTTTTTTTTTTTTTTTTTTTTCCTGTGGGGTGGCTAGAACCTGGATGTGGAGGGCTTTCTGTTGGCTAGGCTGTCTGCTAGGACAGGGCCTTGGATGAGAGGGTTTTCTGCCTCGTTGTGTGTTTGTGTGGGGATGTTGTGTCTTTGCCTTAAAGTCTGTTCATGTTGATTTTGAAATATACAGAGGTGTAGGATTATGTGGGGGGGGGGGGGGGGGGGTGCGCGTGTGTGTGCGTGTGTCTGTGTCCGTGTGTATAGTGTGTGTGTGTGTGTGTGGTGTGGGTGTCACAGATGTGTGTGTGTGTGTGTGTGTCAAGTCAAGTCAAGTCAAAATTTTATTTTCAGATGGAACATTGAATAAGCAATAAATTTGCTTTTTTACATCAAGCCATCCATAAAAAAAGAAATATATATATGGAGATGAAACGACGAAAAATCACAGAAAAATTTTATGAAAATCAAACACAATGAAAATAGAAACCAGCGTGTGTGTGTGTGTGTGTGTTGTGTGTGTGTGTGTGTGTGTGTGTGTGTGTGTCTGTCTGTCTGTCTGTGTCTGTGTAAATCAGCTTTGAAAATACTTTGCATATTTGTGTGTGTGTGTGTGTGTGTGTGTGTGTGTGTGTGTGTGTGTGTGTGTGTGTGTGTGTGTGTGTGTTCTTTGTAGTCAGCACCAGAAATAGTGCAATGATTTAAAACAAGTAATGTAATGTGTCTATACGTGCATTTGTATGCATGTGAGGCCGGGGTGGCGATGTGTATCCATTGATAAAGTTTAGTCAAAAAATATTTTGGAAGTTGGATGAAATGCTGCATGCCTTTGTAGGGGAGTGTGATAAGAGATATTGACAACTTCATTTTGTCACGGAATGCCCTGACTATGCAGTTAAGAACACAGTTGTTACCTTGAAAATACATTCATCTTAAATCTGATTTATAATTTTTTGCAGATTATTTTCTGATGGAAGAAGATGCTAAACTTGGTCCTTTTTTTTTTTTTTTTTTATAAAATGAAGTCAATTTGATCAACTCGTTTCACTTTGCCGTTCAGTTCTCTTCATTTCGCCAGCTGCAATTTGTGGTTTCAACAAACTGCACTTTTGTCTGTGGCTGCATGGGAATGTACATTTGTTTACTCTGCTCTGTTCATTTATTTGTTTGTTTTCCTTCTTTTTTTTTTCCCCATTTCTGTTTTTTGGTATGTTTTATTCATTCACTCTTTCAGTCACTCGTTTTGTGATTCCTTTCTTTTCAGAACAAAAATGTTAAACAGCCGTGTAGGAACCAAACAACCAAAAATTTATTTGTTGATGGAAAACACATGAAATCGCAGTTTTTTTATGGCTACAGTGTGTGTGAAACATGCAGCGTGTGCGCTGGCGTGGATAGAGTTCATGTTATGACGTTGATGTGCCCCCCCCCCCCCCCCCCCCCCCCTCTCCAAGGCTAGACAGTTGAAAAAGCTTGCGCTGGTAACTTTATTGCCATCTGTTGCCACAAGGTTTGTTTTGACACCAGTTTTCTGAAAGATAAGATAGGTAATGTTGCTTATAGCCCAGCCGACCGCAAAGGGCCACATCAGGGCTGTCACCACGTTAAAATCAACTCACCAGTGATTTAAGAAAAAAAAGAAAAAAAAAACCTTTCACACATCTCTTTCAATAACATCTTCTAGAAACGCACCAGAAACTTTGTTAAAGAAGAAAAGATTTATGTACAGTTGATGTCGCATGGGAGTGTGTGGGTGTGTATGTGTGTATGTGTGTGTGTGTGTTTGTGTGTGTGTGTGTTGTGTTGTGTTGTGCTGCGTTTATAGGCATGTGTGCACACATGCAAATTGTGTGTGTGTGTGTATTCATGTGTATGTAAAAGAGTCAGAGAGAGAGTAGAAAGAGAGAAAGAGTGAAAGAGCGTTTAGGCATCCATCCATATGCATGTGTCGTAACACATGCAAATGTTATTTTTCTAATATGATAATATTAGAATATATATTATATATAATATGATAATATTAGATATATATATATATATAATGCTTTTAGTTTTTCAGCAACTTTTTTCCTCTCCACACCTTTGTTTTGTTCCATTTTACTACCCTTCGCTGGCTGCTTTGGGGGTGCTGTTGGATTCTTATTTTGAACCCTTGGCGGGTGAGAACCCACAGAATTATGGACTGTGGTGTGTCTCTATTTGACACCAAGAGCACAGACACAATCAGCTGTGTCTCCCTGATGAGTCCGATCCAGCGGATGAAAGGCCTAGGAGCAGGCTATACAAATAAATGTGCCTTCAAGAGAGATTATGATGGTTCCCTCAGGCAGCTAGTGAAGGGCTTTCATCGTTATAATATATTCCCCCATTTTCTTCATCTTCAATTTTTTTTTTTTTTTTTTTTTAAAGTTCAAATCTTTGCCAAGTCATTACTATAACGGCTGAAGAATTGTTACCTGCACTTGTTTCCCCCCAGTACTTAATTGTTCAGCATTCTATTGTTTGGTCAATCAGTGGGAGATTGCATCTCTTAAGAGATCCAAGGGAAAGGTTGTTCTGTATAATTTCAGCCACTCACAATGCTTGGGTTATTGAACAGCAGAGCTGACCACTCAGACTGTTCCATATCTTTTGACCTCCCTGCATCCTTGATGGGATCCTCAAGCATAGGCTCAAAGATTGTCCCCTACATTTTATACTGTTTGAATAATGCTTTTAGTTTTTCAGCAACTTTTTTCCTCTCCAAAACCTTTATTTTGTTCCATTTTACTACCCTTCGCTGGCTGCTTTTGGGGGTGCTGTTGGATTCTTTTTTTGAACCCTTGGCGGTGAGAAAAACCACAGAATTATGGACTGTGGTGTGTCTCTATTTGACACCAAGAGCACAGACACATTTAGCCGTGTCTCCCTGATGAGTCCGATCCAGCGGACGAAACGCCTAGGATAAGATAAGATAATGTTGCTTATAGCCCAGCCGACGCAAAGGGCCAATCAGGGCTGGTAAGGGGCAGGCTATACAAATAAATGTGCCTTCAAGAGAGATTATGAGGGTTCCTCACTAGTGAAGGGCTTCTCATAGTTATAATATATTCCCCATTTTCTTCATCTTCAATTTTTTTATTTTTTTATTTATTTTAAGTTCAAATCTTTGCCAAGTCATTACTATAACGACTGAAGAATTGTTAACCTGCACTTGTTTTCCCCCACTACTTAATTGTTTAGCATTCTATATATATATATATAAAATATTTATATATTTTTATATATAATATATATCATGCATGTGTCTGTAAGAGAGATGGGAGGATGGAGGGAATAAGGGTGGGGGAGGATACCAGGGTGGGGAGAGAGAAAGTTCCAACTGACAGCGGGTGGAATGGTTCCTTATCATGTTTACTCCCCGTGAAATGCCTTCAAGTTTTGACATCAGCGCTGTGGTGTACGGAGCATAGCCGCCAAGAGTGGATTGCACGACTAGTTAATGTACAGCGGTGCATTTGGAATGTGTGAGAGATGGAGTGAATAATGGACTAATTAAACACCAAGAGTGGATTGACACGACTAGTTAATGTACAGCGGTGCATTTGGAATGTGTGAGAGATGGAGTGAATTAATGGAGTAATTAAACACCAAGAGTGGATTGACACGACTAGTTAATGTACAGCGGTGCATTTGGAATGTGGGGAGATGGAGTGAATAATGGAGTAATTAAACACCAAGAGTGGATTGACACGACTAGTTAATGTACAGCGGTGCATTTGGAATGTGTGAGAGATGGAGTGAATGTTGTTGTTGTTGTTGTTGTCGTACCTGGCTAAAAGACTCCAGGGATCATCCGAACAGCCGAAGTATTTGAACACTATGGCACAAATGCATCAGCTGGGGATGAGAACATTACGTGTGTGACCGTTTTTTATTACCCCGCCACATGGGCAGCCACACTCGACTTCGGGGGAAGATGGAGTGAATGATGGAGTTTAAAACACCAAGAGTGGATTGACACGACTAGTTAATGTACAGCGGTGCATTTGGATGTGTGAGAGATGGAGTGAATGATGGAGTTTAACACCAAGAGTGGATTGACACGACTAGTTAATGCACAGCGGTGCATTTGGAATGTATGAGAGATGGAAGGAATGAAGTTTCTATTAATGATGGGTGTGTGGGTTGGTCAACGTACGAATTGTGTGTAATTGATTACTGAGAAAAGAGCCATGACGGAGAGGGATCATGGAGTCGGAGAGGAGAGCAGAGATGAAAAGGGAGTTATTTGTGTTAATTACTTTTGAAACGCAGTTTGCACACGTGTGTGTGTGTGTGTGTGTGTGTGTGTGTGTGTGTGTGTGTGTGTGTGTGTGTGTGTGTGTGTGTGAAACAGCTATAGGTGCATTATAATGTTTTTGTGTCTATGTATTAAACCCCAGTGAAAGGGTTGTAAATTCTGTGGTCTTTGTATTAATTGAATGCTCTTGAGCAGCACTGTAGATGTATAGATTATTGTTATAAGTATCATTATGATTGTTTTTGCTACTATCTATTGGAAATTATGGCACATAATGAGAGAATAAGATGCAGTAATGTGTATGAATTGTATGATTCTAAACTATTGTCTGCAGACACTAAATGTCAAAGTATTTTACAGACCATGGATAATGTTTCATGGATGTCATGGATGATAATGTTTTTAATTAACTGGATGATTTATCAAGGAAACGCTTTTTACTTCCTGAATGATATGTCATGGATAATGCTTTGTGCGTCATAAATAATATGTCACGGACAATACTGTATACATCTAAATGACACCTTGTATATGATGCTTTATATATCTCGAAAGATATGTCACAGACAATGTTTTATACATCATGAATGATATTTTCTTAAAAAAAAAAAAATGATATGTCTTGGATAATGCTTTATGCATCATGAATGACACATAATGGATAATGCTCTATACATCATGAATGATATATTATGGATAATGCTTTATACATCATGAATTATATGTCGTGGATAATTTTTTTGTATGTCATAGATGAAATGTCATGTATAATTTGCATACATCATGGACAATGTGTCATGCATTATGTTTTATAGATTATGGATGATATGAGATCATAGATAATATTTAACAGATCATAGATTATCTTTGATATGCCATGGATAATGTTTAACAGACCATGGATGATGTTCAGTAGATTTGGGATATTGCTTTGCTGATCATGGATATTTGATAGATTATGAATAATAGTTTTTAAAAAAATGTGGATAATATCTTATGAATGTTAACATTTTCCAGATCTTATATAGAGATACAGATGTTTTACTGGTCATGCAAAATGGTTTTCAGATTATAGGTAACATAAATGTTGTGGGTCATGGATACATTGTTGGGGTCATGGACAATGTTCATTAGATCATAAACAACATTAGATAAATTGTGGACAATTTCGGACAAACTGTTGGTAAGTTATAATGATGGGTAGTACTTTGTGGTTTATGCATGACATTTTTGTGTGTGGGGTCATGGAGGTTGTGTTGTGGATCGTGCGTAATGTGTTGTGGATCGTGCGTAATGTGTTGTGGATCGTGCGTAATGTGTTGTGGATCGTGCGTAATGTGTTGCGGATCGTGCGTAATGTGTTTTCGGATCGTGCGTGATGTGTGGGGGATCGTGCATGATGTGTTGTGGATCGTGCGTGATGTGTTGTGGATCATGCGTAATGCGTTGTGGATCGTGTGTAATGTGTTGTGGATCATGCGTAATGCATTGTGGATCATGCGTAATGCGTTGTGGATCGTGCGTAATGCGTTGTGGATCGTGCGTGATGTGTCGTGGATCGTGCGTAATGTGTCGTGGATCGTGCGTGATGTGTTGCGGATCGTGCGTTAATGTGTCGTGGATTGTGGTAACGTGTTGTGGATCGTGCGTAAACGTGTTGGGGATCGTGCGTAATGTGTTGTGGATCGTGCGTAACGTGTTGTGGATCGTGCGTAACGTGTTGTGGATCGTGCGTAAGTGTTGTGGATCGTGCGTGACGTGTTGTGGATCGTGCGTAACGTGTTGCGGATCGTGCGTAATGTGTTGTGGATCGTGCGTAACGTGTCGTTTGGGTCGTGCGTAAATGTTGTGGATCGTGCGTGATGTGTTGTGGATGTGCGTAATGCGTTGTGGATCGTGCGTAATGTGCTATGGATTTGCAGGAAGGGGAATGAATGCAGCGTTTGCCATTGGGCGTTTGTGTGACATGGACACAGGCCGGCAGCGCCTTCTGTGTCTCAGGACTCGGAGAAAATGGTAAGAACGATGAGTAATATCTCAATTCTAAGCGTAATATGCCATTACAAATGTGTATGCAGTAACTTTCAGTAGATGTTGATGGCCGGTGTTGGAAAGAACGATTTTGTTGACAACAATGACTTTTGATGTTGTTGCTCTTTTCCCCTTTCAGCTGTTTTTAACCACAACCCCTACATTTGTACAATGTGCATTTTCTCTCTCCCCCCCCCCCCCCCCCCCACTCCCTGAAAATGGGCAGCTGTGGTGAAATTCTTGCCTGTATCGCCGTTTTGTTTTATTTCTAATTTATTTTTGTTTGCTGTTTTTTGAGTAGCGTCAGCATGACACTTGAACTGTAAGAGAATGCTAGAATTTTTGAAAATCGGAACAAACCTATGTGTGCTCCCTGCAGACAATAGGGAGGCTGGAGTCATGTCATAGCTGTGTGTGGTTCAAAGGTTAGGGATCAAGTCGAAGTGAGTGGATACAGGCACCCCTTAGGGGAAAAGTAAGCCGAAACTCTCATCTGTAAGTAAGGTTGTTTTCTTTGGTCCCTGTGTTTCAGATTTCCTCGCTGGCCAAGATGCTGAGCTGTGAAGACGCGGGAGCCGGTAAGAATGCCTGCTTCGCTCTCAGTTGCCTGGCAACCAACCTGGAGGGCCACAGCCGCCTGCTGCAGAACGTTCACTCAGACGACGTCTGCGCACCCTGGCACAGCTTCTCAGTGCCCAGGACAGCGAGACAGGCTGGTTTGCCGCCATGTGAGTGAGGGGTGGATGGATGAACGGGTGGACAGTGAGACAGGCTGGTTTGCCGCCATGTGAGTGAGGGGTGGATGGATGAACGGGTGGACAGTGAGACAGGCTGGTTTGCTGCCATGTGAGTGAGGGGTGGTGGATGAACGGGTGGACAGCGAGACAGGCTGGTTTGCTGCCATGTGAGTGAGGGGTGGATGGATGAACGGGTGGACAGCGAGACAGGCTGGTTTGCCGCCATGTGAGTGAGGGGTTGATGGATGAACGGGTGGACAGTGAGACAGGCTGGTTTGCCGCCATGTGAGTGAGGGGTGGATGGATGAATGGGTGGACAGTGAGACAGGTGGTTTGCTGCCATGTGAGTGAGGGTGGGTGGATGAACGGGTGGACAGTGAGACAGGCTGGTTTGCCGCCATGTGAGTGAGGGGTTGATGGATGAAGGGTGGACAGTAAGACAGGTGTTTGCGCATGTGAGTGAGGGGTGGATGGATGAACGGGTGGACAGCGAGACAGGCTGGTTTGCCGCCAGTGAGTGAAGGTGGATGATGAACGGTGGACAGTAAGACAGGCTGGTTTGCCGCCATGTGAGTGAGGGTGATGGATGAACGGGTGGACAGTAAGACAGGCTGGTTTGCCGCATGTGAGTGAGGGGTGGATGGATGAACGTGTGGACAGTGAGACAGGCTGGTTTGCCGCCATGTGAGTGAGGGGTGGATGGATGAATGGGTGGACAGTGAGACAGGCTGGTTTGCCGCCATGTGAGTGAGGGGTGGGTGGATGAATGGGTGGACTGAGTATAAAGTACTGGGGGATTGATTATAAGTGAACAGGTGGATTGATTATAAATGAACTGGGGTTTTGATTGACAAAGAGGCGATGTACTGAAAATAGACTTGTTGCTTTTAGTCATGTTGCAGTATTTTGGTCATGTTTAAACAAAGTTCTACTGACTACACAAAATAACAGAAGTACAAAGTAAGCTTGATGTGCAAGTTTACTATGTGTTTTTTTTGGTCTAACTTCAATGCAGATTTGTCATTAGTGTTACTTGTGAATTTACTTTACTTTTTTGTGTCCTAGAATTGGAGAAATATGTGAATGTACATGAGTGTGCCACAGGATGTTAATGCCGTCCATCAGGAAATGATTTTAGGGAAAATGAGATACTTTTCCATCGTGTTAACATAATGATATGAACATATTTGTGGCCAGACTGTTTTTCCTGTCACAAGTGTAACCATCTCTAACCAAAATCTAAAATGAGAAACCTGTGAAAGAAACAGGGGCTTACCTGTGAAAGAAACAGGGGCTTACCAGTGAAAGAAACAGGGGCTTACCAGTGAAAGAAACAGGGGCTTACCAGTGAAAGAACTGTGAAAGAAACAGGGGCTTACCTGTGAAAGAACTGTGAAAGAAACAGGGGCTTACCTGTGAAAAGAACTGTGAAAGAAACAGGGGCTTACCAGTGAAAGAACTGTGAAAGAAACAGGGGCTTACCTGTGAAAGAACTGTGAAAGAAACAGGGGCTTACCAGTGAAAGAACTGTGAAAGAAACAGGGGTTTACCTGTGAAAGAACTGTGAAAGAAACAGGGGCTTACCTGTGAAAGAACTGTGAAAGAAACAGGGGCTTACCTGTGAAAGAAACAGGGGCTTACCTGTGAAAGAACTGTGAAAGAAACAGGGGCTTACCTGTGAAAGAACTGTGAAAGAAACAGGGGCTTACCTGTGAAAGAAACAGGGGCTTACCAGTGAAAGAACTGTGAAAGAAACAGGGGCTTACCTGTGAAAGAAACAGGGGCTTACCTGTGAAAGAACTGTGAAAGAAACAGGGGCTTACCTGTGAAAGAAACAGGGGCTTACCTGTGAAAGAAACAGGGGCTTACCAGTGAAAGAACTGTGAAAGAAACAGGGGCTTACCTGTGAAAGAAACAGGGGCTTACCTGTGAAAGAAACAGGGGCTTACCTTAGATTGCTTGTACTGTCCAACAGCAAATGTCACTGGGAGAGATTGAAACACTTTTCCATCAACGCGGTTGTTCCCATAGTCAGAGCGTTACTTTCAGAGCGGACCTTTCTTCCTTCGCAGTTCAGATCACCTCTCTCAAGTGGGTATCGTCTTTGTGCTCCCATTCTGTTAGGGCAAAGTTCAATCTCCGGCTTGTCACGAAACAACCTGATCATAAACCACACTTGTTGCAAAGGGAGGCGACTGCAGACGGAAATCTGAACAAACTTTAAATGTGATTAATAGCGCACCGCCAGGAAAACGCAGACCAACGAATCACAAGACAAAACACGACGCGTTTCGACCTCTTAGGTCTTCTTCAGGCAAGATACAAAACACTCAGGACTCGACGCCCATCGTGCGCTGAAGTGGACGAAGATAGGTGACTGCTCCTTTATTTGTGTTGTCCTGAGTGTTGTGTGTCTTGCCTGAAGAAGACCTAAGAGGTCGAAACGCGTCGTGTTTTGTCTTGTGATTCGTTGGTCTACGTTTTTCTTGGCGGTTCGCTATTAATTACATTTAAAATTCATAATCACACACTGTTCATGGTCTACAGGAACGAACAGAGTGTAGCTGAATGGTTAAGCTTATGGTTTTCTCTGGCACTGAATTTTGCTTGCACATCAAAAAAAACAAACAAACAAAACAAAACAAAACATTCCCACATTGCACGAACACTCAAGGTTTGGCATGTCACAAGGAGTGAGGGAGTGACACACTGTGCATGGCGTGAGCTTTGGTAGAACACCACTGAGTGAACTGCTCACTGGATGGACAGCTGCGTGGATTGATTGGCTGATGCTGACTGTTCCCACAATGCACTGTCATTTATCGGACTGTGCAACTCATCATCTTGGACTGTTAAAGAAGGGGGGGGGGGGGGGTGAGAGGTGATGCCTCACTATGGATTTAGTCCTTTTTTTTTTCTTTGAAATTTCTGCGCTAGAAGTTTCATCTTGTTTTGCTGCTTGTGTTGTTTGGTTGTTGTTGTTTTTTTTCCAGGTTGCCATTTCATAATTTTT
The DNA here is from genome assembly GCA_018398815.1 of Conus ventricosus. Taxonomy (NCBI): domain Eukaryota; kingdom Metazoa; phylum Mollusca; class Gastropoda; order Neogastropoda; family Conidae; genus Conus; species Conus ventricosus. The sequence goes on along the minus strand of CM031625.1, from coordinate 16,138,860 downwards.
CTCCCTTTCGTTTTCCTTTCTGCCTTCTTGTCCATTGATTTGGATTATATTTTTTCTCTCTCTATCATTTGCCTATGCTTCGAATTCTTACCAGGCGACTATCCTCTGACAACAGTTACTGTATCAGGCAATATGATTGTCAGCCCTGCTCCGCCACAGTTTGAAAAGCCAGTGGTCTGACCACTCAGTTATTGCTCCCATGGGAGTTTACAAAACACCCGAGTCGTTGCCTGGATTATTGCATGTCCTACGTTCCATGTTGTAAAGGAGGATTGTGGTATGAAGCTTCAGGATTTGGGTTGGATTCATTTCAGACATGTTCTCAGCCATGATCTGGTCTCAGCAGCTGATTGTAACGTAAGCAGCAGAAAATAAAGCTGAAGTGTACTTTCAGGGTGGTACATTAGCATGCTTTCAGGGCTTTGTTAGTGTGTACTTGGGTTTTGCTTCCAGGACATTTCTGTTATCCTTTTTCGGCTATGGGGACAGTTTTATATTGTCCTTATAGGACATTTTCAAATATCCGTCATGATGCTTTCAAGACACGCAATGGTTTCTTTGTTGTGCCGTAAGGGCATTTCAGGTGGTGCGTTTCCAGATCGTTTCTGTTGTCCTTTGTTGTGAGGTTGGGGGTGTATAAGAGTGTCTTACATGCGTTGCGATTCAGGGACAAGTTCAGAGTGTCCTTTCTTGTGTTTTCAGGACATTACGGACGCTGGCCAGTCAGCCCAAGGGATGCCTGCGTTTGCGAGAGAAAACAATCATGTGGTGTGTTCCCTGAAGGTCAGTGTGATTGATGAGAGAAAACAATCATGTGGTGTGTTCCTGAAGGTCAGTGTGATTGATGAGAGAAAACAATCATGTAGTGTGTTCGCTAAAGGTCAGTGTGATTGAGAGGAAAACAATCATGTGGTGTGTTCCCTAAATGTCAGTGTGATTGATGAGAGAAAACAATCATGTGGTGTGTTCCCTAAAGGTCAGTGTGTGATTGATGAGAAAAAACAATCATGTGGTGTGTTCCCTAAAGGTCAGTGTGATTGATGAGAGAAAACAATCATGTGGTGTGTTCCCTAAAGGTCAGTGTGATTGATGAGAGAAAACAATCATGTGGTGTGTTCCTAAAGGTCAGTGTGATTGATGAGAGAAAACAATCATGTGGTGTGTTCCCTAAAGGTCAGTGTGATTGATGGAGAAAAACATCATGTGGTGTGTTCGCTGAAGGTCAGTGTGATTGATGAGAGAAAACAATCATGTGGTGTGTTCCCTAAATGTCAGTGTGATTGAGAGAAAACAATCATGTGGTGTGTTCCCTAAATGTCAGTGTGATTGAGAGAAAACAATCATGTGGTGTGTTCCCTAATGTCAGTGTGATTGAGAGAAAACAATCATGTGGTGTGTTCCCTAAATGTCAGTGTGATGAGAGAAAACAATCATGTGGTGTGTTCCCTAAATGTCAGTGTGATTGATGAGAGAAAACAATCATGTGGTGTGTTCCCTAAATGTCAGTGTGATTGAGAGAAAACAATCATGTGGTGTGTTCCCTAAATGTCAGTGTGATTGATGAGAGAAAACAATCATGTGGTGTGTTCCCTAAATGTCAGTGTGATTGAGAGAAAACAATCATGTGGTGTGTTCCCTAAATGTCAGTGTGATTCAGCGAAAATGGTAAAGCTGTGTGCGCTCTGAAGGCCATTGCAGCTCAGAGAAAACGATCATGTTGAGTTGACTTTGAATATTGGTGAAATACAGAGAAAACGATCATGTTGAGTTGACTTTGAATATTGGTGAAATACAGAGGAAAACGATCATGTTGAGTTGACTTTGAATATTGGTGAAATACAGAGAAAACGATCATGTTGAGTTGACTTTGAATATTGGTGTAAATACAGAGAAAACGATCATGTTGAGTTGACTTTGAATATTGGTGAAATACAGAGAAAACGATCATGTTGAGTTGACTTTGAATATTGGTGAAAATACAGAGAAAACGATCATGTTGAGTTGACTTTGAATATTGGTGAAATACAGAGAAAACGATCATGTTGAGTTGACTTTGAATATTGGTGAAATACAGAGAAAACGATCATGTTGAGTTGACTTTGATATTGGTGAAATGCAGAGAAAACGATCATGTTGAGTTGACTTTGAATATTGGTGAAATACAGGGGAAAATGATCATGTTGAACCAGCCGCTGTGGCGAAGTGGTTTGCGTCGCGGACTCCCGGCTGGGAGGTCGTGGGTTCGAATCCCATCAGAAGTCATGTGGGTTTTTCTGCCCCGACCGGCTCCTACCAGAGTTGAGTTTGCTGCGGACTCAGTTGGGAAGACTGGGACCACACAGTCGAGTTTCATCCACTTAATGGATGCGTTTCTGAGAGTGTTGCTCAAATTTCCTGACCAACACTGCAGGTGCCTGTATCTCTCGGGCCTGGTTGATGCCGGGATTTATTATGAAAGGAAGCGTAGAGTACAGCCTTGTCATGTACTTACAGTAGTCTCAGACCGAAATGGAAATCCGTAGCATCATCTTAATCATCCTCATTTTCATTGATCAGCATTAAAAAAAATGTCTCAAATTCTGTGGCCCTTCATGCCCTGCTCTCATGGTGACCTCAATTTCGATGTCCTCTCCACGTCTGTGGCTTTGGTTTGGTTCTGTCGGGGTCACCGGTATCGGCGAGTCCATGGGGTCTGTCGGTGGACGGACGTGGTGGCGCCCTCCGGAGGGAGAGCTCACTCACGCCGGCTCCGCGACTAAGCAATTATTGTCATCAGTAGGGGGCTTAGTAGGTGGCGTCCTGCGTATGTTAGATCAGAACAGGCGCCACTGAACACCACCGAAGTGACTCGGCAGCAGTGCAGTGTCTCCTCCGGTGGGTTGCCTCTTGACGACTTGACATGGTATCTATATATAGTGATGGTATCTATATATATGTATCAGTCTGCACTTTTGTAAGTGATGGTATATATATATATATATATATATATACATATATATATATATATATATATATATATATATATATATATATATATATATATAATAAAATAATGATTAAAAGCAAATCTTAAAACCGGGACTACAAATTTGTTTCGAGGTCTTTCCTCTCTTCAGATCCCGTGCCAATCCCCTGCTACTGACCTCGATCGTATATATGTGTTTTGAATTGTGAGCTGTAGTCCAGTTGTGTTGTGTTGCACGTGTTGTGCAAGGGGGGCCCTGTTGGGGTTGTAAGTCTTTCTTTCTTTATTGAGTATGAGGGGTCCTATCAGGGTTGCTATTTTATACTTGTTGATAAAAATTTCCTTTTGTGCCTGCAACTGTCTACGATTTCAACTCTTGTGTTCAATGTAGCCATACTAGGTTTGCATAGAATCATCCACTTTTCTGTTGTGCACAAATTACATCTCTTTGTGCTATTATTGTATGCTGCTGCTTTTCTGATTATTTTCCATGTGATGTTAAAATCTGTATTTGTTTTCTTAAGATCCCATATATATATATAGATCAGTATATTTAAAATGCCTAAAACATTTTTTTTTTAAGTGCTCAAACCCC
>CM031625.1:16125300-16130300 GCA_018398815.1 Conus ventricosus | reverse complement strand
AGCACTCAGCGGTACATTGGGATAAGATGAATGTGTGTGTGGGAGAATCGTGGTGAAAACAGCACCCAGTGAGCTGATGTTTAATTAGCATACAGCTGATTGCCTGTCTGAACCTTTTTTTTCACAACATGTTGTTTTTTTTAAGGTTTTATTGTAGTCTAGTTTATCACCAGAAACAAGAAAAATTAATGCAAGTGCAGTTTAAGTCTGTGAGTGACAGTAACAAAAACAACAAAAACAACAACAACAACAACAACAACAACAATGAAAACTCTGCATCAGCATATGTGGGAGGTTTTGCTATCATGGATCACCAAACCATGCAATACAAAAAACCCTGGTTGTGTAATTACATGATTATGAGAACTCTACAAACAGACACACACTCATACATAGGCACACTCACTTACATCCATGCATTCACATCTTGCAGACTTATTGATTTTTAGACATGGATGTACTTAGCGCACGCACACACGCATGCACGCACACACGCATGTACGCACGCACACAGGCACGCACACCAAATCACACACACACACACACACACACACACACACACACACACACACACACACACACACACACACACCAAAACGCTGACACTCACACACACACCACACACACACACACACACACACACACACACACACACACACACACACCACCAAAACGCTGACACTCACACACACACACACAACACACACACACACACACACACACACACACACACACACACACACACACACCAAATCACACAAACACTGATGACCATGAATGTCCATTTGCAAGCCTTCAGACTGTATGACCAACAAAGCTGTGCTGTCCATGTGTTGTCCATTTTGTTGTCCATGCCAACAGTGAAAGGACCTGACAGTGTGGGGATACAGTGGGAACCCTCACCACGAAGAGTGGCTTCACCATCAAGTACCAGCTGTACGAAGGTAAGCACTCACCACGAAGAGTGGCTTCACCATCAAGTACCAGCTGTACGAAGGTAAGCCTCACCACGAAGAGTGGCTCACCATCAAGTACCAGCTGTACGAAGGTAAGCCCTCACCACGAAGGTGGCTTCACCATCAAGTACCAGCTGTACGAAGGTAAGCACTCACCACGAAGAGTGGCTTCACCATCAAGTACCAGCTGTACGAAGTAAGCCTCACCACGAAGAGTGGCTTCACCATCAAGTACCAGCTGTACGAAGGTAAGCCCTCACCACGAAGAGTGGCTTCACCATCAAGTACCAGCTGTACGAAGGTAAGCACTCACCACGAAGGTGGCTTCACCATCAAGTACCAGCTGTACGAAGGTAAGCCTCACCAGAAGAGTGGCTTCACCATCAAGTACCAGCTGTACGAAGGTAAGCCCTCACCACGAAGAGTGGCTTCACCATCAAGTACCAGCTGTAGAAGGTAAGCCTCACCACGAAGAGTGGCTTCACCATCAAGTACCAGCTGTACGAAGGTAAGCCTCACCAGAAGAGTGGCTTCACCATCAAGTACCAGCTGTACGAAGGTAAGCACTCACCACGAAGAGTGGCTTCACCATCAAGTACCAGCTGTACGAAGGTAAGCCTCACCACGAGAGTGGCTTCACCATCAAGTACCAGCTGTACGAAGGTAAGCCCTCACCACGAAGAGTGCGTCACCATCAAGTACCAGCTGTACGAAGGTAAGCCCTCACCACGAGAGTGGCGTCACCATCAAGTCCAGCTGTACGAAGGTAAGCCCTCACCACGAAGAGTGGCTCACCATCAAGTCCAGCTGTACGAAGGTAAGCCCTCACCACGAAGAGTGGCTCACCATCAAGTACCAGCTGTACGAAGGTAAGCCCTCACCACGAAGAGTGGCGTCACCATCAAGTACCAGCTGTACGAAGGTAAGCCCTCACCACGAAGAGTGGCGTCACCATCAAGTACCAGCTGTACGAAGGTAAGCCCTCACCACGAAGAGTGGCGTCACCATCAAGTCCAGCTGTACGAAGGTAAGCCCTCACCACGAAGAGTGGCTCACCATCAAGTACCAGCTGTACGAAGGTAAGCCCTCACCACGAAGAGTGGCTTCACCATCAAGTACCAGCTGTACGAAGGTAAGCCCTCACCACGAAGAGTGGTTCACCATCAAGTACCAGCTGTACGAAGGTAAGCCCTCACCACGAAGAGTGGCTTCACCATCAAGTACCAGCTGTACGAAGGTAAGCCCTCACCACGAAGAGTGGCTTCACCATCAAGTACCAGCTGTACGAAGGTAAGCCCTCACCACGAAGAGTGGCTTCACCATCAAGTACCAGCTGTACGAAGGTAAGCCCTCACCACGAAGAGTGGCTTCACCATCAAGTACCAGCTGTACGAAGGTAAGCCCTCACCACGAAGAGTGGCTTCACCATCAAGTACCAGCTGTACGAAGGTAAGCCCTCACCACGAAGAGTGGCTTCACCATCAAGTACCAGCTGTACGAAGGTAAGCCCTCACCACGAAGAGTGGCGTCACCATCAAGTACCAGCTGTACGAAGGTAAGCACTCACCACGAAGAGTGGCTCACCATCAAGTACCAGCTGTACGAAGGTAAGCCCTCACCACGAAGAGTGGCTTCACCATCAAGTACCAGCTGTACGAAGGTAAGCACTCACACGAAGAGTGGCTTCACCATCAAGTACCAGCTGTACGAAGGTAAGCACTCACCACGAAGAGGATGCGACCTCACCATCAAGTACCAGCTGTACGAAGGTAAGCCCTCACCACGAAGAGTGGCTCACCATCAAGTACCAGCTGTACGAAGGTAAGCCCTCACCACGAAGAGTGGCGTCACCATCAAGTCCCAGCTGTACGAAGGTAAGCCCTCACCACGAAGAGTGGCGTCACCATCAAGTACCAGCTGTACGAAGGTAAGCCCTCACCACGAAGAGTGGCGTCACCATCAAGTACCAGCTGTACGAAGGTAAGCCCTCACCACGAAGAGTGGCTGTCACCATCAAGTACCAGCTGTACGAAGGTAAGCCCTCACCACGAAGAGTGGCTCACCATCAAGTACCAGCTGTACGAAGGTAAGCCCTCACCACGAAGAGTGGCGTCACCATCAAGTACCAGCTGTACGAAGGTAAGCCCTCACCACGAAGAGTGGCGTCACCATCAAGTACCAGCTGTACGAAGGTAAGCCCTCACCACGAAGAGTGGCTTCACCATCAAGTACCAGCTGTACGAAGGTAAGCCCTCACCACGAAGAGTGGCTTCACCATCAAGTACCAGCTGTACGAAGGTAAGCCCTCACCACGAAGAGTGGCTCACCATCAAGTACCAGCTGTACGAAGGTAAGCCCTCACCACGAAGAGTGGCTTCACCATCAAGTACCAGCTGTACGAAGGTAAGCCCTCACCACGAAGAGTGGCTTCACCATCAAGTACCAGCTGTACGAAGGTAAGCCCTCACCACGAAGAGTGGCTCACCATCAAGTACCAGCTGTACGAAGGTAAGCCCTCACCACGAAGAGTGGCTTCACCATCAAGTACCAGCTGTACGAAGGTAAGCCCTCACCACGAAGAGTGGCTTCACCATCAAGTACCAGCTGTACGAAGGTAAGCCCTCACCACGAAGAGTGGCGTCACCATCAAGTACCAGCTGTACGAAGGTAAGCCCTCACCACGAAGAGTGGCTTCACCATCAAGTACCAGCTGTACGAAGGTAAGCACTCACCACGAAGAGTGGCTTCACCATCAAGTACCATCTGTACGAATGGCAAGTAGTGAACGTCCATTCTGCCCCCAATTTGAGAGGAAAAGTCGTTGCTCGTTCTTCGTTTTCATCGTCATGAGTGTTGTTAATGGCTTGTGAGTGGACTTCAACGTGCTGACATGCCTGATACGGCCCTTGGTGGTTGGCCGGGCTGTAGGCTGTAAGCAGCATTACCTTACCTTACCTATCTTGCCTGTAGAAGACCAAAGAGGTTGAAACGCGCTGTGTTCGTCTCGTAATTTGTTCCTCCCTTTTTTGTCCGGAGAATGATAATGATTTTCTTTCAAATTTACTTATTGTAAGAGTTTGTCCCTTTCGTCCGGCAGAATGATAATGATTTTTCTTTCAAATTTACTTATAGTAAGAGTTGCCACTTACTGAGTGAATGAAAGAATATCATATGAAAGAATGAATGAAAGAATGCATAGAAATGAATGAAAGAATGCATAGAAAGTGCTGCAGTGAGAAACCCGGTCTTTTTCTGATGATTTGTTTTGTCGTTGTTGTTTGCTGTCATTTCTTCCAGCCACGTGAGTGGCATCACCCCCATGCTGCTCATTCTATTTCTTCCACGCCACGTGAGTGGCATCACCTCCATGCTGCTCATTCTGTTTCTTCCACGCCACGTGAGTGGCATCACCCCCATGCTGCTCATTCTGTTTCTTCCACGCCACGTGAGTGGCATCACCTCCATGCTGCTCATTCTGTTTCTTCCACGCACGTGAGTGGCATCACCTCCATGCTGCTCATTCTAGCCCCCCAGCCACAGCCACAGCCCTGCTCTCTTGCCACAGTCCTGACACTCAGGCCAGTCCCAGCAGAGGCCAGTGTCAAGTCGTCGTAAGGCAGCCCACCAGAGGAGACACTGCGCTGCTGTGAAGTCACTTCAGTGGTGTTGATTGGGGCTGTTCTGATCCAGCGTACGCAGAACCCCACATACATGTATATACATGTATACTCCCAGCTCAGTTAGGGGAGCCAATGGAAGTGAGGGCCCTCCCTCCCCCCCCCCCCCCCCCTCTTGGGGGGCCTCAGTTCATCTAGCATCACAGAGGACACTGTGCCTTGATGCATTCCTGACTGTTTGTGTTCTGATCCAGGAAGAGTCTTGGATTCCCGCTGTTTGTTTCAGCTTGGTGAAGAGTAATCTGCACTGCTGCCTCGTTCTGTTTCTTGTACAAGGAAGGGTGTACCTCAGATGCTGTCAGGTGTAGCATGGGTGACCTGGTCCTTGTGCACGCCTACCACTGGGCGTCCAGCAGTTCCAGGTGTG
>CM031625.1:16102800-16120300 GCA_018398815.1 Conus ventricosus | reverse complement strand
AAAATAGCGTCCATGGATAAGTACTTGGTGATACCTTTAGTTTGTAGGTGGGGAACATCTGAAAATATCGTCTTTGGATAAGTACTTGGGGATACCTTCAGTCTGTAGGTGGGGAACATCTGAAAAAACGTCCATGGATAAGTACTTGGTGATACCTTCAGTGTGTAGGTGGGGAACATCTGAAAATAGCGTCCATGGATAAGTACTTGGTGATACCTTCAGTCTGTAGGTGGGGAACATCTGAAAATAGCGTCCATGGATAAGTACTTGGTGATACCTTCAGTCTGTAGATGAGGAAAATCTGAAAATATCGTCCGTGATGATGTGTCTGTCAGGCATTGATTGATAGTGTTCTGTGGCCAACAGGTGTGTGCTGCCACAGCAAAGGGCAAAGGGGAAAGGTCGACAGTCACAGGCACCACCGCTGAGCTTGGTGAGTTGTGTGTGTGTGTGTGTGAGTGTGTGTGTGTGTGTGTGTGTGTGTGTGTGTGTGTACGTGTGTACGTGTGTGAGTGAGTGTGAATGCTCGCATGTGTGTGTGTGTGTGTGTGTGTGTGTGCATGCACGTTTTTTTGTGTTTGTGTGTGTGTGTGTTTATGTTTGCTTGTGTGTGTGTGTGTATGAGTGTGTGTGTGTGTGTGTACGAGTGTGTGTGTGTGTGGTGTGTGTGTGTGTGTGTGTGTGTGCAAGCGCTTATATGTGCATGTTTCTGTGCATGCAAGCACATAGTGTTCATTCCCTCCTTTCTTTGTGACTGCGTGTTCAAACAACGGCTGTTGTTTCCATGGCCCAGGTGCTCACGCCCCCTCCAAGCCGCACGTCCAGGTGATCGGTCGCAACGAGATGCACATCACCTGGGAGCCTCCCAGGTTCCGCTGGGCCGCATCACGCGCTATGACCTCAGCATGAACGGCAAGGGCGTGTACTCGGGCATGGAGCTGTCTTTTGCTGCCCTTCGCTTAACGCCGGACACGGAGTACACTTTTGTGGTGAGTGTGTATGTGACTATGAAAAATCAAACCCCTGCTCTTTGGCAGCTCATTGGATGCGAAATGATGACTGAAGCTGCCTGATTGATCCAGTTAGTGAAAAAGTCGACTCTGGTAACAGATTCAGAGTCCTCACTTCCAGCATGTGATACACAAATCAGTCTTCCTACAACCATCTCAACAGTCGCTGAACAATCTTCATAGATCATTCTTTCTAGACCACTGTCTCAAATCGCATTCAAGTCACACTTTCACATCACGTTCTTCCGACCCTTCAAACTTGATTATTTATAGTTACCATTGTCATTTCAAGTTCAAGAAACATGAGACTGGGTAGCAAGTAAATAGATGAAGAATGTCCTAGAATGTTTCAGAATCGTAGGGTAGTTTAGCCAGTCAGTATACATGAAACTTTCAAGAAGGATTGGAAACCATGACATATTTTGGCAAATGCTGTGTATTGTGGAAGCATGAGTCTGCTGAGTTCCTTGTGTGTGTCTGTGTCTGTGTGTGTCTGTGTCTGTGTGTGTATGTGCATGCGTGTGTGTGTGTGTGTTTATGTGTGTGTGTGTCTGTGTCTGTGTGGAGGGGGTGGTGATGGGGAGGAATCAAACAATGGTTCCCATGGTTCCCATGGGCTTGTTGACACCAAAGACTTTAATACGAGGGAGTGGTCAGAATCAGGTGCCTGTGGATGGTAGTTTGGGTGCTGTTTCGGGTGCCTGTGGATGGTAGTTTGGGTGCTGTTTCAGGTGCCTGTGGATGGTAGTTTGGGTGCTGTTTCAGGTGCCTGTGGATGGTAGTTTGGGTGATGTTTCAGGTGCCTGTGGATGGTAGTTTGGGTGATGTTTCAGGTGCCTGTGGATGGTAGTTTGGGTGCTGTTTTTCTTTTCTTTTCTATATTATCAGCAGTATCTGTTCTTATTTTCAATCGGCGCCACCCTTTGATTGGTCGACAGGTGACAGCACTGACCAATGAGGGAAGGTTTGAGAGCAAGGCGACCAAGAAAAAGACCTCAAAGGATGAATGTGAGTACTGTGACTGCGAGGGTGCGGGGCAGAAAAGAGAGGGGAAGGGGGGTGCATGTACGCCTTTCTTTGAGGGTACAAAAGACGTTCTTTCCAGTTATAAGACACTTTCTTTCCAGTTATAAAGGACTTTCTTTTCCAGTTATAAAACATTTTCTTTCCAGTTATAAAAGACATTCTTTCCCGTTGCAAAAGGCTTTCTTTCCAGATATGAAATACTTTCTTTCCAGTTATGAAATACTTTCTTTCCAATCATAAAAGACTTTCTTTCCAGTTATAAAACCCTTTCTTTCCAGTTATAAAACCCTTTCTTTCCAGTTATAAAACACTTTCTTTCCGTTTATGTAAGATGTTCTTTCCAGGTATAAAAGACTTTCTTTCCAGTTATGAAAGACATTCTTTCCAGTTATAAAAGATGTTCTTTCCAGTTATAAAACACTTTCTTTCCAGTTATAAAACTCTTTCCATTATAAAACACTTTCTTTCCAGTTATTAAACACTTTCTTTCCCGTTATAAAACACGTTCTTTCCCGTTATAAAAGACTTTCTTTCCAGTTATAAGACTTTATTTCCAGTTATAGAAAAACTGTCCTTGCAGGTATTAAAGACTTTCTTTGCAATTACCAAAGACTTTCTTTGCGTTTAGTGAAAGAGTTTCTGCTCATTTACGACTGTCTTTTAGTAGTTTTGAAAAGAAAACCCTTAATTTGTAGTTAGAAAGATTTTCTTTGCTCTGATGGCAACAGACTTTCTTTACAGTAATAAAAACTGTAGTGATCCTGTTCGGTCGTTGTTGTTATTGTTGTTGTCGTACCCTGGCTAAAAGACTCCAGGGATCATCCGAACAGCCAAAGTACTTGAGCACTATGGTACAAATGCATCAGCTGGGGATGAGAACATTACATGTGTGACCTGCTTTAATAACCCTGCCACGTGGGCAGCCACACTCCGACTTAGGGGGCTTTTGGAGACTGATAGTGTCCTGTTAGGAGCTTGTCACGACTGAAGACAATCCCGGCATAACTATGCAGAGCATAACAACATTTTGATGTAGCCTTGGTGTTGTAGCCTATGTCAGTTGGCCTGACACAGCCTTAAGCCAAGGCGGAATCCTGCCGGGTCATCCCATGAGGTTTTGTCGTTGGGATGCAATAAGAGACTTGTTCTTCAGACAGGAACATTGAAGCAGTGTTTGCTCTGACTGTAATGCTGGCTGTCCATCACAATGCTTCTGTGAGCAGTGGGACAGTGCTGGGTTTGTGTTGTCCTGGTGGCCTGGTACATGTTTCATTGCCCCCCGCTCCCACACCCCCCCTCTACCCGGCCAAAACATGGGGATACGAGCTGTTCAGTGTTTCCTGATTGTGAGGAAGTCAACAGAATTTGGTGAGACATACATAGTCGGACAGATTTGATGGCATATAGCCTCATGTGAGGAAGTCAACAGAATTTGGTGAGGCATACATAGTCGGACAGATTTGATGGCATATAGCCTCATGTGAGGAAGTCAACAGAATTTGGTGAGGCATACATAGTCGGACAGATTTGATGGCATATAGCCTCATGTGAGGAAGTCAACAGAATTTGGTGAGGCATACATAGTTGGACAGATTTGTTGGCATATAGCCTCATGTGAGGAAGTCAACAGAATTTGGTGAGACATACATAGTCGGACAGATTTGATGGCATATAGCCTCATGTGAGGAAGTCAACAGAATTTGGTCAGGCATACATAGTCGGACAGATTTGATGGCATATAGCCTCATGTGAGGAAGTCAACAGAATTTGGTGAGGCATACATAGTCGGACAGATTTGATGGCATATAGCCTCATGTGAGGAAGTCAACAGAATTTGGTGAGACATACATAGTCGGACAGATTTGATGGCATATAGCCTCATGTGAGGAAGTCAACAGAATTTGGTCAGGCATACATAGTCGGACAGATTTGTTGGCATATAGCCTCATGTGAGGAAGTCAACAGAATTTGGTCAGGCATACATAGTCGGACAGATTTGTTGGCATATAGCCTCATGTGAGGAAGTCAACAGAATTTGGTGAGACATACATAGTCGGACAGATTTGTTGGCATATAGCCTCATGTGAGGAAGTCAACAGAATTTGGTCAGGCATACATAGTCGGACAGATTGTTGGCATATAGCCTCATGTGAGGAAGTCGACAGAATTTGGTGAGACATACATAGTCGGGCAGATTTGATGGCATATAGCCTCATGTGAGGAAGTCAACAGAATTTGGTGAGACATACATAGTCGGACAGATTTGATGGCATATAGCCTCATGTGAGGAAGTCAACAGAATTTGGTGAGACATACATAGTCGGACAGATTTGATGGCATATAGCCTCATGTGAGGAAGTCAACAGAATTTGGTGAGACATACATAGTCGGACAGATTTGTTGGCATATAGCCTCATGTGAGGAAGTCAACAGAATTTGTGAGACATACATAGTCGGACAGATTTGATGGCATATAGCCTCATGTGAGGAAGTCAACAGAATTTGGTGAGGCATACATAGTCGGACAGATTTGATGGCATATAGCCTCAATCGGCTGTGTGTAGAATGCAGACCTCCATCATGATTGAACAGATTTGGGGATCTGGCTTTGATCCGGATCAGTGTCACAGATCCATGTTAAAATTCAAGAGATTGTCCGTTGACTGAATTCCGTCATTTTCACCAAGTTGGTGTAAAAATTGACTCTAGATTTAGTGCAATGGTGATTTGCAGACTAACAAACCAACAGATGTAGGTCAAATTGAAATTTTCTTGACAGAAGGAGCGAAAGAGACACAGATGAGAAACACCAACATTTGAACAGCTTGGTTTCTGCTTTAGTTTCCTTCTGCTCGCAGTCCCTGACATCTGTCATGGAAATGAGAGAATTGTTGACTTTAAAGGTTAAAGTTCAGAGGAAACATCTGATCTAATCATGTACCACCAGAGTTGTTTTTCCTTGCTCCACAAATAGTAACATTCAGTAATTGGTAAGTGATTCTGCCGGCAATTCATGCGCCACTGTTTTTTTCATCCTGTGTATTTGACCTTTGGCTTTTGTGTGCATGAAAGAGGTTGCAAACACAAGCAGGCCTGTACTCTTATTGACCTGTGTAATACGAAACGTCATGGTCAACTCAGTACCTTGCCTTGGTATCCATTTTTTTCACAGGTTTTGAACAGACAAGCAGGTTTTCCACACTCTCATGGATTTCTTTATTTTTTTTTGTTCCAGTGTGTCCTTGTAAAATCTTCTTTTTTTTTCGCTTGGAAGAGGACAACAACAACAACAAAAAAGAAAGAAATTGAAACTGGATTGAATTCTTTGTGAACAGCGATGTCTCCTTGTTTGTTCCATGTGCTCTGTGTCGACATATCTGCCAGGCGATTTGGTGTCATATGCAGCATTGGTTTGGAGTTATGGGCGTGTGTTTATTTCATTATGGGAGCAGAAATTACCCAGCTTGCTTGTTCATTACTGTTTTCTGTTCCCGGTCTCATTTAGGATTTCCTTTCTTTGTGAACTGCCATTGTGAACCGCTAATGCTCTCCCCTTGGTCAAACGAGAAGAAGGATTTCCTTTCTTTGTGAACTGCCATTGTGAACCGCTAATGCTCTCCCCTTGGTCATATTAGAAGAAGGATTTCCTTTCTTTGTGAACTGCCATTGTGAACCGCTAATGCTCTCCCCTTGGTCAAACAAGAAGAAGGATTTCCTTTCTTTGTGAACTGTCATTGTGAACCGCTAATGCTCTCCCCTTGGTCAAACAGAAGAAGGATTTCCTTTCTTTGTGAACTGCCATTGTGAACCACTAATGCTCTCCCCTTGGTCAAACAAGAAGAAGGATTTCCTTTCTTTGTGAACTGTCATTGTGAACCGGTAATGCTCTCCCCTTGGTCAAACAAGAAGAAGGATTTCCTTTCTTTGTGAACTGCCATTGTGAACCGGTAATGCTCTCCCCTTGGTCAAACAAGAAGAAGGATTTCCTTTCTTTGTGAACTGTCATTGTGAACCGGTAATTCTCTCCCCTTGGTCATATTAGAAGAAGGATTTCCTTTCTTTGTGAACTGTCATTGTGAACCGGTAATGCTCTCCCCTTGGTCAAACAAGAAGAAGGATTTCCTTTCTTTGTGAACTGTCATTGTGAACCGGTAATTCTCTCCCCTTGGTCATATTAGAAGAAGGATTTCCTTTCTTTGTGAACTGTCATTGTGAACTGGTAATCTCTCCCCTTGGTCATATTAGAAGAAGGATTTCCTTTCTTTGTGAACTGCCATTGTGAACCGGTAATGCTCTCCCCTTGATCAAACGAGAAGGATTTCCTTTCTTTGTGAACAGGCATTGTGAACCGGTAATGCTCTCCCCTTGGTCAAATGAGAAGAAGGATTTCCTTTCTTTGTGAACTGTCATTGTGAACCAGTAATGCTCTCCCCTTGGTCAAATGAGAAGAAGGATTTCCTTTCTTTGTGAACTGCCATTGTGAACCGGTAATGCTCTCCCCTTGGTCAAATGAGAAGAAGGATTTCCTTTCTTTGTGAACTGTCATTGTGAACCGGTAATTGCTCTCCCCTTGGTCAATTGAGAAGAAGGATTTCCTTTCTTTGGAACTGTCATTGTGAACCGGTAATGCTCTCCCCTTGGTCAAATGAGAAGAGGATTTCCTTTCTTTGTGAACTGTCATTGTGAACCAGTAATGCTCTCCCTTGGTCAATGAGAGAAACATGGTGCTTTGAGACAGGCTTGTGCATGGTAATGTGTACCATGGTCAATGAGAAGAGGGTTCCTTTTTGTAACACTGATCCACCATGTGTTCCCTGGGTACCTTGACCCCCCTTCCCCTACCTCCCCAAACTACTCAGCACCTAGCATTCATTTGTCAGCCTTGGGTTGTGGGATTGGGAGTGCTTGCTTACAAACTGTCACACCAGTTCCTGGGGGTGACCTTTGGCCCCCTCCCCCTACCTCCCCAACTCTCACACCCTCAGTCATCACTATTGTTGTTTAGCTCTTGGGTTGTGATGTATTGTGGGTGCCCCTGCCTCCCCCCTACCCCCCAAACTCTCACACCCTCAGTCATCACTATTGTGTTTAGCTCTTGGGTTGTGATGTATTGTGGGTGCCCTTGCCTCCCCCCTACCTCCCCGAACTCTCACACCCTCAGTCATCACTCTTGTTTTTAGCTCTAGGGTTGTGATGTATTGTGGGTGCCCCTGCTCCCCCCTACCTCCCCGAACTCTCACACTCTCAGTCATCACTCTTGTTTTTAGCTCTTGGGTTGTGATGTATTGTGGAGGGAGGGGGAGGGGAGATTTTCAGCAGCTAAGATTCGTGTTGAAATATAGTGTCATAAGCCATCCAGGGTAGATCAAGATTCCTTGTGTGATTACCTATATCTCAAGGTCTGACCAGCATGTTGGGCTAATGTGCTGGTCAGACATTGTAAGACTTCTTTGTAAATTCTCTCCGCTTAGTCATTAATTCATTTATCCATCAGCTTTAAATCATGGCAGTGTAGTCTCAAAACTTAGCGGTTGTGGTAGAGCGTATTGGACCAGTCGCACGCAGTGATGCCCTTGATGAAATGAAACTGGAAACCTTGATTGCATGTGGCACAGATGACCCCAACCGACCTCCGCTGTACCAGCCACCGCCGAAGAAGAGGCAGAGGAGGAAGGAAGCAGGTGTCCCAACAACTAGCGAAAGTCGGTGACTGAGGGCCAGAAACCCAGCTGACGCCCGGCAGCAGTGGGAAGGTGAGGCCCCCTGGGGGTGCTGATCTGAGACGTGGGTTAGCAGGACGTCCAACAGCAATGGGAAGGTGAGCTCCTGGGGTGCTGATGCTGAAGGGTGGGTTAGCAGGACGCCCAACAGCAGTGATGTGAGGCCCCTGGGGGTGCTGATGCTGAAGGTGGGTTAGCAGGACCGCCCAACAGCAATGGCAAGGTGAGCCTCCTGGGGTGCTGATGCTGAAGGGTGGGTTAGCAGGACGCCCAACAGCAGTGGAAGGTGAGCCCCCTGGGGTGCTGATGTTTGAAGGTGGGTTAGCAGGACGCCAGCAGTGGGTAGGTGAGGCCCCTGGGGTGCTGATGCTGAACGGTGGGTTAGCAGACACCCAGCATGCAGCAGTGGGAGGTGAGGCCCTGGGGTGTGATGCTGAAGGGTGGGTTAGCAGGACGCCAAGCAGTGGGAAGTGAGTCCTCTGGGTTGCTGATGCTGAAGGGTGGATTAGCAGGATGCCCTGAGCAGTGAAGGTAGGCCCCTGGGAAGCTGATGCTGAAGGGTGGATTAGCAGTACGCCCAAGCAGCAGTGGAAGGTGAGGCCCCTGGGGGTGCTGATGCTGAAGGGTGGTTGCAGGACACCCAGCATGCTCCAGTGGAAGGTGAGGCCCCTGGGGGTTGCTGATGCTGAAGGGTGGGTTAGCAGGACTCCCACAGCAGTTGCAGTGGAAGGTGAGGCCCACTGGGGTGCTGATGCTGAAGAGGTGGATTAGCGGACCAGCAGCAGTGGGAAGGTGAGGCCCCCTGGGGGTGCTGATCCTGAAGCGTGGGTTAGCAGGAACGCCCAACAGCAGTGGGAAGGTGAGCCCCTGGGTGCTTGATGCTGAAGGGTGGGTTAGCAGGACGCCCAACACAGTGGAAGGTAAGCCCGGGGGTGCTGATGCTGAATGGTGGATTAGCAGGATGCCCAGCAGCAGTGGGAAGGTGAGGCCCCCTGGGGGTGCTGATGCTGAAGGGTGGGTTAGCGGACGCCCAGCAGCAGTGGGAAGGTGGGACCCCTGGGGGTGCTGATGCTGAAGGGTGGGTTAGAGGCACGCCAGCATGTAGCAGTGGGGGAAGGTGAGGCACCCCTGGGGGTGCTGATGCTGAAGGGTGGGTTAGCAGGGAGGCCAGCATGCAGCAGTGGGAGGTGAGGCCCCCTGGGGGTGCTGATGCTGAAGGTGTGGGTTAGCAGGACGCACCAGCAGCAGTGGGAAGGCAGCCGCTGGGGTGCTGATGCTGAAGGCGTGGGTTAGCAGAACGCCCAACAGCAGTGGGAAGGTGAGGGCCCCCTGGGGGTGCTGATGCTGAAGGGTGGGTTTAGCAGGACGCCCAACAGCATGGGAAGGTGAGGCCCGCTGGGGTGCTGATGCTGAAGGGTGGGTTAGCTGGACGCCCAGCAGTAGTGGAAAGATGAGGCCCCCTCGGGGTGCTGATGCTGAAGGGTTGGCTTGTTGTGTTTTTTTCTGTATTGTTTTTTTTTTAATCTTCCATGGTCTGTCAGTGGCTTAATGTCCTATGCTGCACATTCCCATCCCGAGAAACACAACCCACCCAGTAATGTTCTCCTGTAGCTAATGTCAATCCAGTGAGAGAGAGAGAAGGAAAAATATACCATATATACACATACATACACACATATATGCACATGCACACAGATAGACATAACGTGCATATACAACACACTCACACACACACACACACACACACACACACCACACACACCAACACACACACACACACACACACACACACACACACTCGCAGACAGACAGACAGACACACACACACACACACACCACCACACACACAACACACCGCAATCACACACCACACACACCACACACACACACAACACACACATCTCTCTTCTCTCTCTCTCTCTCTCACACCACACACAACAACACACACAACACACACACACAAACGAATACATGCTAGTCATAATGTTTGCGTCATTGACGTCTGACATCTATCTGTCTGGACAGGGTCAGTGTACAGAAAGTGACCGACCCAAATCAGGTAGGTTGGATAGGCTTCACTTTGTCTGCCTGTCTGTCTGTCTCTCTGTCTGTCTTTCTTTCTGTCAATCTGTTCTCTCTCTCTCTCTGGTTTTCCCTTTATCTGCCCCTCTCTCTGTCTCTGTCTCTCTCTTTGTCTCTCGCTCACTCACTCACTCTCCTTGCTTTCACCATTGTGTAAGTGTGTGTGTTAGTGTGTGTGTGTGTGTGTGCATGCCTGCATGTGAACAGTCAGCATCGACCAAAGCTTTCTTTCCCCTTGATTTGATCGTGACTATGCATCAACAGCAATTGATTTGATCATGGCTATTCATCAACAGCCCTTGATTTGATCATGACTATTCATCAACAGCAATTGATTTGATCATGACTATTCATCAACAGCCCTTGATTTGATCATGACTGTTCACCAACAGCAATTGATTTGATCATGACTGTTCATCAACAGCAATTGATTTGATCATGACTATTCATCAACAGCCCTTGATTTGATCATGACTATTCATCAACAGCAATTGATTTGATCATGACTATTCATCAACAGCCCTTGATTTGATCATGACTGTTCATCAACAGCAATTGATTTGATCATGACTATCATCAACAGCCTTGATTTGATCATGACTAGTTCTATCAAACGAGTGTTGATTGTAAGCGCTTAGAGGTTGGCTCTAGCCGAGAATAGGCGCTATATAGTATTCATTATTATTTATTTTATCAACAGCAATTGATTTGATCATGACTGTTCATCAACAGCAATTGATTTGATCATGGCTATTCATCAACAGCCCTTGATTTGATCATGACTATTCATCAACAGCAGTTGATTTGATCATGACTGTTCATCAACAGCAATTGATTTGATCATTGCTATTCATCAACAGCCCTTGATTTGATCATGACTATTCATCAACAGCAATTGATTTGATCATGATGGTTCATCAACAGCAATTGATTTGATCATGACTGTTCATCAACAGCAATTGATTTGATCATGACTGTTCATCAACAGCAATTGATTTGATCATGACTGTTCATCAACAGCAATGGATTTGATCATGACTATTCATCAACAGCAGTAGATTTGATCATGACTGTTCATCAACAGCAATTGATTTGATCATGACTGTTCATCAACAGCCCTTGATTTGATCATGACTGTTCATCAACAGCAATTGATTTGATCATGACTGTTCATCAACAGCCCTTGAGTTGATCATGATTTCATCAACAGCCCTTGATTTGATCATGACTGTTCATCAACAGCCATTGATTTGATCATGACTGTTCATCAACAGCCCATTGATTTGATCATGACTGACCATCAACAGCCCTTGATTTGATCATGACTGTTCATCAACAGCGATTGATTTGATCATGACTGTTCATTCAACAGCAATTGATTTGATCATGACTGTTCATCAACAGCCCATTGTTTTATCATGACTGTTCATCAACAGCCTTGATTTTATCATGACTATTCATCAACAGCCCTTGATTTGATCATGACTGTTCATCAACAGCAATTGATTTGATCATGGACTGTTCATCAACAGCCAGCAGCAGTTCCGGCTCACAGCCCCAGCCCACCTCCCCCACCGCTGCCGACCCAGGGAGTGAGGACAAGGAGGAGGGAAAGCAGCCCCCACCGTCATCCTCACAGGCAAGGCAGTCCTTGGCAACAGTTGATGGTGGGGGGGGGGGGGGTGAGGTTAGGGGGGGGGGGGGAGTGAGGACAAGGAGGAGGGAAAGCAGCCCCCACCATCATCCTCACAGGCAAGGCAGTCCTTGGCAACAGTTGATGGTGGGGGGGGGGGGGGGAGTTAGGGGGGGGGGGAGTGAGGAGAAGGAGGGAAAGCAGCCCCCACCTCATCCTCACAGGCAAGGCAGTCCTTGGCAACAGTTGATGGGGGGGGGGGGGGGGGGTAGTGGGGAGTGAGGACAAGGAGGAGGGAAAGCAGCCCCCACCGTCATCCTCACAGGCAAGGCAGTCCTTGGCAACAGTTGATGGTGGGGGGGGGGGGGGGGGTGAGGTTAGGGGGGGGGGAGTGAGGACAAGGAGGAGGGAAAGCAGCCCCCACCGTCATCCTCACAGGCAAGGCAGTCCTTGGCAACAGTTGATGGTGGGGGGGGGGGGGGGGGTGAGGTTAGGGGGGGGAGTGAGGAGAAGGAGGAGGGAAAGCAGCCCCCACTGTCATCCTCACAGGCAAGGCAGTCCTTGGCAACAGTTGATGGGGGGGGGGGGGGGGGGGGGGGGGGGGTTAGGGGGGGGGAGTGAGTGAGAGAAGGAGGAGGGAAAGCAGCCCCCACCGTCATCCTCACAGGCAAGGCAATCCTTGGCAACAGTTGATTGGTGGGGGGGGGGGTGAGGTTAGGGGGGGGGAGTGAGGACAAGGAGGAGGGAAATCAGCCCCCACCATCATCCTCACAGGCAAGGCAGTCCTTGGCAACAGTTGATGGTGGGGGGGGGGGGGGGGGGGGGTTGAGGTTTAGGGGGGGAGTGAGGACAAGGAGGAGGGAAAGCAGCCCCCACCGTCATCCTCACAGGCAAGGCAGTCCTTGGCAACAGTTGATGGTGGGGGGGGGGGGGGGGGGGGTGAGGTTAGGGGGGGAGTGAGGACAAGGAGGAGGGAAAGCAGCCCCCCACCGTCATCCTCACAGGCAAGGCAGTCCTTGGCAACAGTTGATGGTGGTGGGGGGTGTGAGGTTAGGGGGGGAGTGAGGACAAGGAGGGGGGAAAGCAGCCCCCACCGTCATCCTCACAGGCAAGGCAGTCCTTGGCAACAGTTGATGGTGGTGGGGGGGGGGGTGAGGTTAGGGGGGGAGTGAGGACAAGGAGGAGGGAAAGCAGCCCCCACCGTCATCCTCACAGGCAAGGCAGTCCTTGGCAACAGTTGATGGTTGGGGGGGGGGGGGGGGGGGGGTGAGGTCAGGGGGGGGAGGGAGGACAAGGGGAGGGGAAAGCAGCCCCCACCATCATCCTCACAGGCAAGGCAGTCCTTGGCAAGTTGATGGGTGGGGGGGGGGGGGGGGGGGGGTGAGGTTAGGGGGGGGAGTGAGGACAAGGAGGAGGGAAAGCAGCGCCCACCATCATCCTCACAGGCAAGGCAGTCCTTGGCAACAGTTGATGGTGGGAGGGGGGGGGGGGGGAGGGGAGGGGAGGGGGGTAAGGTGGGAGAAGGAGGGGGTGGACATGGACACTGGTGAGTGGGAACTCGTGAGATACCTTTACATTCAGTTCTGATTTTTATTGAGAGAGAGGGAGCGAGAAACAAGAGAGGGAGAGAGGAGAGGAGAGAGAGCTAGAGTGGACTGGAGTTATATTCAGTCCTGACTGGTTTTATCCAAAGAATGGGAGAGAGGAGGAGTCAGAATGGTGACTTACAGTAGAAAAGGGGCAACATGTTACATTCAGTCCTGACTGGTTTTATCCAAAGAATGGGAGAGAGGAACAGTGAGTGACAGTAGAAAAGGGGCAACATGTTACATTCAGTCCTGATTGGTTTTATCCAAAGAATGGGAGAGAGGAACAGTGAGTGACAGTAGAAAAGGGGCAACATGTTACATTCAGTCCTGATTGGTTTTATCCAAAGAATGGGGGAGAGAGAGAGGAGGGGTGAGAGTGTGAGCTAGAGAAGAAAGAAGGCGACTTATTCACCATCCAGAACCCTGAGAGCAAGGAATTGAATGCCCTCACTTCGGCCATGGCTGCCCTGAAGCAGTCCACAGAGCATACAGCCATCCAGTGGACTCCTTCACACTGCAACATCCAGAGCACTGAAGAAGCTGACCAGCTGGTATAGGAAAGAGGACAGTGGCCACTAGAGGACCAGACAGTGGCCTTTGGAGAGTGATGAGGGAGGAGCATGGAGTAGATACCTTCAGCGGTACCCTCTACACAACATTAGAGACGCCTGCTTTCTCCTCCCCAGAGAAGACAATGTGATGTTTGTCGGGTTGAGGCCAAGACTCTGTGGACTCGGATATCATGTCCACAGAGTTCTGCATTGTGATTCTGTGGTGTTCTCCTGTGGAGTGATGTTCTCCTAGGGCACAGCGTTCTCCTTGGCTGTGTGAACGCTGGCATTCCCATGCACTGTAATGTTGGAGAAAGTTCTAGCAGGATCCAACAGCTAGGCACCGCTCACACTCTGAATTACTCTTCCCCGGGAAAAGGATTTCAGCATGATGACTCGCAGTGTTGCCAGCCATGTTCGGAAACAGGGTATTGGGGAAATAATGGACAGCAGTCTGTTCCAGAGCGCTGGTAGTCGCACACTTGGATTGCTTTATTGCACCGCCGCTCCATTCTGACTGGACTGTTTGCTGGGAATGCCACAAGTCTGCTGCAGATTTGTGTCATCTGGAACAACATCACAAAAGCGTTAGGGTTATTCTGCTTCATACTGTCAGAGCACTATGAAATCAGGCAACCTCTGGCTTTGATTTTGGTCCAAGAGTTGCAGAGAATTCTTGGCACCAGAATGGTGGTGCTGAGGTCTTCTTCAGCCTCTTGCACCATGTCAAGCTCTGGTGATGCTGGAGGAAATGATGGCCAATAAGGGTGGAAGAGATGAAAACTGGTACGATGATGTAGAAGACAATGTCGGGGAGAAGAAACTGAGATCAACAGAAATTACCTGCCGCTGGTGAAAAATGAGCTGCATGTTTTTGCTTTGTTTGTTTGTTTCTGTTACGGGATTGTTTACAACATTTTATAAAAATGTAATAACTTCAGTAAACAGCCTCCAAATCACAAAGCAAGTCTCTTTTTTTTTTATCATCTAATTGAGAACTTAGCGATAAATCAATCTTTGCAATTTCATTCATGAAAATCTTAAGCGTGGATGCCAGAGTGGTTTTCATGTAAATGGCAGTGATGCTGCTGTTCTCCCTTGGTATTTGCATTGCAAAAGACTCGAGGCGTATCATCAAGGGGTTAAGCGTTGACAGTTGAAGGGTTAAACTGCCTGTTGTACTTCGTCCATATCGTCACTGTCATGGAAGGCCATGTATTTTACCTGCACCTGTTGGATTGTTTGTTTGTCTGCCCTTCCCAAGATGAACCAAAGGTGACTGTGCTGATCTGAAGGAAATTTGTATAAAGAGGATATGTGGCCCACAGACAAATCCATTAACCCCTCATGCCATGTTTTTTTTTTGGTAGTTGAAAACCCTTTTTTCCCAAAGCCATTTTGGCTTGGGGGGTAAAAATTAAAAAAAAAATTCTAGCTTGGAAACATTGAAAAAAAAGTGGACATCCCAAGCTTTTAAAAAGGAAATTTGAGCGGGCCCTATCCTTTTAAGACAGTTTTAAAACATTTAAAATGTTAGTTACAAAATTTAGCATAAATATAAGATAATGAATTTCACATACTGTTTTGGAACATAATTTATAAGGTTTAGTAAAAACGAAGAAAAAACAAAAAATAAAGGGGAAACAAAAGAAATGTTTCCTCCCTTTTAAGGGAAGCAAAAAACCAGAATTGAAATCCAAATTTCAAAATTTTAAACACACATTCCCCCCGAATTCACATCTGCCATCTTGAAACCTTTGTCTCAAACGCTAAGGGGTACTTAAATAACGAGCTGAAATGACTCGCGAAACCTGACTGGTCTTGCCCCCATGAAAATTTAATCAGGATACATTGACTGCATGCGGGGCCCTTTTGGATTCCCAAACTTTTGAAACGAAAGGGGAAAAATCTCAAATTACAGCGACATTTGGGATACATTATTGGCAAAACTGTAACCTTACGTACCGTACATTCGTCACGGCACGAAAGGTTATTTGAGCACAAATTTTGGGGCAACTTTCCTGATTTATACCCGCAGCAATTTTCACACACAAAAACATGGAAAGGATTAAATTAAAATTTCTGGGGATTGGAAAGTGGCCTGGCGATAGCCTTTCTATTTTGGTGTGATTTGTTCTGTGGACTAGCACAAAAGGAGTTCCAGTATCCATCACCGTTGCAGTAGCTGTGTTTTTCCCATGCCCTTTTTTGGGGTTTTTACTGTTTTGTTGTTGCAAAAAAAGATGCTGCCATGGATGGAGCTTTTTTTTTTTTTTTTTTTTTTTTGCTGCGTCAACCTCGCACCACCACCCGGGGTGCACCAGCCGCCATCCCCACACCCCCCACAGCCACAGCCCGGGCCCCCGGGCCCCCCGCAGCCCCGCACCAGCAAACCACAGGACAGCCAAAGTCAAGTCGTCAAGAGGGAACCCCACCGGGGGAGACACTGCACTGCTGCCGAGTCACTTCGGTGGTGTTCAGTGGCGCCTGTTCTGATCTAATATACGCAGGACACCACCTACAAGCCCCTACTAACGACAATAATTGCTTAGTCGCAGAGCCGGCGTGAGTGAGCTCTCCCTCCGGAGGGCGCACCATGTCCGTCCAACAAAATCCCCCATGGACTCGCCAATACCGGTGACCCCGACGGAACCAATCCAAGATCACAGACGTGGAGAGGACATCGAAACTGAGGGCACCATGAGAGCAGGGCATGAAGGGCCACTGAGCTTGAGACGGGTTTTTTTTATGCTGATCGATGAGAATGGAGATGATTAAGATGATGCTACGGATTTCCATTTCGGTCTGAGACTACATGACAGGGCTGTACTCTACGCTTCCTTTCATAATATATCCCGGCGTCAACCAGGCCCAAAGAGATACAGGCACCTGCAGTGTTGGTCAGGAAATTTGAGCAACACTCTCAGAAACGCATCCATTAAATGGATGAAACTCGACTGTGTGGTCCCAGTCATCCCAACTGAGTCTGCAGCAAACTCAACTCTGGGTAGGAGCCGGTCGGGGCAGAAAAACCCTCATGACTCTGATGGGGTTCGAACCCACGACCTCCCAGCCGGGAGTCCGCGATGCTAGCCACTTCGCCACGGCGGCTGGTGATAGGATGCTTCTTGATAGAACAAGATGCCATGGTCAGGAAAAAAAACAAAACTAAACAAAACAACAAAAACTTGTAGTTATGAAGATTACTGTAGTATGAGTTTCTTTTTAGCTGGGAAATTATGGTAAAAAGTTTGTTAGCTAAGAAGAGATGGGAGAAGAGGAGAAGGTGGGGGATTTAGGGGCACACGCAAAAAACTGCAGGAAGAATGGGAATGGAGATTTATGTTCTTTTTTTGAAACAATTCCAGTTTTACAGTTCAAGGGTCACACAGGATGGTGTGTGTGTGTGTGCGTGTGTGTGCGGTGTGCGTGTGTGTGTCACGGCCGCGCCAACCCACTCACAGCCACAGCATTTAGTTCATTCAACGCTTTCCCTTTTGACCCCAGCTAGGCGCGTAACGAGTCAGCCACCGCACTGTACCAGACGCGCGTATCCTTCCTCAGCGAACACGCTTTGTGTTTTTGGACGCTTCGAGACTGGTGCAACATCTTTAAGTTATATTTACTGTACAGAGGTTTTTTTAACTATAATTTCTGTATGAAAGCAATGGCGCAGTGAGACTTGAGAGTGTGACAAAAGCTGGCATTTCAGTCTTCTCTGTGAGTACCATAATTAAGTTCGTGTTTAAAACTTTCTGACAGAACTTTGCGACCAGCGCAACCTGTGCCTGCGCGCGGCGCGCTGTGCGTCGTTGGCCGGCCTGGTAAGCCGAATAGCAAAGACGGAGTAGACGGCGAACTATCTTTGGCCGAATTAGGTCAGGCGTTG
>CM031625.1:16052800-16097800 GCA_018398815.1 Conus ventricosus | reverse complement strand
GTCGACCTGTAACCCATTAACATTTTCTGGATTGCAATTTCTGAGTTCTCCTTTGTTAAGTGTGCAATCTGCTCAGTTTTATTCAGGTTTCTCATGAAGCTTTCAGCCTCTCCATTTGCTCTCGGGTGTGCAGGTGTTACTCTATGGTGTTTTATTCCCAATTCTTCCGTGAATCGTTGGAACTCTGCTGAATTGAATGGAGTCCATTATCCGTCTCGATTCTCTTGGGTATGCCATGGTTTGCCATTATCTTCCACAGTGGTTTGATGATTGATTTGCATGACGTTGAGTATACGCGTTCTACTTCCGCATATCTGGTTCTTTTATCTATTACGACCAAGTTGTAATGGCCGTCTGCATATGGTCCGCCAAAGTCCATGGAAAGTGTGTGCCATGGTTGCTCTGGAATTGGGTTCACCTTGACTGGTTCTGGTCTTGTCTGCTTTGTGGTGACTTGGCACTCGAAACATTCGCCTACAGTGCTTTCTATCATCTGATTCATTTTTGGGAACCAATACTTCTCCCGCATCATTTGCTTCATCTTGGTCATTCCCAGGTGTCCTAAGCTGTGTCCTGATTGAATGACTTTCTTCTGCAATCCTCTTGGAATCACAATCTGTGATAGTCTGAAAATCAATCCTTCTGCCATGAAAAGGTCATCTTTGATTGATAAAAAAGGTTGTATGTCTGGATCTCTTCTATGGATCTCCCAGTCACCTTTGAAGATGCGTTCTTTCACCTTCTGCAGTTGTTCATCTTTGAGAGTTTCTGATTTGATCTTGTCCACCACGATTGTGTCTGACTGGATGATTGTCTTGATAGCTGCTTCTGCTGAATCTGTCTCTTCGCTATCTGTTGTCCTTGGTAGTGGATGTCTGGATAAGAAATCCAGGGATCTGCTGCGTCTTTGCCTGGCTCATAAACTATGTCATAGTCTACGTCTTGTAAGCTCATAACCCACTTCTCTATTCTTGGCGGTAGCTTTGCGGTCGGCTTGCTGAACAAAGGAATTAGTGGTTTGTGGGATGTGATGATCTTGAATCTCGGTGCTCCCAGCAGTAAATCCCCAATCTGTTCTTTGCCCATGCGACTGCCAAAGCGTCCTTTTCTGTTTGGCTGTATCTTGTCTCGGTGTCTGTGAGTGATCTGCTGATGAAATGGACCGGTTGTACTCCCATTTCTGTCTCCTGGAACAGTCCCGCTGATAAACCTTCATGGAAGCTAGCTTCACATCTCAAGATGATAGGTCTTCTGGGATCAAAGAACGCCATTGTACTGTCATTTGTTAAGCTCTTCTTCAATCTTCTGAATGCTTCCTCTTGTTCTTTTCCCCAGTGGAAGGTTGTGTCTTTGTGTGTCAGTTTCCTCAGTGGCTCTGTCAACACTGCATATCTTGGAATGAACTTTGATAGGTACCCTGTCATTCCCAAAAAGCTTCGCACGGCCTCTTTGCTCTCTGGTGCTGTGCATTCTTTGACTGCTCTAACTTTCTCTGGAGAGGGTTTGATGCCATCATTCGTGAATCTGTATCCAAAGAAATCTAATTCTTTGACTCTGAAGAGACATTTCTGTTGGTTGAACGTCACCCCGTATTCGCTGCTCTCTGCAATACCTGTTTGAGCGTTCTGTCATGCTCTTCTGCAGTTCTTCCGCCGATGAGGATGTCATCTCTCTGGTTCAGGCAGTGAGGAATATCCCCAAATATCTTGAAGACTGCTTCATCGAATACGTCTTGTGACGACTTGGCTCCGAAGATTAGTCTTTTGGGTCTTATGTTCCCCCAGGGTGTGCTGAATGTTGCAATAGCTCTTGAATCTTCATGCAGTTCAGTTGGTTATACCCTTGATTCATATCCAACTTGGAAAAGATCTTGCAATCATGAAATTTGTGTGTGAAGTCCTCCACAATCGGAGCTGGTGCTACCCTGTACCTTTCCATGCTGCTGTTTGGAATCCGAAGGTCCACACTTGCTCTGATCATGTGTGCCCCTATCTTCTTCTCTGTGGTATTCTTGTGCTTTGGCTTCAGCTGGACCACCAGTGGTGAGCACCAGGTGATTGGCTCATCTCTGGGACTCTCTCGAATAGATCCTCTTTTATACATGTGTCCAGCCATTCCTTCAGTGGTTCTTGTAGGTAATAGGGAACAGTTCTGGGCTTCTGGGCTACTGGTACAGTGTTTTCTTTCATGTGGAACTTAGCTTGGACCCCTTTGATCTTGCCTACTCCTTGAAACACTGTCTTGTGATTTTCTAGTAAATCAGTTCTAGAGATGTGTGTCTTTTTGATTCTGTGCTCATTAGGTTCCTTTAATGAACCATCTGGTCTAATTTCTAACATGCCTAGCTTCTCTAGCGTCTCTTTGCTTAAGAGAGGAGGTGAATGAATGTTTTCATCAATGACTATGAATCTTACTTTCTGCTCCTCTGGTAGCATTTCTGACTGTGGCTGTAAATTCACCTTTTACAGGTAAATTACTTGACAGTGTCTTCAATGTCACTGGTGTCTCCTTCAGCTTCACCTTGCATTCTGATCTGTTCTCTAAGGCTTTAAACTGATGTTTGTCCATGATGTTTACGTCAGCTCCGCTATCAGGTTCAGCTCTCATGAAAACATTGTTGACTTGAACCTCAACTGTTTTGTCTTCATATGTCTTCTTGACTTGCTTTACAGGTTTCAGGTAAACGAATTCTTCATCTGATGAAATGTTGCTTTTGTCACCTCTTCTGAGCTGGAATCTGATTGAGAGTAGGTTTCTGTTCTTTTTACATGTCTGTTGTTGAACTCTGCTGACCTGCATACTGCTGCAAAGTGGTGTAATTGTTACATTTCTTACATCTCTTGCCATATGCTGGGCATCCTTCACCTGGCTTGTGTGAATCTCTCTGTCCACAGTAACCGCATGGTGTCTGTAAAGCTTTCTTGCTGCTTTTGTGTCTTTCTTGTTCGAAGGGCTTAAATTTAGGTCTATCTCTTATTTTTGATCTCTGCTCTCTTCTCTCTACTTTTGCGACTGACTGTCTTTCCATGTCTTCCAGTTGTAATGTGGTTTCCTCATCTTGAGTTGCTTCTAATAAGAATTTGGTAAGGTTCATCTTCTTTGAAATTGCTTTTTTTATGAGGTGCTTATTCCTCGTGGTTTGGATTAAATGTTCCAGAATCCTATCATCTTCTGTGTCTCCAAATTCACACTCTTTAGCTTTCTCTCTGAGTCTTGTAGAGTATGAATTAATTGATTCTCCCGAGTTCTGTCTCATCTTCAAGAACTGGTATCTTGCATGCTGTTTATTCTGTTTTGGCTTGAAGTGGTTGTTCAATTTCTCCTCTTCAGCTGGGTGTATGTATCAGCCCCTTCAGCAACTTCTACATTTGGTAAGCTTTTTGCTAAGCGGACAACCTCTGTGCCTCCGTAGATCAACAAAGCATCACTTTTGTCTGCTACTTCTGTAATCTTGAAATATCTGAACTCTCTCTCTATTTCCTCTAGCCAATCTTCCCACGCTTTAGCTGTATGCAGAGGATTGTCAGGGATGACAAAAGGTCTTGCTCTGAGGTGTCGGTTTGATGCCTCTGCCATGACGATATAGAAACTCTAAATCTAGAAAAGTAACTGAATTTTCTCTATGCTGATTGACAGAATCTCCAGATCTAGTGTACTGATAACTGTTGTTATTCCTACCACCGTTTATCTTGAATCTGTAAAAACCCAGCCAGGTCACGAAAACCAGTAACGTGATCAAGATCTAGATCTAGAATCCATTGATTTTTCAACATCACGCACCAAATCGTCTGTTAACATTGATTCATTGCAGCTTGCTAACCCAGCACTCTAGGGATCGATATTCTTTGTTCATCCTCGTCGCCATTGATAGTCTTCCTACCTGACTTGTGATGGTAGTCTTCTTGGTCCTAGTCGCTGTCTTAGTTGCCTCTCCGCTCCCTGGATTGTCTGCGTACTCGGCACTCGACGGTTGGCCCCCCAAAAGCCCGGATGCCGGAAGTCTCGTGTATTGTGGTCGTTGATGTGGGCGTTACCCGATATGGTAATCGAGCTTGACTACGAGTCCGTACTTATCAGCGTAGAGTACAGCCCTGTCATGTAGTCTCAGACAGAAACGGAAATCCGTAGCATCATCTTAATCATCCTCATTCTCATCGATCAGCATTAAAAAAAAATGTCTCAAATTCTGTGGCCCTTCATGCCCTGCTCTCATGGTGACCTCAATTTCGATGTCCTCTCCACGTCTGTGACCTTGGTTTGGTTCGTCGAGGTCACCGGTATCGGCGAGTCCATGGGGGCTGTCGTTGGACGGACGTGGTGGCGCCCTCCGGAGGGAGAGCTCAACCTCGCCGGCTCGTGACTAAGCAATTATTGTCGTCAGTAGGGGGCTTAGTAGGTGGTGTCCTGCATATGTTAGATCAGAACAGGCGCCACTGAACACCACCGAAGTGACTCGGCAGTAGTGCAGTGTCTCCTCCGGTGGGTTGCCTCTTGATGACTTGACATTGACTGCTTCCTGTGGATTGCCGGGGCCGGGGCTGCAGCGGGGCCGACCGGGCTGTGGCTGTGGACGGGGTGTCGGAATGAGCGGCGTGGGTGCACTGCCTCTGAGTGGCGCAGAGAGTGGGACAGCAAAAAAAAAAAAAAAAAAGAAATGGGACATTTAATTTGAGGTGTTTGTACCACTGTCTTTGACTTGCACCAGGAAATCACAAAAGGAGTTAGAAAAGAAGAACAACCAGTATCATTTCAAACAAACAGACCTCAGTGTAGTGTGTGTGTGTGTATATGTGTGTGTGAGACTGTGTGTGCACGATTTCTCAGTTTGGTTTCGTCTTTCCCACAGAAAGCAAGGAGCACGGTAAAAGGCGGCCCCAGCCAAGGCCGCCGCGACAGCCGCCCCAGCACCCACAAGGAATCTTCCTCACGCACCACCCCCTCACCCGTCACCGGCAAAGAAGCCAGCACCTCCGCACAGCGCGGACCCCGCGCCGACCGCACCAGCCACATCAAGGCCGCCTTCCCCGTCACCGTCAGCTACGTCTCCATCCAGGGCGGCGACGACGCCCACTTTGAACTGGACACTCTGGGAGCTGACCTCATTCATAAAAAGGCTCTCATCCGCTCCCCCACTCTCTTGGACTCTCCCGGCCGAGGCGGGATCCGCTTCGACCGCTCCAAAACCACCTTCCTCACCCCCAAACCCTCCACCCGACCCCGCATCACGCGACGTGACACCGACCTGGGCATGAACGTCAGTTCGTCGTTCAGCGCCAACGGAGGTTTGGGGCCTCAGCACGCGCAGGTTCTGTCTCCGCCGGAGGGGCTGGGGGGTCACGCCCTCAACCTGCCCAAGCCTGCCATGCCCAGCCAGTCCTACCTGGAGGGCATGAAAGGGGTCAGCAGCAGCGCGGAGAGTGTGGCGCGCTCCCCTCACCCCTCCCTCGCCCCACGCTCCATGGACCACTCTTCCGTAGAGACCACGCCTGAGTTGGTGCCGCACCATCGGCCTGAAAAAGTGAGTGGCCGTGGCATTTTTTGTGGACTTGTTGTCGTTGTCACAGGTATATTCAAGCAAACTTTGTGCTTACTGCACTGTTTGATGCTCACCAAGTAATCTGTTCTAACCAGCCAGAGGAAGAAGTGAGAAGGTTTGGAAAGAGTCGGTGAAACTGTGCCTAGCACTTCAGCAAGGGTGTGAGTAATTACGAGCCTAAAAGAAAAAAGGAAAGGAAAAAAAGATTAAAGGTGAACTGTCAGTTTTATGTTTCTCTCTTTTTGCATTCAGAATGTTGAATCCACTGGCAGACTATTCAGTTTCAGTGTTTTAATTCCAATGCCGTGGGTCAGTTGTTGATTTTTTGATTTCCACGTATAATCTGATTTTTGCTATTCATGCTCTGCTTTGTGTGGTCTGCGTTGTGTGATTATATATAATACACATTTGTAACTTGTCGATGTTAGGACATACAGTAGTTTGCTCAGGTACTTTCATTTGTGAGTTGATTGCTTTTAGATCAGTTTTGAAAGCTGTGGCTGAGAAGATGTTGGAACATTTGTGTGGTTTTATGCTTTTGTGTTGTGTGACGTGGTGATATTTGGTTAGCACTCCTCACAAGAATTACTAGTGATGCTTTTCTTGTTGTGCATAGCTGTTGACGGAGAGAGAGAGAGAGAGGGAGAGACTTGATAATGTGGTTTCTTTTATATTTCATGTATTGGTTATTGTGAAATATATACCACTTCATTGGTGCCAGAACACAGTGTTTGTGTCAGGGGAGGAGGAGGAAGTAGGAGGGAGGCTGAGCAATGAGGGTTGGTCAGAGAGCGTTGGTAGGATAGGGGGGGGGGAGGGTAAGAAGGGGGGGGGGGGCAATGGACTAGGTGTTCAATGAGATTTCATGCAGTCTTTAAAGAGTTGAAAAAGTTGCAGAAAACTGAGTTGGCATTTTTTTTTTTTTTTAGACCTATATAAGTTTGAGAAAAATGGACAACGCTACTGAAGATTAGTGAAGTATGGGAAATTAATTTGACAAGATGCACAGCATATGCAGCACTCGACTCTGAAAGTCAGAATGCAAGAACCTGTTGCAGGATTAAAAATTCATAAATCAAATTGAAAGTTCTGCTATGCCTTCATTCATTCTTTATCCTAGGTTGTTACCCACTGATAGAAGTTCAGAGGTCTTTCCCTTGAATCATAATCACATTTCTGGTCAAACAGTAGCAAGCTTCAAGTTTGCAGTGTGTCGGTTTGATCAGTGATGTTTGGCTCGAAAAGAATACAAATCATGGGTCAAGAGCGACGTTCACAATGAGCATGCTGATTTTTGCTTCGTATGCAGGGAAACCATAAATGTTGGTTCGGGTTTTGAGGTTTGTGAACTTTGAACGGGCAGGTTGTGAAAGTAAGTTTTAAAAAAACATTTGGGAATTTGAAAAATGATTTTCTGGTATGAGCCATGCATGCTGGCTGCTCTCAACAGGTAGCTAGCTGCTGTAGACTTCATGTCGGTCAGACTTATCAGACTTGTCATAGCTACTATTTTTTAACTGTTTTTAGTTTAACGAGTCATATTCATTTTGATGTTTATTTCACATTTGTTGTTTTATTTGTTGTGGATTGCATGCTGGCTAGTCTTGCTATTTGAAATACTTGTTTTTGTGTGTGTGTGTGTGTGTGTGTTTGTACCAAGTATTCGGCAGAGCCTCACTTCGGTAATATTTCATTTCATTTCGGCCAAAGGCTAAATCACATCATTTGTTATTCTTTTCTTTTTTTTTAATAGAAAAAAATCTAACTTATGATTTATATGTTTTTTTTAAGAATCAATAACCAATTAGGAACATAGTAACTTTCACCCGACCAACTTAATTGTAAATTTCAGTTTCTTTTGGAATGTGTGTGGTGTGTGTGTGTGTGTGTGTGTGTGTGTGTGTGTGTGTGTGTGTGAGAAACAATAAGTAGTATTGGCACTTTCTGACACCTTAAAGCACTTAACAATATCAACTCAATACATGTTCACACATTTGCGCTTGGAACAACTGCACATTGAATTGCATGGTCTTTGCTCCACTAACAATAAATAACATATCTGTTGTACCCCTGCTCCAACCCCTAAGTGCGCAACCCTCCTCCATGTGTGTGTGTGTGTGTGCATGTGTGCGTGCGTGTGCACGCATGTGTGTGTGTGTGTGTGTGTGTGTGTGTGTGTGTGTGTTTAGGGATCAGACAATTCATGAGTTTGGCTGCCCCAGAAATAGATAATAATAATAATAATAATGAATACTTATATAGCGCCTATTCTCGGCTAGAGGCCAAGCTCTAAGCGCTTTACAATCCACACTCGTTTACACAACGGGCTGCCTACCTGGGTAGTGCCGACTGAAGAGCTGCCAGCTGGCGCTTCATTCAGTCGTTTCCCGTGTCATCCATTCAGTATCGTTCAATATCGATCACTCATTTTCCTGACTTCCTTCATTCTTTCCATTTCTCACGCAGGGTGCATGCTATGTGTAACGTGTCATCCATACCAACGGCCAAACTGGCCTACTCTTCCGAAAGTTGGTGATGGGATTTTACGTGTGTGCAAGATGTTATGCATGCGTTCACACACGGAACCTCGGTTTATAGTCTCATTCGAAGGACTGTATGGGAAATGGAGTCAGAACCAATGTTAACTCTGAGGGAAAAATCCCCCTGTACCGAAACGCCCCGGCGGAGGTTCGAACCTGCAACCCCAGGATCACCAAGATTACGAGTCAGGCGCTCTACCAACTGAGCTATTCCGATAAAAAAAGAAATTGATATTCAGATTCATCACCATCTGTTCATTTTCAAAAACAGCATATTTGTAATGCTCATCAACATAACCTAAAATAAGCTCTGAACCAAAACAGTAAAAGAATAAAATTAAATAAAAACCCATTTCCCATGATTTAGTCCATCTACAGGATGAATAAAGAAACATTTCATCCCACACAAATAAAAAAACAAAAGAAAAATGTCTGCTCCAAAAAAAAAAAAAAATCAGTTAACTGAAGTGAGGTTGTGCTGGAGAAACTTTATACTTTAAAACGTGCATGAGTCACTGACCTTTTAACCTTTGACCTCTGGGGTGCCTGACCTTACCACGTGACCTTCAGGGCTATCTCAAACCCGGTCTTGGCCTCGGACCTAGCCACCTTGAGCCCAGACACGTCGTGCTTTGCCGAGTCTCAGCAGGTGTTTCTTCATCGCGCTCATACCTTCATGAAAAGTCACAGGTAGTGTCCACACCTTGCAGATTCTGGATGAGAATGAGGATGTCATTATCATGGTACTGGTGGTGGTGGAGTAGTTTCATTGTAGGATTGCGTGTGTTGCTCCAGTGATAAAGTCATGCTGGATTGACAGGATGTCTTATGATACAAAATGGTGCTTGCTCAAACTTTTGAAGGCATATCATTCACAGCATTTGTCTATAAATTGTTAATTTGACAGCGCAGTCATTCATTAACAGTCTGGGCCTGGACAGATCTGGCATGGTGCTTTCTGAAAGCTTGGTAATTGACGATCTGAGCCTGAACAGATCTGACATGTTGCTTTCTGAAAGCTTAGTAATTGATGATCTGGGCCCAAACAGATCTGGCATGCTGCTTTCTGAAAGCTTAGTAATTGATGATCTGGGCTTCGACAGATCTGGCATGCTGCTTTCTGAAAGCTTAGTAATTGATGATCTGGGCCCAAACAGATCTGGCATGCTGCTTTCTGAAAGCCTAGTAATTGATGATCTGGGCTCGACAGATCTGGCATGCTGCTTTCTGAAAGCTTAATAATTGATGATCTGGGCTTCGACAGATCTGGCATGCTGCTTTCTGAAAGCTTAGTAATTGATGATCTGGGCCCAAACAGATCTGGCATGCTGCTTTCTGAAAGCTTAGTATTGGATGATCTGGGCTTCGACAGATCTGGCATGCTGCTTTCTGAAAGCCTAGTAATTGATGATCTGGGCTTGGACAGAACTCGCATGCTGCTTTCTGAAAGCTTAGTAATTGATGATCTGGGCTTCGACTGATCTGGCATGCTGCTTTCTGAAAGCCTAGTAATTGATGATCTGGGCTTCAACAGATCTGGCATGCTGCTTTCTGGCTTCCTGAAAGCATAGTTATTGATGATCTGGGCTTCAACAGATCTGGCATGCTGCTTTCTGAAAGCTTAGTTATTGATGATCTGGGCTTCGACAGATCTGGCATGCTGCTTTCTGAAAGCAGTCATGAAAAATCTTGGGCTTGACTAATCAGGCTTCTTTTTTTTTCTAAAAGCAGTCATTGGCAGTTGGGGTCTGGATCAACCTAGCATGTTGCTGTCTCGAAGTACAGGCTTTGATAGTGTGGACCTGGACTTATCTGGCATGCTGCTTTCTGAAAGCTCAGCCATCAACAGTCTGGGCCTGGAGCAATCTGGCATGTTGCTTTCTGAAAGTTCAGCCATTATACAGTCTAGGCCAGGAGCAATCTGACATGTTGCTTTCTGAAAGCTCAGCTGTTAAACATTCTAGATGTCGACCGATCTTACATGCTGCTTTGTGAAAATACTGCCATTAATATTCCAAGCCTGGACCAGTCTGGCATGTTGCTCCCAGAGTGAGGGTTCTAGACAGCATGGCCACAGTCAGCAGTACAAGGGGATGTCTGCATCCTGTCCACGGTTCCTGTCGTCAGAACCGTACAGGATTCACCTCTTGGCTTTTGACAGTTTCCTTATTAGCAGTTATTGTCTTTAAACAGAAAAAATGTCCATGGAATGTAAATGATTTGTATTGTTTCTTCAGCAGGGGAAAAATATAAATGACCAGGATCTGTTTGAGCTTGGTGCAAGTCTGTGCTCTGCCAAGTGCACGTTCAGGTTTTTCTTTGATAAGCCTGCTGCTACTGCACAGCTGAACTTCTTTGATTTGGTGATGTACAGGTTTGAGGAGATGTACTGCCATAACTGAACTTATAAGCGACCTCCTGTGGATATGGTCTTGTGGATGGTGGTAACAGCACACTGCTTTGATTTATTTTCTTTCAGCATGGCTCATTGTTCCCACTGTATACTTTTTCTCTTTTATTTTTTTATTTATTTGCAGCCTCATTTGTTTTGATTTTTTTGTTATTTTGTCAAACAGTTGTAGCTTATTTTGGTGATGTGGTTTCTTTTAGTATATGGCGTTTGTGTGCACTCTTTGGGGGATGTGTATGTGTGCGTTGTGTGTGTGTGTGTGTGTGTGTGTGTGTGTGTGTGTGTGTGTGTGTGTGCGTGTGTGTGTGTGTGCATGTGTATGTGTATATGTGTGTTTGTGTGTGTGTAGTGTGTGTGTGTATGTGTGTGCGTGTTTGGGTATGTGTGTACATGTTTGTGTATGTGTGTGTGTGTTTGCATGTGGGTGGGCTTACATGTTTTCAATTTGTTATGGATAGAGAAGCGTCTGCCAGGCCAGTAGGTTATATGTTTGCTGCACCTTTTTCATTTTGCTATTTGTTTATTTGTTGTGTGTGTTGTGTGTGTGTGTGTGTGGGGTGTGTGTGTGTGTGTGTGTGTGTGTGTGTGTGTGGATCCAGCCATCAGGCTGGATCATGGGGGTTTTCTTAGATTGTCCTTTCGTAACAATGTTTGTAGTCATTAATGACTATTAGTTTTTTTCCCTGTAGCATAACTGATGTGCTGGTTCATATGCCTCTTGCTAGCTGCCAGAGAATGTCAGGGGCTTCTTGTTTTTTAGTTTTGCAGTCATAAGAGATAACATTTTTTAATTATACAACATGTGTCAGAGCAGTCTTCGTAACCTTTTTTTGAAATCTTTTTTAGTTTTATGAGCATAATCTTTGGTACTGTAGTTATCATTTCCGATTGTATCTTATTTCCCAAATCTCAAGATATTTGGAACTAAATCCACTCAAAAGAGACTTTAACATCTGGGATGAATCCATTTGGGTTTTGTTGGTGGTGTTTTCTTTTATCTTATGGCATGCGTTTTGTTTTTCAAATCACTAATTACAAATCTATGCTGATCTTTTTTTTTTTTTTTGTTAATTTAAAATTATGAATCCAAAGTATATCATGGACAGATTTCAACATATGTAAATGACAGTTTACCAGCAAGTCTGCAAAGCAGTTGTGTGTGTGTGTGTGCGTGTGTTTGTTTGTTTGTTTGTGTGTGTGTGTGCTTGTGCTTGTGTGTGCATCTTCATGTATCAGCAGGTGTGCTAAGCATTTTTCTGGTTCTGTGTGTGTGTGTGTGTGTGTGTGTGTGTGTGTGTGTGTGTGTGTGTGTGTGTGTGCATGCGTGCGTATTTGCATGTGTGTATGTGTGTGTGCGCATGCGTATTTGTGTGTGAATGTGGTGTATGTTTGTGTATGTGTGCATGAGAGAGAGAGAGAGAGTTAGAAAAAGAATATTTAAATTACTTAATGATCTGTCTTCTCCCCCCCTCCCCCCCCAGACCGTCTTCCATGCGGCACGGCAAGGTGCAGTACACCAGCGTGCCCATCCAGCTGGTGGGGGCCGGGGGAAGGGAGGCGGTGGGGGGCTGGGGGAGGGGCTGAGCGGCCCCGGGCGCCCCCCTCTCATGCAGAACAAGTTCGTGCCCATGCAGCTGCGCACCCAGCCCTCCAACCTCTCCCCGGGCACCCTGCAGCGCGTCAACACCACCATGCTGGAGCCTTCCAAAGGTGAGGGTGCCCGGGTGGGAGGGGCAGATAGAGCAGGGGAGGGGGGAATGGGGAGGGGCAGGTAGGGATTGGGGGGGGGGGGGTGTCAGGGAGGGATGCAGGTAGGAATGGGGGCGGGAAAAAAGGAGGGATGGGGGGGGGGGGGGGGCAGGGAGGGAGAGGGAGGAATGGGGGCGGGGAACAGGGAGGGTGGGGGGGGGGTGCAGGGAGGGTGAGGTGGAAAAGGGGGCGGGGAAAAGGGGGAGGGGGGGGGGGGGGGGGGTCGGGAGGGGGTGCAGGTAGGAAAGGGGGCGGGGAACGGGAGGGTGGGGGGGGTCAGGGGGGATGAGGTAGGAATGGGGGGGGGGAACAGGGGGGATGGGGGGGGGGAGGGGGGGATGCAGGGTAGGGGAAAGGGGGGGGGGAAAAGGGGGGATGGGGGGGGGTCAGGGGGGGTGCAGGTAGGGAAGGGGGCGGGGAAAAAGGGGGGGGTGGGGGGGTCAGGGAGGGGTGGGTAGGAATGGGGGCGGGGAATGGGGGGGGGGGGGGGGGCAGGGAGGGTGTAGGTGGGGAAAGGGGGGGGGAACGGGGGGATGGGGGGGGGGGGCAGGGGGGGGGATGCAGGGAGGAATGGGGGGGGGGAAAGGGAAGGGGGGGGGGGTTTAGGGAGGGGGGGGTAGGGAAATTGGGGGGGGGGGGGGGCAGGAGGGTGGGGGGGGGGGGGGTGAGGGGTTGGGGGGGTGGGGTTTGGGGGGGGTTCATGGGGGGGCAGGAGGAGGAGGGGGTGGGATTGTGCATGGAGGGATGGGGGGGCGGGGGGGGGATGGGGGTTGGGGGGGGGGGGGTTTTAGGGAGGGGTGGGGGGAAAGGGGTGGGGGAAGGCTTTGGGGGGGGGGGACAGGGGGGGGTGGGTTTGGGTCATGGGTGGTAAAACGAGGGAGGTGACGGGGGAGGTGACGTCATGGGGGATAAGGGGAGGGGGGGGGGGGTGGGGGGGAGGGGGGTTGCAAGGGGGGGAGGAGCTTGGGGGGGGGGGGGGGGTAAAAGGGTGAGTAGTTGGGGGGTGGTAGGGGTGAGGTTGGAGAAGGGGGGGGAGGAATGGGGGGAAGGGGAGGGGCGGGGGGGGGGGGGGGGAAGGATCATGGTTTAAAATAGGGGGGTGGAGGGAAAGGGGAGGTGGTGCAGAGACTGGGAAGAGAGCGGTTGAAATGGTGGGGGGGGGGGGGGGGGGCAGACACTGGATGGTGGAGGGTAAAAGTGGGGGAGGAGTGCAGTTGGTGGTGAAGGGTGTGGTGAGGGTTAAAGGTGGGGGAACGGGGGGGGGGGGGGGGGGGGGTTGGAGAGAGTGGTTGGTGGTGAGGGGGAGGGGGGGGGTAGGGGGGTGGTGGGATAGGTAGTGGAGGGCATGGGTGAAGTGAGGATGGTGGAGGGCATGGAAAGGGTGAAGGTTTGGAGGGGAATGGGTGGGGGGGGGGGGTTTGATTGGGATGCAGATTGGAGGTGGAAGGGAGTGACTTGTTGGTGGCCATGGTGAAGTGGGGGGTATGGGTGGGGGTGGGAAGGACTGGACAGTGGGAGGGATGGGTTAGTGGTGAAGGTGGAGAGAGGAGAGAGAGAGAGTGGGGTGAAGTGGGCAGTAGGATGGAGAGTATGGATCACGAGAAGGGGGTAGGGCGGGGAGAGAGGAAGGTAAATTTTCATCGCTCAGGTTTGTCGGGTATACATTACATACATACATAAGATAAGAAAATGTTGCTTATAGCCCAGCCGACCCCCAAAGGGGGCCACATCAGGGCTGACATCACCACACACACACACCACATATTATATATATATATATATATATATATTTTATATATATATATAAAATTTTATAAAATATTACTCTCATAGTATGAATCGTTTGAACTTTGCTGAATCTCTCTGTTTGTCTGTCTTTCTGTGTGTGTGTCTGTCTGTCTGTCTTGGTTGTTTCTGTCTTTCTCCCTTTCTGTTTGTTTTGGTCCCTTCTGCTTTTATGTCATGTCGTTATTACACTGTGAGCAGTCTGCTTATCATTGTAGAATTGTTATTTTTTACGGTGTTGCTATGTTGAATTTGTCAGTATAAATGATAGTGTGGAAAAAAATGTATGCATGACAAGGACAGATTGTAAACTAGGCCGCGCCTTGCTCTAAAATTCTCATCTGTGCATAATGAAAGACCAATCAATCAATCAGTCTCTCTCTCTCTCTCTCTCTTCTCTCTCTTCTTTTCTCTCTCACGCTCTCGCCTCATGCTTTCATCTTCCCTTTTTCATAAGCTGTTTTTTTTTTTCTTTAAGCACAAATTATCACTTTGTATGAATGTTTTGGTTGGTTTTTTTTTTTTTTGTCGTGAAAAACCCTCATTAGAACAACAGCTTAAAAGAAAAAAAAAAGGAAAGAAAAAATGCACAGAAATATTTTTTAATAAAATATGAAGTATAAAAGAAATGAAGAATTTGTGATGAACCTTTGCAGTGCCCCATTGTGGAGGCTAGGGGCTTGAAGTATAAAAGAAATGAAGACTTTGTGATGAACCTTTGCAGTGCCCCATTGCGGCTGTAGAGGTTTGAAGTATAAAAGAGATGAAGACTTTGTGATGAACCTTTGCAGTGCCCCATTCGCGGCTGCTAGAGGCTTGAAGTATAAAGAAATGAAGACTTTGTGATGACTTTTGCAGTGCCCATTCGCGGTGGCTAGAGGCTTGAAGTATAAAAGAAATGAAGACTTTTTTGATGACGCTTTTGCAGTGCCCCTTTCCCGCGGCGGCTAGAGGCTTTACCTCGCAGCCATACCCAGGCCGCATCAAAACTCAGTCCTTTTCCCCAAAGTCAAGCGACCCCCCCTTTCCCGCAGCCCTGACTTGACCTCCTAGGCATGACCTCTTCAGGTCTATGTTCCCGGGCCATCATGACCTTTACCCCGATCTTGCTGCGTCGTCGGTCACATATGTATGTTCGTCCTTGGTTAACTTTTGGGGACCAGGGAAGTTGCTGTGGTGACAGGGGTGTTGCCATGGCAGCTGGGAACATTGCTGTTATGGTAACCAAAGACAATGAAGGGTCAACCACTCCCTGCGTTCAGGTGACCCGAATGCAGAATTCAAGATCAGGTGTCTGTGTGATTGTGTGAAAGGAGATTTGAAAGTGCTGTATGAACTTTTTCGTCCTTCCTCAAAACTGCCTATGCCTCTTGCCCTTTGGTAAGACAATACGGTAAAATACATTTTACGGAAAGGTAGTATTAAGGGGGGGGGGGGGGGAGGGGGGGAAATTTTTTTCACTCTGAAAATGATGTAGTGGTCCCCCAAAATCATTGTGAGGCTAACCTATCGTTGGGCAAACTCAAAACAGAAAAGAGCAGTCTCTTTCATTTATTTTCCAGTGAAGCTTGACTGTAGTCCCTTTTTTCCGTCTTTTGTGAATAAAGATCAAAAACGATATTCACGTACATTTTTTAGGGGGGGAATGGGGGTGGAGTTGTCAATAGAATGTTGAGGTTTCAAATAATGATGCATTTATTATCATCGCTATTGTAATTATTAGTATTACGTTATTATTATGAGTGCAAAATTTGCTGCTTGTGATGATGGCAAGGAGAAGGTGAAGGAATTGTTCAAACAGTGGCATGATGTTATTTCAACATTTTGTGTCAAGATATGTGAAAATGAAAGTGGGAATCACTGAGATGAACTGGTACATGAAGGTTAGGGGACTGCAGCAGGAAGAGTTGGGTGTGGATGTGTCTGGGGTATCAGAATGAGCGGCACATTGTAATGTCCTGAGGAGGCAGTAGATGGGGGAGTGAAATTTATATTCATGATGGTGATTGTTATGATCATGACAAGAAACAAACATGATATAGAAAATGTCACTCTGCAAGAAAGAGCAGTGTAGAAAACAGCCAGGGCCATTTGTGTGAAGTTTAAGGGGCATGGTTTTTGAAACCAACATGGGTGTACTTTGAAATTCCTGTTCAGTTCTTTTCTTTTTTGCTTTTGGTCTGCCACAAAATGCTCATTGCCCACTTCAGCCCTGTTGGAAAGGCCATCAATCAAGGTTGATGAATGTCTGAGTCTTCTGTTGCGTGATGTGGTCTTCCTTCCAGCAAGTCTCACAGCCAAGCAGCATGATGGATGTGATGGTTAGGCTGTGGTTGGGTGACTGTGCTGATTTTCCCAAAGGCCGGAGATCGTTCAGCATGACGAAGGCGTCTGCCTTGCCTGTCCGCAGTGATGTGTTGGTCTGTGCCCTCATGTCTGTCAGTGATGTCTTGGTCTGTGTCCTCATGTCTGTCAGTGATGTCATGGTCTGTGCCCTCATGTCTGTCAGTGATGTGTTGGTCTGTGCCCTCATGTCTGTCAGTGATGTGTCATGGTCTGTGCCCTCATGTCGTCAGTGATGTCATGGTCTGTGCCCTTATGTCTGTCAGTGATGTCATGGTCTGTGCCTCATTTCTGTCAGTGATGTCATGGTCTGTGCCCTCATGTCTGTCTGTGATGTCATGGTCTGTGCCCTCATGTTGTCAGTGATGTCATGGTCTGTGCCCTCATGTCTGTCAGTGATGTCATGGTCTGTGCCTCATGTCTGTCAGTGATGTCATGGTCTGTGCCCTCATTTCTGTCAGTGAATGTCATGGTCTGTGCCTCATGTTGTCAGTGATGACATGGTCTGTGCCCTCATGTCTGTCAGTGATGTGTCTATGGTCTGTGCCCTCATGTCTGTCAGTGATGTCATTGGTCTGTGCCTTCATGTCTGTCAGTGATGTCATGGTCTGTGCCCTCATGTCTGTCAGCCGTTCTGCCCAGATACGTAGTCCCCTTGATCCTTGATCGGGTCTCACCCACTGTGTACTGGAATAAGCTTTGGATGTAGATGTTGTT
Organism: Conus ventricosus; assembly: GCA_018398815.1. Lineage (NCBI taxonomy): Eukaryota > Metazoa > Mollusca > Gastropoda > Neogastropoda > Conidae > Conus > Conus ventricosus. The sequence continues at coordinate 16,080,720 of CM031625.1, read as the reverse complement.
GACCATGGTACATGACCACTTTTGTTTTTCAAATTTCTTGTCAGATTTTTTTTTCAATTGGGAGATCAGAATTGCCATGGAAACGACATGTGCCTTCTAAGAATGAGGAGTTTGCATCAAATGGAGGTTTTTAAAAAAAAAAATTCAAATTTTTTTTTTACTGTGCTGTTTTGAAACTTTTTTGTTACTTCAGTTTTAAGTCTTGGTGTGAAAAATATCTTTCCATCGCCAGTCTGCTCATCCATCATATGACTGACCTGTCCATCAAGCAGTTGGTTGTACTGACCCATCTAGGACTGACCTGCCCATCAAGCAGTTGGTGTACTGACCATCATAGGACTGACCTGCCCATCAAGCAGTTGGTGTACTGACCATCATAGGACTGACTGCCATCAAGCAGTTGGTGTACTGACTATCATAGGACTGACCTGCCATCAAGCAGTTGGTGTACTGACCATCATAGGACTGACCTGCCATCAAGCAGTTGGTGTATGGACCATCATAGGACTGACCTGTCCGTCAAGCAGTTGGTGTACTGACCATCATGGACTGACCTGTCCGTCAAGCAGTTGGGTGTATGACCATCATAGGACTGACCTGTCGTCAAGCAGTTGGTGTACTGACCGTTTTCATTGTAGTTCTGAACTCCTTTGCATGCAGCACCTGCTGCCCAGTGTGTGTGCCTCAGAGACAGGTTTCCTGTCCCACCAGTGGGCCATTTCAGCCTGCCTGCTGCTGACCACTCTTCAACTGGCAGGAACTTCGTTACTGATTGTTTTGGAAGGGTGGAGCATTCATACGCTGGAGTAGGTAGCTTACATGCTAGTGAAGTCATTCACACTGCCCCAGGACAAGCTAAAGCTATTTTATTGGGGGTTGGGGAGGGGGGGGGGAACCTTGTATTAGGTGTCATGATAAGGCAATGACAGTAATTCAGACAATCAGTGTTATATGACTGCGGATTACGTAGCAACCACGGTGGCATTAAATGTACTATGACTGGGACATTCAGGTGGACAATACAGGTGTGAGTGAAAATGATTCAAGCTTATATGACAGTGACTTAGGTGACCAAGAGGTGGTAAATCAGACTGGATTAGGGGGGCCGGAAATAGCTCAGTTGGTTAGGCGCCGGACTCGTGATCCTGGGGTTGCGGGTTCGAATTTCGGTATAGGGGGATTTTTCCCTTGGAGTTAACATTGGTTCTGACTCCATTCCCCACACAGTCCTTCGAATGAGACTATAAACCGAGGTTCCGTGTTGTGGAACGCACGCACAACATCTTGCACACACGTAAAATCCCATCACCAACTTTCGGGAAGAGAAGGCCAGTTTGGCCGTTGGTATGGATGACACGTGACACATAGCATGCACCTTCCCCGAGATGGAGTATGGCTGCCTTAATGGCGGGATAGAAAAGGGTCATACACACAAAATTCCACTGCCTGGCTATACAGGGAGTGTCCGCAGGAGTTATCAGCCTGGGTACGCAGAAAGAAAGAAAAAAGAAAGACTGGATTAGCAGAATCATTGCAGGCATGTCGGACACCACAGCGATCAGTTATCAGAAACGCCAGCAACACACTGGCAACATATGTTGTAACGTCTAATGCTAGATTGTTATGGACTTCGGTGAGATTTGGACATACAGGATGTGTGTGTGTGTGGGGGGGGGGGGGGGGGGGGGGGGGGGAGAGGGTTGTGTTAAAAAAAAAGAAAGACAAAGTACCTCATCTTGTTCTATGCTGTAGAAAAATTAATCTGCTGAATATGACATGTTGCTGAAAGCAACTTGGTTGTCCAAAGATTAGTGATTGACAGTGCCAGAGCACACTCCTTATCAGCATTTAAGCTTTTCTGCATTGCCCATCTCACTTGATTTTAGGAGAGAAGGTGGGTTGGGGGGGAGGAGGGGAGAGGGAAGTTGCAAGGGGGATGGGGGTTGAAAAGTTAAAAATGTTCAAGATGATGATTTTAAAGATTGTTTTCAGTGTTGGCTGATTGATAGCATTTTATTATCAGAAGATTGTGACATGGCTGTGTGTGTGTGTGTTTGTGTGTGTGTGTGTGTGTGTGTGTGTGTGTGGACTTAAGTTTGGAATGATCAGTATTCAGAGCTGCCACCAGTACGTTCGGCCGTATTTTGTCACGGCGAGTTTACAAAAATACGGTGATACGGTCGAGCCAAAATAATACGGTGACGAACTTGCGCAAATGGTACGGCCATTTGTTGCTTTACCGAGGCAGCAGATTTGTAGTGCTAAAAGGGATCCTACAAGGAGACAGAAGAAAAAGGCCTCTGCCAGCCACATATAGTTGATAGACTAGGTAGGCCCTAGCTGAAAAAAAAAATTCCATCCATCCTGATTCCTTTTACTGTGTAGCTCTCGCCTTAGCAGACCACTAGCAGGGCAGGAAATTCCATCTGTCCTTTTACTGTTAAGCTCTCCCTGTAGCAGACGACATGGCAGGCAGCCACTTAACTGCTGTGGCTATTTTTAGTTGCTCATCATACCCCCTGCTTGCCAACCTCCCTCTCTCTCCCCACCCCTGTGCAGCGACGACATGTGTTAAGCTGAGGCAGCAACTGCTGTGGCTAGCAGGAAGGAGGGGGAGAGGGGGGGAGGGGGAGAGTGGGGGGGGGGGGCGGGGAGGGGGAGGATGGCAAGTAGTATGCCCATCCTACCCCCTGCTTGCCAACCTCCCCCCCCCCCCCCCCACCCCCCTCTTCCGAATGTGGAAACAAAAGCTCCACTCAGTTACGTGATAGGTCTGATGGACCATGTGTTGACTGAGTGAAGAAAGCCCACGAACCCTAAGCATCGTGTAAGCACTGAGCGGCAGAAGAAGCACATTGGTTTTCTGAATGTCTGCTCTTTCTTTCTTCGTATGTCTGCTCTTCTTCGTATACATATGTGTGTATGTGTATTTGTCACTGTGGTGGTTTGAAATGTTCGTGTATATATATGTATCTGTGTTCAATTTGTGTATGTGTGTGTGATAGTAGTAGTATTTTTTCTAGCAGAAGTAGACTAAGTAAGTAAATTGTATGTTATTGTCAAAGAGTAAGTCTTGATCAATCTCTTATGCTAATAGTTTTTAATCACTATTAATTATAAAAGAAAAGTGCATACAAAATAAGTTGGTTAAAAAGAAATCAAAACGCCGCGTGAAATTTAATTCCGGTTGGAAAATCTGTCAGATGGTGAAAAATACTGTGAAAAGCCAGGAATAGAGTCTAGTACTGGGAAGAAATTTTTGGGGTTGGCAGCTCTGAGTATTGATTTTTTTTCCTTGGCATATGTTGTATCTGTAAAAAAAAAAAAGATACTATAGCACTGCTATAAGATGTTAGTATAACGTCACTCCTACTTCTGTGATTTGTACAGCTAGTTCTGCTGTTGACACCACAGTAAAATCTGGCACAATTAGTTACAGCACTATTAATGCCACTACCCTTCTAGGATATATTAGGCGTTATTTCATCATGATGTAGTTGGACGTTAGATTGTGACGATTGTCTAGGATATATTAGGCGTTATTTCATCATGATGTAGAATGAGTTAGATTGTGATGATTGTCTAGGATATATTAGGCATTATTTCGTCATGTTGTAGTTTGAAGTTAGATTGTGACGATTGTCTAGGATATAGTAGGCATTATTTCATCATGATGTTAGTTTGACGTTAGATTGTGATGATTGTCTAGGATATATTAGGCGTTATATCGTCATGATGTAGTTTGACGTTAGATTGCGGCGATTATATTAGCTTATTTCGCCATGATGTAGTTTGACGTTAGATTGTGACGATTGTCTAGGATATATTAGGCATTATTTCGTCATGATGTAGTTTGACGTTAGATTGTGATGATTGTCTAGGATATATTAGGCATTATTTCGTCATGATGTAGTTTGATGTTAGATTGCGGCAATATATTCAGGCATTATGTCGTCATGCTGTAGTTTGACGTTAGATTGTGACGATTGTCTAGGATATATTAGGCGTTATTTTGTCATGCTGTAGTTTGAGTTGGATTGTGCCGACTGTTCAGTCAGCTGATTGATACTGTGTGTTGTTCCGTCGTGCTTCAGTGGGCCTGGGGAAGGGATGTGTGTCATGTGAGAATAATCACAGGCTGGTCATGTGCTTCCAGAAGGGAGAGGAGGGGAGAGAAAGGGTCCTTGGGAGCAGGCAGACCTCGGCTACCAGCAGAGGACCACCCCCTGAGTCAGTTTCAGTGAACACAAACTATTTACCACCAGGAAGGGGAAGTCATTGTAAGCATGGATGTAAAAAGAGTTACTCCATGTGTCTTTTAGATATGGAAAATGCAAAATGCCACCATTGACACTGCTAGAACACTGAAATGATCCATGCTGGACTGAGGATGAATAATGGGGACACCCTTGCACATGCATCACACATTGTTGCTGTTGTTTTTAACGACTTGTTAGCTTACAGGGTGTAGAAATGGAGAACGTTCTGCGGTTTTGCTCAGGTCAGAATTTGGATATTATGAGCAGACAGGAAAATGTCTTGCTTAGTCATGGAGCCGCAGTGAGCGAGCTTTTTTTTTTTTTTTTCTGGTGGGCAGCACCACGACAGCCTCCATAAACCTTGCCAAAGAGGACACCAGATGTTCAGCAACGGGTACCAAACAGTTCATTCAGTTCCTTGTAGGTTTAGCCTGTGGTGGGACATCTGGTAGTCATGACCCGGATGCGGCCCAGCCCCTGTAGAGTGTAAGGAGGTCAGGGCCGAAACACTTGTCTGACGGTGGGGGGGGGGGGGGGGGGGGGTCTTTTGGGAAGACCTGCTGTGAAGCTTTTCCTAGAGTTTCTTCCTACTAAGTTTAGCGTGTCGCAACAAAACCAAAAATGCAGCTGAATTGCTGTCGTTTCTCTCCTGTTTTGTTTGATGCCTAATGTTGCTAGAGAGGAAGAAAGGTGATGATTTGTGTGCATCTGCTAACAGAACGGCATTTCTCAGTGCTATGATTGTCATGCACGTCTGTACAAACGTGTCCTCCCATGGACACGGGCTGACGTAGCTTTCCCACCTTCTGGGTGGTTCCGTGCCAATGATTTCCTCTTTTCTGTCGCTCCTTTCACACTGCTCTTCTGTTGGTTTGTTTATTTTGGGTGTTCTTTACTTTCATTTCCTGTTTTTCTGCCTTTGCGCACCATTCTTCCGTCTTTGTTCTTGAAACGTTTGTGAACCGTTTTGTCCGACAGCAGTTTATGACATGCCAGTTTTTTGTGTTGTAATTGGGCAATTAGATAGTGAAAATTGTGCAGCTTTTTTGTTGTAATTGGGCAATTAGATAGGAAAATGGTGCCCATTGTCCAGAGTGGACCCTAGCTGTCCATACTTAAGTGTCCATTTCCCCATACAGCTTTAAAAATTGTTCTCTATTCTTTTTGTTTGCATTGAAATTCAATTCATATTTTTTGTTCTTTTTACATTTTTTTTAGAATTTGAGATTGAAAAAAAAAAGAGAAATGAAAGGAAATGTCTGGCACTGCCAGCACTACCTAACTGGATGTTCCTGAAGACGTCAATACTTCAGCTGCTGTGTCGTCACCGCTAGTGTGGTTTCTTGCTTTCGAAGGATGTCTGTTGTCGATCGTCTGACTTGGTTTGCAGCAATGTGACTTTCTTTTCTCATGTAAGCTTGACAGCCCTGGAAAGACCGTGTGTGGTTGTATGGTTGGCAGGGCTAGAATGATGATGAAAACTTTGGTTTGGAGATTTAAACTTTCTGCTTTGCTTGGGCAAAAGGTAGCCTCCATGGTCAGAAAGGGGGGAAAAAGAGTTGTGGACCAAAACGGTACTGACATGACATAGGGTAAACAACAGTATTCAGTGAGAAAGAAAGCGTGGAGTTCAACTGTCGTCCTTTGATGTCCACACAGCTTCGCCTGTCCATTCATGGGCGTCATTCAGATACGTATTTTGACAGCTTTGTGTTGAATTTATTGATCTGAAACCCTTCAGTCGATGAAACTGCTGTTGTCCTATGTGGATCTAACGTAGAGTGTTTTGTTGATGTTGATTTGCTTATTGTTGTCCAGGAAATGCATTCCATGCAGATGTTTTTGTTTTCAGTTACTATTCATATTTGTTATTTTAGCTGCTTGCTGGGGACTTATGCTGGCATTTATATCTGTGCTTCCTTCAGTAGAGACAGTCCTGATTTTGATTTGCATAATCCATTTATTTCGTGTGTATGGTTTAGTTGTTCTATCATTATTGTACTCATTGTTGGTCTCATCTTGATCAACAGTGGGTGTTCTGTGCCTTTTTTTTTTTAAAGACATTTCTGTCTGTTGCGTGACTGTACTGCTGAGAAAATTCCCTTAAAAGACATTTCTGTCTGTTGCGTGACTGTACTGCTGAGAAATCCTTTAAAAGACATTTCTGTCTGTTGCGCGACTGTGCTGCTGAGAAATCCTTTAAAAGACATTTCTGTCTGTTGCATGACTGTGCTGCTGAGAAATCCTTTAAAAGACATTTCTGTCTGTTGCGTGACTGTACTGCTGAGAAATCCTCAAAAAGATATATCTGTCTGTTGCGTGACTGTACTGCTGAGAAATCCTTGAATTGACCGCTTTTGTCTTTCTGCATTTGTGAAATCAAGGAATTCAGGTTGTGAGAATGTCAAAACCATGAACTTCATTTTCTGCATGTGTGCTGACTGAGTGGAAGCCAACGCTGTGGCAAAGTGGCAAGAGAATTAATAAGATAATGTGTGCTTAAGCCAGCCGACCCGCAAAGGGCCCCAAGGCTGGCAGAGAGATTGTCCATGTTCTTAAACAATTACTGTTACTCATCGATTTTACTTTAGATCACAGAATTGGGTTTTGAGCCATGCAGTAGGAGCAGATTTTGAATGAATTTGATTGCAGGTGTAACAATTGCCTTTTTTTTTCAGGTGAGATGGAAATCCATATACCTTTCTCCCTCACCTCAGCCCCCCTACCACCCCCCCCCCCCCCCCCCCCCCCCCCCTCCCCAGTTCCCGTTATATCCCTCAGTTTGTTCTTGGAAAATATGGAAATTAGTTTTGCAACACAACAAGATTAGGTGAAAATCGTCATTCACGCACAGATTTTATAGAGCTTGAAAGAGTCAAAGTCGCAGGTCCAAAAAAAAAAAAAAAAAAAAAAAAAAAAAGGCCAGAGTATCGGTGTGACTTGATTGAAACCTAAAACATGTTAAGGAGATAGCGTGTTGTAGGGTTGAATAGCATGCTGTATGGATAAATCATTGAAAGACTAAAAGACAGCTGATACAGAACATCATTTTGTGTGATAAAAATGTCAAGTAACTTCTCTCTGTTATACTCCCTGTCATACAAGATGTGGTGGGGATGATTGACAGCAAGTGGGGATTTTGCAGTTTCTGTGTGTCCTCACAAACACTTAATTATATTTGTTATTTCTCATTTATTTGAAAGATGCCAGGATTTTTCTTCTTTTTGTTGTACCTGCTCAGTACTATTCCAAGAAAAATAACTGCAAAGAAAACTGAACTGGTGATCACTATGTACATGGAGGGGCCTCTATGTTTCTTGTCTTTTTGACTACGATAGTTTAAATGTCCTCGCTCCGTGCCTTACGTGTTTTGTTTTCTGAAGATCCATGAGTTGGATCATTCGTTTACTGGCTCTCAAGTCTGACCACTAAGTCAGAATGATGGCCCACTCTGAGAATGATGGAAAAACACTATGATTGTTAAATTGGGGGCCTGTACAGGAACCTTGGAGTGGTCGCCTGCAGAGCCATGGTTATGAGTTGGAACTACACAACGATGATAGGTTTTTACAGCCTGAAAGCTCGCTGTGCCCGCCCAGCAGGAAATGGGTACCTGACTCGGTACAGGGAAGGTTCAAGCAGTGAGGTGGCGCCGTCTTTGGTCATGCAGTGCCCCAAACAAGGTGAACCTTTGACAAGTTCCCTGCCCCTGTGACCATATACTGTGGGACATTACCTTAACCTAACCTTGACCAGTGATGCACTGACATTAACCTTAACCTAACCTTGACCAGTGACGCATCTTAACTTAAGTAATTATCAAACTACAGAATACAATCCCACATCTATTGTCTTGAGACTTTTGGATTCTCCCGACCCCTCCCTTTCTGCCATCCCCACTCTTCTGTCTCCCCTCCCTCTCTCCATAAAATCTTCAGCGGTGGTCAGGGTAATGGGTCTTTTGAACGAGACGATCAGCTGAGGACCAGTGTGAGGCAAGCACTTTGCCGACATTTAAAAACTTATTCATAGGATGAAACACGGGCATTGATTTGTGGTGGAATTCTGTTGTAAAACGCCTGTCATACCTAGAGATCAGTTGGGATTGTAAACATTGTTCAACATATAATTTTCACAAGAGTATCGGAACTGAGATCACATTTTACACATTGCAGTCCAACTGATTTTTTTTCTTTTTTTTTTTTTTTTTTTTTTTTTAGAGCACAGTAGTTCATTGCATGATGTATTTATAGAGGGGAATGGCATTTCATATAGCTTTACAGCTGCACTGAAGTCTGGTGGAATTAAAAGTTTAGTTGTTTTCAGCCCTTGGCATAAAACTGCATTATTTAGAATGTTTTACGGCAAGTCTCCAGAAAACACAAATGTTGTTCCACTGGACCCTGTCCTCATGAACGGAGCTTCGTGTGTGTGGGTTTTTTTTTTGCCATACTTACCACTGTTTTTTTTTTCACTGAAGATAGGTCAGTAAGGATTGCATTCCTTAGGCGTAGGAATCGATCATTAATCGAATACAATCTGTGTGTATCATATTTTTTTTTTTTTAGACAGGTATATCAGTGGAATAAAAAATGTGTTGTCTCCAGAAGGTTGTCCTGTTGTCAGATTGAATCTAGTTAGAGAAACTGAAGTGCTTCATGGATCACATGTAAATTTAATTCAGATTCGATTGTAAATTTTTGAGAAGCATATGATTGACAGTCACAGAGTGTCAGTTGTGTGATGCCGTAAAAAGCCCGAAGAGGAAGAAGAGAGAAACGTGGAAAAGAAAGAGAAAAGGGTAAAAGTCTTCAGCATTTTCGTCGTTGGAAACTTGGGAGATGGGGGGAAGGGGGTGGGGGAAGTCATATTTTGTACAGTTTATTTGTTTTGGAATGTTATGACTACACCATCTGCGTAATGAAGATTCCTTGTAGCGATTGGTTCAGGCTGGATACGCTGCTGTTTGGGGGTTTTTACACTTGAGGTTTTCATGCTTGGTTTGTGCATGTGTTGGGGTGGGGGGGGGGGGGGGGCGAGGTGGGTTGGTGTTTGGGGGGGGTACGTGTCTGTATTTTGCAACCTTTTTTTTTCTTTCTTTTTTAAAATCTCAAATGATGCTGTGATTTGCACTTCTTTTTAGGCATTCCTTTCCCGGGCACTTGATTTACTTCATACAGTTTACATGTGAATATTCAAACTTTTATTTTAAAACGATTTCTGTTTAATTTTGATATTTTACTTTTTAAAAAAAAAAAAAACTTTGACGAAAATAAAAGTTAAATACATTTGCATACTTTGTGTTGTGCTTTGTGGTCTTGTATGTTAAAGTACATATAAACCAGATAATTCTTTGGTTACGTGATTAACCTGAACTTGACTCGTTTTAGTAGCATTGTCAGTTGAAACCAAGCCTACAGTGTTCAGATTATGTGCATTTGAATCAAAACCAGTTTCAGGGCTTTGTGGAATGTGGAGACTTTCATGCACAGGACATAATTATGAACGTGTGATTTTTCAGAACGCGTTCTGCACAGCGTCAAGCAAGAGGGGATAATCCCAGCCTCAAGTAAGAGGGGATAATCTGTTAATGGAAAGAAGACAATCAGCTGACGGACAGAAGCATCAGAATTATTCGTTGAGCTTTTTTTCCATCAATCAATAAATTAACTTCTCTTACTGTGGCTACGCGATGGCTACGCAGTTACCGCCATTCTGAAAAAAGGGGGGATTAATCTAACCGTAACTATACAGAAACATTTCAGTGGAGTTCTGCATGGCAGTGTGTGTGCGGTGCAGTTGTCTTCTACTTTCTCCACCCATAAAGGAAACAACGCCGGCAGTTCGTGACGCATTCGGACAGAGACACTGAAACTGATAGTCTGTTGTGATAATATTTCAGATCTGTAATATCAAGGGGGGAAAATCCAGTAACATAATCTGCAACAGAAGGAACATTAAAAAGCATTCAAATGATTATCGTTCAAATGGGGGTCAAATACGCATCCATAAATTGAATAGGTCGATAATTAACCTATATGATCTCTCTCTCTCTCTTCTCTCTCTCTCTCTCTCTCTCTCTCTCTCTCTCTCTCACACACCACACACACACACGCACGCACGCACGCACGCACACAACACCACACACACACACACACACACACACAGGCACACACAACACATTTTCTCACTAAAATAAAAGCACTTCCGTTGATTTACTTTATTACGAGCACGTCAGTAGATTAGGAATCTTCGGGCATAATATCAGCATTCTTTATTCCCCAAAGAGGAGGTAATATACTGGCGGAAAGGAGCTTTCAATGTTATGAATGTCTTACCCTCAATAGGTTACCTCCTCTTATGGGGTAGAATGTGGGTGATAGGTTTCTAGCATTGTGATAACAACATTTGAAAACGTTATGGGGCACCTTAAACACTGAATTTCCCCACACAAGACAAACTCGGCAAGCAACCATTCAAAAAATTTGCACTGAACATGCGCATAACTACGTTACAGTGACGAAACAATACATAATTTAACCAATACGTAAATCGGATTTGCTCCAGAACGTGGATATAGGGCCTGCTAAAGACTCGACCCAACACGACCCATTTTTGGGTAAACGCCATTTTGTGCTCGCCAAAGGAAAATATCAAATTAGGTCGCCGGATCCAGTTGTCTGTGTGTTTGTCGACCCATCACGTGCCTTGCGCGTTGATTAAGAACGTTTGATATGGGAGCGAGTTTTGTTTGTTGTTTCTTCGACACCAAACGACGGTAGTTATGGGGAGTGAGGATTTGACATGATCGTGATTCGCGGCGATGTTTTCGTGATTTTCGTGTTCGGGGGTTTTGTTTGTTTTTCTGTTTTAATAAGAGAACAGTTCATAGATTGTGGAAGTGGCATGTGATCGAGATTTTCAATGAATATGTATTCAATTCTGCTTTGCCCTGCTGATTTTTTTAACAAAACCATTTTAATATGTGACTTAGAAACTTTAATTGAGCAAACAAACCTCAAATGTCACACGTGTGATGTTAGTTCTGTTTAGCGTGCGTGCGTGACCTCCGTTTTGTGAACAGTAAGAAGTATGTGTGCGTGCGTGCGTGCGTGCGTGTGTGTGTGTGTGTGTGTGGTGTGTGTGGTGTGTGTGCTGTGTGTGTGCGTGTGTGGTGGTGTGTGTGTGTGTGTGTGTGTGTTGTCATGGGTGTGGTGAGTACGAGTGTTTTGGCTGGACTAGATCTGATTACAGCTGTTTGTGTTTGTGACTTGTGTTTCAGTAACCTAGATCCTTACCGGAGTGTATAACAACACCAAGCTGTTAGAAATATGAGTAAGGACGACCAAGTAGCTACCACAGCGATGAGAGAGATGAAGATAGAGAAAGGAGAGAGATCGGCAGTGTTGACAAGCTCTCATCTCTCATTGTATCTGAAACCTTGGTGATGTCTGCAAAGACCATACGGAAGCACTACATTCACAATCCGAAGATGGGAAAAAAAACAACCAACAAAAACTGTTCGAGAGCAAGCAAACAGAGTAGAGAGAGAGAGATCAGAGGATGAGAGAGGAGAGAGATCAGAGAGAGAGAGAGAGAGAGATTCAGGGAGAGAGAGATGGAATTCAAAGAGAGATTCAGTATAGAGAGAATTCGAGGAGAGATGAGAGAAGATTCGAGACGAGGAGAGAGTAGAGAATTCAAATCAGAAGAGAGAGAGATTCAGAGAGAGAAAGAATTCAAAAGAAGAGAACTTTGCAGAGAGAGCAGAGAAGAGATCAGAGAGAGAGAGAGATCAGAGAGAGAGAAGACGATATAAAGGAAAAGATGAAGACGGGCAGACAAGATGAGAGATGCAGACAGACTTTAATGAGGGAACAGACAGACAGACAGACAAGATGAGAGATGAAAACAGACAGACCGTAATGAGAGATTTACACAGACAGACATGGATGAAGATGAGCAGACAGACAGACAAGGATGAGAGATGCAGACGGACAGACAGACAGGGATGGGAGATGCACAGACAGACAGACAGACAGACAGGAATGAGAGATCCAGATAGCAAGACAGAATTTCAGAAGGAAGGACCAAATTCCTTCTCAGAGCGTCAGCAGGCCCAGCCAGCCCAAACCCCTTCCTCTCAGCCCCGCTGGTCAGCGCCAGGGAACTGAGGCAACGACAGGTAGAGAGTCCAGTTCAGGTTGGACAGTCTGGGCCATCGATGACCACCGCCACCCCAGCCCCAGTGTGGCCCGCCCAGACTCTGGCCCAGGGCCTGCAACCACACGGCGACGCCTCTCTGTCGTAGCCGACCCTGTAGTCCAGCTCCTCGCTGAGGGCGGGTCCTTGCTGGCGCTCTTCAGCCACTCGCTGAAGCCGGTCAAGGCGCGTCTCTCCAGTTCCCGCTCCAGACAGTCCAGCACGGTGCTGTCTTTGCTGATGTCGAACTTGTTGGCGATCAGCTCGTGGCGCTTCAGGAGCCAGGGAAGGTCCAGGGCACTGTGGACAACGGCACAGCAGCAGCAGGACTGGAGGGGGGTGTGTTTGAGGTGTGGTGTGAGGTGAATGTTGTGGGTTACTGGACACTATATGCTTCTTCGAATCTTTCAAGCCCGGGAGCGGAATGTTCTTTAGCAATAGTGTTCAATATCACAAAATTCACCTTTTCAGAGAAATACCGATCTGTCCCTGATTCCATGTATTCAGAGACGCAGGAAGATTTCCAGTTGTGGAGAGATGAGGGGGTGGGGGTGAGGGCGCATAAACAAATGCAGTACCTAGTACATGAACAAATGGGAAATAAACATCTGATTAAACCTAGTTTACACAGATTGGCCACATCTAGATGTACTTCGCTAAATGTATCAAAGTGAATGTTGTCATGCTATGTGACTTTGATCAAAGTGAATGTTCATCAGCTATGGACTTTTAAGTAAAGAACCTTATAAGAGAAACAGATTACAAAGGCTTACTACAAAGCAATAACAACTCGTCATTATTTTGCCTCTGTGCAACAAAATCCAACTGTACAGATAAAAGTGTAAAAACCTAGAAATCCCTCCACCCCATCCGCCCACAAAAATAAATGTTCAAATAGAATAAATGTCATCAATGATGTCAGTACGATATGACAAACATTCGCTGGGCTGAAACGAAACGCCATACGAAGAGCATGATTCACTCACAGTATAATAGCTGAGGAAACTGAAAGTTAGACAAGACAATCTTTACTCTGCTCTCAAGAGCCTACAATACATTCGTGTATGCCCAAATATCATCTTTGATTTAAAAAAAAGTCTGTAGGGCTTTTAAGGGTGGTCTAAGTCATCTTTTTCAACCTTTTTTGTGCTCTCTCTCTCTCTCTCTCTCTCTCTCTCTCTCTCTCTCTCTCTCTCTCTCTCTCTCTCTCTCTCTCTGTCTGTTTGTCTCACACACACACACACACACACACACACACACACACACACACACACACACACACACACACACAAAGGGGAGGGAGGGGGTGTTGACAAATATAAAAAAAAAAAACATACGAAGACAACCTAACAGAGAGATGCCACAACACAGATCACCAGATAACGACAGAACAGAGAGATGCCACAACACAGATCACCAGATAACAGACAGAACAGAGAGATGCCACAACACAGATCACCAGATAACAGACAGAAACAGAGAGATGCCCTCCCAGCAAACCACAAGATGTACGAAACCAGAAATCAAACAGTCCTAATGGACAGCGTCTTCCACACGCCTCACCTAAAGACGCAGACCCCGCGGAAGTAGAAGCCGTGGCACGAGGGGGGTCCCAGATCCAGATGACGGCCTTGCTGAGGACCTCGTCACGGGAGTGACGGACCACAGCGTGGGGACCCCCGGGACTTTCAGGTCGGCGGCCCAGGGTGGCGAAGAAGAACTCCTCTGGGGCCCACGTGTCGTTCAGCCAGACCAGGAACTCCTGGTGAACCTGAAGCAGAGGGCGAAGTTCCTTCATTGTGATGATGGTGGTGCTGCTGATGATGGTGATGATGATGGTGGTGGTGGTGATGGTGGTGTGGTGGTGGTGAAGATGATGATGATGGTGGTGGTGGTGGTGGTGATGATGGATGATGATGATGATGATGATGATGGTTGTGTTATGATAATGATGGTGATAATGATGATGATGATGATGGTAGTAGTGGTGGTGATGATGATGATGATAATGATGATGATGATGATGATGATGATGATGCTGATGTGATGCTGACGAACAACGAGACGATATCGTCGGCTATACTGATGACTTGGTAGCAAGGGCGTTAAAAGTAATGATGATGGTATAATGATGATGGTATAATGATGATGATGATGATGATGATGATGATGTGATGATGATGATATGATGATGATGATGATGATGATGATGAGGGGTGGTGGTGGTGGTGGTGTGGTGGTGAAGATGATGATGTGATGATGATGATGATGATGATGAGATGATGATGATGATAATGATGATGATGATGATGATGATGATGATGATGGAGGTGGTGGTGGTGGTGGTGAAGATGATGATGATGATGATGATGATGATGATGATGATGATGATGATGATGATGATGTGTGTGGTGGTGGTGGTGGTGGTGGCGAAGATGATCGATGATGGTGAAGATGAAGATGATAATGATGATGATGGTGATGAGATGTATGATGATGATGAGATGATGGTGGTGGTGGTGGTGGTGGTGAAGTGATGACGTATGGTGAAGTGATGATGATGATGATGATGATATGGTGTGGTGGTTGGGGGGGTGTGGTGGTGGTGCTACAGCTACGGTGTGATCGAACAACACATCGTGATGCGACATAATGATGAATGATATCTTGAAATGATCGTAATGACAACTCGACGCAGATGATTAATGAACGTCATCGTGGCATCAGTTTTAGTTTCAGTCTTCTATAGAAGGCGTCGTCTGTGTGCGGACGTAGCCTACACTAAAAATGCAGATGCTGAAGGTATGTGGGAATTTGAAAAAAAAAAACCTTGTACATAAATAACAGAAATGAAGAATAGGTGAACGCAGTGTAGGTCGTAGGGATGAGAGAAAGATGGAAGATGCTTGGGGTGCAGGGCGGGGTGTGGTGTGGGTGATGGAAAAGAAGTGGAGGGGGGGGGGGTATGAAGAAGACAAATTATACACGATTCAGATATGTGTCCAGCGCCATGGTAAGGCCTCTTATGACTATGTCTGTGTAGCGGAGATGTTTGCGTGTATAAGATGGGTGGGTTCTGAGATTACTCTGTGTGTGTGTGGTGTGCGTTGGCGTGTGTTGTGTGTGTGTGTGTGAATTGTGTGAATATGTGTGTTGTGTGTGTGTGTGTGTGTGTGTGTGTGTGTGTGTGTGTGTGTGTGTGGTGTGTGTGTGTGTGCGTGCGTGGTGTGTGTGTGTGTGTGTGTGTGTGTGTGTGTGTGGGAGAGAGAGAGAGAGAGAGAGAGAAGACAGACAGACAGACAGACACAGAGAGAGACAGACAGACAGACAAACAGAGAGAGAGAGGAGAGAGAGAGAGAGAGAGAGAGAGAGAGAGAGAGAGAGAGAGAGAGAGACGCTACATTGACGCGAGCATATCATCATAGGAAAAGTATTGCCTTTTGCTAGATAAATAGGTAAGGCGAAGTCACTCTTGCTGAACGCGAGCTGCGAAGTAGAATACCTCACGAATTTCCCCAAATGGCATATTAACGCAGATGCTCTCTCTCTCTCTCTCTCTCTCTCTCTCTCTCTCTCTCTCTCATTTCCGATGTACTCAAATGACAGAATCCTTCAGGGAAAAACTAATTACACATTTCACAGCAGACCATTGCTATTAGGGACAAAATACATATACCAGGGCACACCCTCTATTTTGCTGCATATTAAACTGATACGCCGTTTCCTCTCCACTGATGTTTTCAAAACCAGATAATGATAAAGTTAGAGATATGGTTACTATCGGTTTTATTAATGATTGACATTATATCATGATGAATGACTGTCGTGGTCGCTGGTTTTATTGGTGCATTGTCACTAATTGATTGATGTCTTTAATACTTTGATTTCTTCGAGCACTGTAACTGCAAGGTGATAAATGTGTGTCCGGATTACTGTTGATCATATTGATGTATTGCTCTTTATTCAAATTTATAGCAATGTTTAGCATGTGATATTTTGGATAGAAAAATGGAATTATATATCTCTCTCTCTCTCTCTCTCTCTCTCTCTCTCTCTCTCTCTCTCTCTCTCTCTCTCTCTTCGTTAATTACGGCTGCGTTTCGATGGATTGTCGCTTAATTAATAATTATAGTTTTGGGTAGTGTATGAATGGTCAAAAAGAAAACAAAAAAGATGGAAGGGGAAGGTAAATAATAATGGCATCTCTCTCTCTCTCTCTCTCTCTCTCTCTCTCTCTCTCTCTCTCTCTCTCTCTCTCTCTCTCTCTCACACACACACACACAACACACACACACACACACACACACACACACACACACCACCCACCGTGCGCGCATGCACACGCACACGCACACATCATGAAAAATGTGTTATGATTATTGATGCTAGGAATTTATTGCTGCTTACTGATAATTGATTGTTCGTTCTCGTTTTGCCTTATAACCACACCATATAAATGTAAAAGAAAGTACAAATGTTGATATTATTGATGCATTGTAATTGTCTAATTATCATCCTTAGCAGTTTGTTGTATGCTAGTTTTTTTACAAAAGGAATGTAATTCTCTCTCTCTCTCTCTCTCTCTCTCTCTCTCCTCTCTCTCTCTCTCTCTCTCCTCTCTCTCTCTCTCTCTCTCTCTCTCTCCCTTCGATAGGAGGATCGCTTATTTATTCCATATCTGTGTGTGCCGATTCTTTTCTTCTTTGTAATCAATTTCTTTATTCTTGTTTGTTGTTTAAATCGACTCTTTTTTCCTTATAAAGTCATCTACGCCTTAACTGTTAATGGACGAACTTTTTAATGTTATGAAGATATGTGTGTTTGTTAAAAGTTTTGTAAGTCTTAGTCGCTAGTCATACTTAGTCCCTCAACGGGGCAAGGGCCGGATAAAAAAAAGCATCTGTTTGCTTATCTGTTACCCTTGGAAATAAAGATTATCATCATCATCATCATCATCTCTCTCTCTCTCTCTCTCTCTCTCTCTCTCTCTCTCTCTCTCTCTCTCTCTCTCTCTCTCTCTCTCTCTCTCTCTCTCTCTCTCTCTCTCTCTCTGTGTGTGTGTGTGTGTGTGTGTGTGTGTGTGTGTGTGTGTGTGTGTGTTTCTAATCAGAAGACCTAGTTCCCTAATACATGACTTAGAATGTATCCTCACAACAGTTTAACATCCGCCTTCAGAATTGACGAAAGCCAAGACTATTAATGGGATCATGTAGTGTTTTTGTTCGAAATCCTAATTGTGGCGTGTAGCCACAAACTACCTTCCCCCACATTCTCAGCCACATCTGCTACGCGTTCAAGGCATCCCAATTCATAAAACACCCTAGCTGCAACATGCATTAATTACGACTTTTCACACTAATTTCACGTAAACGATGTAACTTTTATCAACACTGTGGTCATGAAATGACCGATTTAATCGAGGAAAAACGGTATTTTCAAGTGAAGGCGACGATTGTAATTGCAAAAGCAGTTAATTAGATATGACACGAACACATTCTCAAGTGAAAAGAATCGTCTCAATAAGTAGTTGTAGCGAAGTCACTCTTGCTGAACGCCGTCAGTTAATAATAATAATAATAATGAATACTTATATAGCGCCTATTCTCGGCTAGAGACCAAGCTCTAAGCGCTTTACAATCAACACTCGTTTACACAACGGGCTGCCTACCTGGGTAGTGCCGACTGAAGAGCTGCCAGTTGGCGCTTCATTCAGTCGTTTCCCGTGTCATCCATTCAGTATCGTTCAATATCGATCACTCATTTTCCTTACTTCCTTCATTCTTTCCATTTCTCACGCAGGGTGCATGCTATGCGTAACGTGTCATCCATACCAACGGCCAAACTGGCCGACTCTTCCGAAAGTTGGTGATGGGATTTTACGTGTGTGCAAGATGTTATGCATGCGTTCACACACGGAACCTCGGTTTATAGTCTCATTCGAAGGACTGCATGGGAAATGGAGTCAGAACCAATGTTAACTCCGAGGGAAAACCTCCCCTGTACCGAAACGCCCCGGCGGAGGTTCGAACCCGCAACCCCAGGATCACCAAGATTACGAGTCAGGCGCTCTACCAACTGAGCTATTCCGGCTCCCGAGTTCTGAGACATAGTAGCAACGACCTCCCTTGGCTGAACGGAAATAACCGGACACTCCTCAAGCGGAAAAACAGACCGCACAGAAGAGCGCAGAAAAACAAACATTGGACCAACTATAGGGTTTGCCAGAAGGAGTGTCGACGGGCCATGTGTAAAACTGAACACCAGTACGTCAATCATACGATTGAAGAGGGAATGAAAGAAAACAACAGCAAACCCTTTTGCAGGTATGTGCGAGCCAGGAGACAAGACAACACCGGCGTTAGCATCTCTCAAGGATGGCACCGTCTTGTCAGTGACAGCGCGTCAAAGATCAACATGCTCCTGCAGCAGTTGTGTTCAGCATTCACCCCCAAGATGATGGCTGTCCACCACCGCCGATGAAAGATCCACCGCACTCTCAAACAAATGATCTTATCATCAGAGAAGATGGTGTTGAAAACCTTCTGTGGAACCTCAATGCATCCAAAGTGTACACAAAGTGCACACAAAAATACTGCGTCCAGATGGGATACCCAGCAGAGTATTAAAGAACTGCGCGAAAACCCTGGCGGCACCTCCGACATGCATCTTTAACCATTCCCTACAGACTGGATCACTTCCAGCTGACTGGCTCACGGCAAATATTACCAGTGTCTTTAAAAAGTGAGACAGAAATAGAGCGGGAAAACTACAGGCCCGTGTCACTGACACCCGTAGCCTGCAAACTAATGGAACATCGTCTGGCGTCACATGCGAGAGCACTTGGAGAAGTAAGACATCCTGACCGACAGAAACCATGGTTCCAGATCTGGATTCTCCTGCGAGACACAGTTTCTTAACACCATGGATGACCTCCTCAAGACACAGAACTCCAGAATTCAGTCAGATGTCATTATTCTCGACTTCAGCAAGGCATTTGATACTGTGCCCCATGCCAAGCTCTTACACAAGCTAGAACACTGCGGGATTAAAGGCCCTGTTCTGCAGTGGATTAGCAGCTTCCTGACTAAGAGAACTATGAAAGTCGTCCTGGAAGGGGAGAGGTCAGAGAAGACAGCGGTTAAGTCAGGCGTCCCACAAGGTACGGTATTAGGCCCATTGCTCTTCTTGTGCCATATAAATACCCTCCATGACACCGTGAACTCAACAGTGCGCCAATTCGCAGACGACTGCCTCTTACACCGGGAAGTTCACTCACTGTAAGATCACATCTCCCTGCAAGACGACCTCAACAAACTTGAAAGGTGGGCCGAAGACTGGGGAATCAAAGTGCTCCATCCTCTCCACAGAGTCCAAGAACCAGTCCTCTTTTTTTCTCTACAGATTGGATGATGAGATCCTCAAACATGTGGAACAAAACCCATATCTTCGTGTTGAACTATCCATAAATCTGAAATGGTCAAAGCATGTGGCAAAGATTTGCAAAAAGGCGAGCTCCACACTTGGTTTTCTACGTCGTAATCTGGGCAGCTGCACCCCAGAATGTCATCACTTGGTGTACCTCTCCTTGATCCGAGCAGCCCTGGATTACGGAGCTAGTTTGTGGGGCCCGTATTGGGCAAAGGACCAGGAAAAGCTTGAGCGCATCCAAAAAAAAAAAAAAGCAGCAAGATTCATCAAGCGTGACTGCAGGTCCAGAGACCCGGGTTGCGTCACGCGAATGCCGACTGAACTCCAGTTACCACCCCTCTAAGTGCGCAGGAAGCAACACAGACTAGTCACCTTCTGTAAGATCATTGAAGGACTTCTTCCAGCACTGACAAATTTTTAACACCAATGAAGAAAGAAAACAGAAAAATCCGTCCAAAAAATGTTTCATGGCCTCGTGACAAACAACATCGTAACAAAATTCACATCATTCAACAGCCGCGGATATGTAGTCCAGAGTCAAGCACCGAGCAGGAGTACCAGCGCTCCTTCTTCGAGCAGACAGTCATGGACTGGAATGAACTGAACGAGCGAGTCATCCAGGCAGACTCTGCAGCAGGGTGCTTTGCAGCAATCAGCAGAGTCACTATGTTGCCATCCTTGCACTAAATTGCAACAAAAAATGTTTTTAATCGCACAGGTCAATCTTAGAATAAGATTCTGATCCTGATCCTGATAGCCTAGGTGGATGCAGCGCCGCAAAGAGTCCCATTGAGCTGAACTCGAGGATGGCCTTTGGGGCATCAGTTTCATTGGGTCGGAACGTTTTCAAAAAGGAAATGCACCAACATTTTAAAATAAGTTTTTATTTACCTGAAGAGGGCTGCTCTCTCTTTTTTTTCCGTTGCTATTTATAACCTAGGAAGGTTCCAACAACGTTGTCAACCTCGGGGTATGTCAGTGGAGGAAGGACTAGCGCACAGCCCAAACACACTCACAGCTTGCTTACAATCTCCTTCATATATCATGCATTCGTCACATCAAACCACTAGTAAGTCTATAACTTTACTACACATGATCATAGAAAAAAACATCAATGCATATGGAATCAAACAAAATAAAACATTCTCTCTTTCCTTGAACTTCACAAAACCATTTATCTAAATCATCATTAACTAACCCGGGTATAAATAGATTTCTACTTTACCTGGCCAGGTGATCTTAAACTATTCACGAATCACTGTTTTCTTTTCTTCTTTTTTTTCTTTGTTTCTTTTCACTGTCACTTTCACAAGCACAACACAACTGCTGGCACTGGTCAGGTTGGACCGCCGGCACTGGTCAGGTTGGACTGCTGGCACTGGTCAGGTTAGGGCTGCTGGCACTGGCGTTGGCCTGTGGTTCTGCTTGATGAAGTGACGCTGCCAGGTATGAGGTCGAACCCCGGTTCAGATTGAACAGTGACTATCAGACATCGATCTGTTCTCCTTTCTTTCTTCCTGCATTAACGCATTGCACTCTCTCTTCTTCTAGTCTGCTCTATCAAATGGACATGGTTGCTTTTCTTTTCTTTTTCTTTTTCTTTTTTTTTTCTCTCATCAGTTAGCAACTCTCTCTCTCCACATCTCTCCTTAGTCCTTCCTCTGCAGACTCTATCTCGTGCTAATGCTACAGCTCGGTTCTCTTCTCCCCCATCTCTTGCTCTTCTCTCGTCAGAGCCTACACCCAGAACCTCTTCCTCTCTGTCTCGTCTGTTCGTTCCCCTCCTCACTCACGCATTCCTATCTTATCCTAAACCCATCTGTCAAAGGGCGAGTACCATTGGTCAGTATTTTCGCGCCTTCTACTGAGGTTGCCTCCCCTCTCATTTCATTGGATATGTAAATCATGACTAGTCACATCTACCTGCCTTGCTCTCTGTGGTGGTCAATGGTCATTTAATTAATTAGCTAGATTCCACCCCACTACACAGTACCTTCCCCCTCTCCCTTTCCGGCGACCGTCGACTTAATTGTGGACACTGGTCTACAAATTGGCTGGATGAGTCTGACCCAGGCGCCAAGACCGTCTGGCTAGACATCGAGGCGTCGGTCAAGCGCTTAGTCTGTCTGGGAATGACAGTACCGTCTCCGTGGAGCCTCTCTGCTATGCCTAATTGGCTGACCTGACACATGAGGCCGTCTACCTGGCGCCAGAATGTTTGACTTTTGGCTTATGCCAGTTGAGCTGGCTGGCGACTGACCACGACTCCGGTCTTTCTTCTTTTGTCCGTGACAATTTCCCCCTTGCAAAAGACTATGCTCCGCATTGTCTCAAAACAACGGTACAAAAAAGATAACCGAATTTGCTGACACACAGCTACACGTGCAAAGTTTGGAAAATACTTTACAACAAACGGTTTATAATTTATAAAATATATCATTAGTGAATACCACTCCAATGAGTTATCATTGACGTGCGCTCTTGCGTTATTTCAACTCATTTTATGATAACCTCTGTGCACACCTATGCAATTCCCTACCTGCGGATTTGCCACATCTTCTCTTCACAATTACTATGAAAAGCACAATCTAATATGACAACGATCCATGACACCTCACTGAGGAATCTCCATCCTCACTTATCGCAAACAGTGCATTACTACACAAGCGACTGTTATGCTCCAAACATAACTACATTTACATGAACAAGTCTCACAAAGAAAATTATGAACCATAGCCAAATGGGAATGAACCATATCCACTCAACATAACTGTAATCAACACATATTTTTACAAAGTAGCTATGCACCCCGGATATGACTGACTTCCTCTGAGTTGCAGTTGCTAGACTACACGACTTAAATAGTCAGCTCCGACATTCTGTCGACCTGGAATGTACTGCACTCGATTACCTGTAGGGCTGCTGTGCCATTGCCCAGCGCAGCACCCTGCTGTTTTTTCAGCTGTGCCTCCTGCAGGAATTTGTAGTGGTTGATGATCAGTCTCTATCACGAACTCTTTCCCATACAGTATTTTGTGGATTTCTTGCACGGCCCACACGACAGCTAAACACTCCTTCTCTACCGTTGCGTACCCTTCTTCACATTTCGTCAGCTTCCTGCTGGCATACTTCACAGGAAACTCGACCCCTTCGTGCTCCTGCAACAATACTGCACCTACTCCACCGCCTGATGCATCTGTACGCAACAAAAATGGTTTTGACATATCCGGTAGCTTCAGTTGGGACGGGAACCTAGTCTTTCCAGCACCGTCTGCAGTGCTTGCTCTGCAGCGTCTGACCACTCGACCACTGCCGGTTTCCCTGCCTTGACCAAATCACTGAGAGGACTCGTGATCGCAGCGAAATTTGGAACAAACTCCCTATAGAAACCAATAAAACCTAGCAGACTCCTGACTTCTGTTTTGGTCTTTGGTCTCTCTGAATTCATCATCTTCTCCACCTTTCCCTTTTCTGGCTGCTTTGTGTCGCCTCCGACAACAAAAACCTAGGAAACTCCAGGCTTGGAAAACCAATCTGGCACTTTGTTGGTCTGGCTGTGAGATTGGCTTGTCTCAACCTCTCTAAAACTGCTGCTAGCTGCCTCATATGCTCTCCCATGTCTCAGATGCTATCAGATGTCATCCATGAAATTCACTACGTCTTCCAAACCGTCAATAACTTCCCATCATCCTACTGTCTAGCCCTTCATACAGTGACACATCCCTGTATGACTCTTCTCTGGAAACTAGGCAACAAAATCCCCTTCTTCTGCTGGGTCTCTTTCACCTCATCAATGATTGCTGCTGCGCCTATGTGCTGAGTCACACGCTGAATATATTTGCGGAGAAAATTCGCATGGAAAAGTTTTGGTTTCCATTCACATCAATTCGGTAATCCCGATCTACCTTTCAGTGATGGTGAATGGTCCTTTCCAATGCATCAGCAGCTTGTTGTCCTCCGTGGGAAGCAGTAACAGGACTTGATCTCCCACCTTGAGGGATTGCTTCCTCACCTTCCTGTCATATTGCTTCTTCTGAACGACCCTAGCCTTCTGCAGACTTTCCCTTGCAACCTTACATGTCTCATACCTGTGCCCACTTTGGAACAGGGCGAGATTGGGCCAATCAGATCAACAGCCACTCTCCTGAATGGTGTGTCAATTAAAGGGGGATGTTTAAGAGGTGCCTTCCTCTTCACCCTCTTGTGGCTGACCTTTGACACACGTCACATGACATGCAGAAACGCTTTATGTCTGCCATTGCCCCTGGCCAATGAAAATCATCAAAGATTCCGTCAGCTGTTTTGCTGGTGCCGAGATGACCCGCCATGAGCGACTCGTGACCCACTGACATGACAGTGTCATGGTAACATGCTGGTACCTCTAACTGGGTTGTCACCTTACCTGTCTTCCCCTTGGTGAACACTCGGTACAACAACCGCCTTTCACCAGAAATTCTGTCTACCTCCTCTAACCACCTGTTTCTCTCCCCTCTTGCCAACTCCCAAGACGTCACGAGCGAAGGGTCTTGTTCCTGCGCTGCCCTAAACTCATCAGGCGACACATCTATGCCTGACTTCCTTGCTGGAACGACTAACGGTTTATCAATCTTTTCCTCCTTCTTGCTCCGTGTTTGAACTGCTGCCCTGTAGCAGTCAACAACTCAGGATCCCCTGGATCCCTTGCACCTGGAATATTTCCAATGATCAATCATAAAGGGGTTTCTCCATCACCAGCGCAGACAACTCGCCTGAGAAGTAAGGGGTACGTTCTTCTATCTTGGCAACTGGAAACTTCTTCACAGTGCCATCGATTAGAGTACAGGTCTGGATTTGCCCTGTCAAATCCCCTTCATCGACCAGCGTTGTTCTTACTACACCACACGAACAACCAGTGTCTCGTAACACTTTCACCCTCTGCTGGCCAATCCACCCTTCTTCCACTGGTAACGAACCACTCGCCTAGTGCCCTCCATCCCTGAACTGATCTGCTGTCCAGTGCTAGCCATAGGGCCGCACTCCACCCTCTTCAGATTGGATCCCTTTGGTTCCACTGCAGGTCGTTTCCCTGGCGACCCTTATCAACCTCTTGCAAGGCTGCTGCCTTCTGGAACCTCATGCGACAATCCCTCGCCACATGTCCCTTCTTGTGACAATGAAACACCTATTGTCCCTTTGTCCCCCTTTCTGCCCCACCACTGGGTTTGCAGACTTTGCAGAAAACTCTCCTAGTCTCCTTGCACTCTTCTCACCTGTGCTGGCACCTGTTTCTCCTGCACCTTAGTGCCCAAACGTGCCTCTCTATACACCTCTGCTAACTTCAGCAACTCCCCTGCTGTCTCTGGCTGTCTCTCTTTCAAATGTATGGTTAACTCAGGGCCGCAACCTGACAAAATCTGTTCTTCATAAACCAGCTCTTTCAACTCAGCGAACTCCTTTCTCGTACCACTCAACTCTAACCATTTCTTAAATAGTGATCTAAACGTGCACCAAACTGAGTGTACGTTTCACCTGCTTGTAGTCTCGCTGATCGAAATTTCTTTCTGAATCCCTCCTCTGTGAGGTCAAATCCCTTCATCAACGATTCTTCACAGCACCAAAATCAGATTGTTGGTCTGCTGGTAATGCAGTGAAAATCTGCAATGCCTTACCCGTCAAGAGCGCTGACAAAATGACTGCCCACTCTTCTGAAGGCCAACCCTGACTGGTAGCAAACGTTTCAAAACGACTGATGCATGCATCAATCGAATCTGTTCCTTCAGAGAATTTTGGCAACTTTGGTCGAGGGGCATAAGTGCGCACAGGGTCACTGGAAAAGTGAACTACCATCATCGGTGGTCTCCCTTTGTATTTTCAGTCTCTCTAACTCTAATTGAATCCTTAATCTTTCTGTTTCCTGCGTTACGTTAGCTGAATCCTTAATCTTTCGGTTTCCTGCGTAAATCTTTCTGTTTCTCCTTTTCTACGGCGACACGGGCGTCTTTCCGCTCGTTCATCTCTTTCCATCTTTTGTTGGGTTTCAACGAATGCTCGCAACTCTTCTCCCGAGTAGCCTAAATCACAAGCGACGCTCACAAGTTGTTCAATAGGGGTGTGTTCTTTTCTTCCGCCATTATATCTTCTTTTTTTTTCTTTTTTTGAACAAGATTTTATTACTACGACAGCCAAACTGGTGGTTACCGACACGAGTGACGTAATAGCACAATCCTATGAATGATAATATTAGCTTGGGACAACGTAATTAGTTTTTATAAGACGCCTAGCGCCTGACCCAACTATGAGAGCGAATTATAGGCAATCTGTGCGAATAAGTACTCTGGGGCTGAAATGCCAAGCCTAGTGTTGACTATCTTGGAAGCAATGCCAAGCCTAGTATTTAACTATCTTGGGAACATACAGTAAGACACTACCTTGTCTTAGGATTACAATACTTGAATCCCACCCAGCTTCCTCTCTGAGAAGTTGAACAATTATAATAAATGGGCCAGAATATCCTGGCAGGCTCGCCAATAAATTGTCAACCTCGGGGTATGTCAGTGGAGGAAGGACTAGCGCACAGCCCAAACACACTCACAGCTTGCTTACAATCTCCTTCATATATCATGCATTCGTCACATCAAACCACTAGTAAAGTCTATAACTTTACTACACATGATCATAGAAAGAAACATCAATGCATATGGAATCAAACAAAATAAAACATTCTCTCTTTCCTTGAACTTCACAAATCCATTTATCTAAATCATCATTAACTAACCCGGGTATAAATAGATTTCTACTTTACCTGGCCAGGTGATCTTAAACTATTCACGAATCACTGTCTTTTCTTTCTTCTTTTTTTTCTTTGTTTCTTTTCACTGTCACTTTCACAAGCACAACACAACTGCTGGCACTGGTCAGGTTGGACCGCCGGCACTGGTCAGGTTGGACTGCTGGCACTGGTCAGGTTAGACTGCTGGCACTGGCGTTGGCCTGTGGTTCTGCTTGATGAAGTGACGCTGCCAGGTATGAGGTCGAACCCCAGTTCTGATTGAACAGTGACTATCAGACATCGATCTGTTCCCCTTTTTCTTTCTTCCTGCATTAACGCATTGCACTCTCTCTCTCTTCTAGTCTGCTCTATCAAATGGACACTTTTCTTTTCTTTTTCTTTTTCTTTTTTTTTTCTCCTCATCAGTTAGCAACTCTCTCTCTCCACATCTCTCCTTAGTCCTTCCTCTGCAGACTCTATCTCGTGCTAATGCTACAGCTCGGTTCTCTTCTCTCCCCCATCTCTCTGCTCTTCTCTCGTCAGAGCCTACTCTCAGAACCTCTTCCTCTCTGTCTCTGTCTGTTCGTTCCCTCCTCACTCACGCATTCCTATCTTATCCTAAACCCATCTGTCAAAGGGCGAGTACCATTGGTCAGTATTTTCGCGCCTTCTACTGAGGTTGCCTCCCCCCTCATTTCATTGGATATGTAAATCATGACAGTCACATCTACCTGCCTTGCTCTCTTGGTGGTCAATGGTCATTTAATTAATTAGCTAGATTCCACCCCCACTACACAGTACCTTCCCCTCTCCCTTTCCGGCGCGTTGACTTAATTGTGGACACTGGTCCTACAAATTGGCTGGATGAGTCTGACCCAGGCGCCAAGACCCCTCTGGCTAGACATCGAGGCGTCGGTCAAGCGGCTTAGTCTGTCTGGGAATGACAGTACCGTCTCCGTGGAGCCTCTCCGCTATGCCTAATTGGCTGACCCGACACATGAGGCCGTCTACCTGGCGCCCAGAATGTTTGACTTTTGGCTTATGCCCAGTTGAGCTGGCTGGCGCCTGACCACGACTCCGGTCTTTCTTCTTTTGTCCGTGACAAACGTACAAGTCCTGATCCTGATCGTGATCCTGAACGCAGACTGAGAAGTAGATGAACTCGTTTGCGAATTTCTCCCAAATCGCTTATTAATGCAGATGTTTCCCACAAACGCCTGGCCTCCAGTTTGTGTGTGTGTGTGTGTGTGTGTGTGTGTGTGTGTGTGTGTGTGTGTGTGTGT
>CM031625.1:16035300-16047800 GCA_018398815.1 Conus ventricosus | reverse complement strand
GCTCTTCCTTTGTTGAAGTAGACTCAGGCATGTTTGAACAATGCATGGAGACGTGACAGCTCTTCCTTTGTTTTGAAGTGGACTCCGGCATGTTTGAACAATGCATGGAGACGTGACAGCTCTTCCTTTGTTTTGAAGTGGACTCAGGCATGTGTGAACAATGCACGGAGACGTGACATCTCTTCCTTTGTTGAAGTGGACACAGGCATGTGTGAACAATGCACGGAGACGTGACATCTCTTCCTTTGTTTTGAAGTGGACACAGGCATGTGTGAACAATGCATGGAGACGTGACAGCTCTTCCTTTGTTTAACTGTGCACTCAGGCATGTTTGAACAATGCATGGAGACGTGACAGCTGTGGCAGAAAACACAGCCCGGAGAGGGACACATAGACCTAGGGGGGAATCATACATCGGGATAACATCCACCCTCAACTCCCCTCATCCACCACAATCCTACCCCTAATAGAGAAATAAGCAACGACAAAAAAAAAAAAAAAAAAACCCAGAAACAAAACGACAGAAATGAACGCATAGAGACCTGGGAGAAAACACAGGCCTGTGAACAACATATAGACAAGGGGGAAATCCCGCCCCCCCCCCCCCCTCCCCCCTCCCCCCATCATACTCTCTAAGAGAGAAAAAAAAAGCAAAAATAAACAGGCCCTAGACAGAAGCAAAACGAAACAAATGAACGCATGGAGATCTGGAAGAAAACAGCCCTCGGAGGGAACATATAGACCTGGGGTGGGGGTGGGGGGGTGGGGTGGAATCACACATGGGGTAACATCCAGCACCCAGCCCAATCCCCCCCCCCGCTCCTCCCCCCTCCCCCCTCATCACCCGTCCCCCATCCTACCCCGAAAAGAGAAATAAAGCAAACAACAAACAAACCAGAAACAAAACGAAACAAATGAACGCATGTTGACCTGGAAGAAAACCAGAGAGGGACTCATAGACCTAGGGGGGGGGGAGTCATACATGGGGTAACATCCAGCCCCCTCCCCCACCCAGCCCACCCGCCATCACCCGCCCCCATCCTACCCCTAAGAGAGAGAAAAAAAACAACAAAGAACAAACATTCCCTAGACAGAAACAAAACGAAAACAAATGCACGCATTGAGATCTGGAAGAAAACAGCCCTGAGAGGGAACACATAGACCTGGGGGGGGGGGGGGGGGGGATCACACATGGGGTAACATCAAGCCCCCCCCCCCCACCCCACCCCACCCCTCCAAGCCCATCCCCCCTCACCCATCCCCATCCTACCCCTAAAAGAGAAATAGAGCAAAGAACAAACACTCCCTAAACAGAAACAAAAACGAAACACACGATTGCAGTTTCAAAGGTGAGGTGACTGCAGACGAAACACGAAACGAATTTTAAAGAATTATTCTCAGTGAGTCAATGGTCTCCAAATTTCTTAACTTTCCCCTGCTCAGAGTTCTCACACGCCCATCTTGCCCGAATAATATGAGAAGATAAGTGATTGCTCGTTCTTCGTTTTCATCGTCCTGAATGTTGTTTATCTTGCCTGAAGAAGACCTAATTAGAGATCGAAACGTGTCGTGTTTGCCTGGTAACTTGTATGTCCTCGTTTTTGGCAGCCTCACTAAGAATCATTCGTAAAATGTGTAACAAACGAATGCATGGATTACACGTAAAATTTGTAACAAACGAATGCATGGATTACACGTATAAAGGAATACATTAATCACAGACACTCCTCTTCTTCAGTTACCTTTTCGTTTAAGACCCAGTCCCAGAACTGTCGACTGAGGCAGTTGTAAGAGCTTCCCTTCCACATGGTGAAGTTGTGTTTGAATGGAGGCTTGGGGATCTGGCCTTTCTGGTTCACCTCGTTGACCACCACAGCCTTGAACTTGTAGAATTTCTGGTGGTAGCCACTAGGCGTGTCGTTCTCGATATCATTGTTCCCATTTAAAGCGCTTAAAATCTGCACCATCTCCAGGTTGGTCTTCAGCGGAAACTCCTGCCCAGTGATGGTGATCTCGTATTTCCACGGGACAGGAGCCTGGAGGAACAGTTTGACACATTCCAATTCAGCGTACAGGATGTTGATGGAGGCGTACATGATTTTGATCCGGGTTTTCGTCAGCAGAACGTTGTCAAAACACTGACTGATGCTCAAGATCTGGTCATAAACGTCCTGGGGCGATTTGCCATCCACGTGAACGCAGTACAAATTCTGAGGCCGCCACAACACGGACAGCAGACGGGCAAACATGTCGGGGTCTCTGTGAATCCGCATGGTGAAGGCCAGCGGAAATTCGGCTTCTTCCGGGGTCACCGGCCACCGCTCGAAGCCTCGTTCTCGTCTCCATCTCGCGCATTCCGGGAGTCCTTTGTCTGCCCGACCGGCGCCTTGGAGGTGGTGCGATTGGGGGACAGACTTTGAAATATTTGCAGCCGAGTTTTGCTGGTGATGTTATGATGAATCAGCGTGTCGCAGATCATGCTATGGATGCCAGACTGCGTGAACTGCATGCGGTGCTGGAGTCTGCGAAGGGTGGCGGCAGATAGCAGGAGAACGTGTAGGAGAAGGGAGGGGGGTTTCCTGGAGGGAAGGCCAGTAGCAGACAGCTAACTTGACCAGAGCTAGCAATAGTCGCCCCAGCAGAGTTGAGGATTAGACAACTACAGCATAGGATCCCGACCCTCAATCGAAACAACACACACTCGACAGCATTCAATGACACACACACACACACACACACACACACACACACACACACACACACACCACACACACACACACAACAACAAATACGAACAGATATGAAGTCAACATGTCTGTATATGAATCACAAGAAGAGCTAATAAACAAATAGATTTAAACCAAAGATGTTTACGCACGAAACTATGGACCAACAAACAAGAAGCAATTATCAAACAAAAATACGCTTGCACGGTAATGCAGTCAACACACCCCACACCACACACACACACACACACACACACACACACACACAACACAACCCCTCTCCGGTTAGCAACGCAATGGCAGGACGCCGTCTCAACTGTACTAGTTTATCACAGGTTCCTAGTGGGTTTAGATAAGTTTTACGATCATCAGATGGCATCAAATACTTCAAAGAAAAAAAGGCGACAAATTTCACGCAGTAAGTAAAGGCCGTAATTGGAATGTTCTGCTCGTGGAACGATGCCAGCAAATCAGTTACTGGCTTCGCCCAGGCTGCCCACAAGGCTTCATGACATTCGTGAGCAGGCCACGGCGGCTCTGAAAGCAGCAGGCATTCATGAGCCAATCACATTTGACATAGGCATAGAGATCTTTGACAGTGACAATGAAACAAAAGTCATCATCATCATCATCATCATCCGTTGAGCGGCCACAATCATCAGGTTGATTACTCTGCCGCTTTGGGGTTAACGCAAAACAAAAAACAAAACAAAAGTCATTCACACTCTCACTACAACAACAGACAGTAAATTGAATAAAGCTAACTAGCTATGCGTGGATCTGCTGGCAGGCTACCACGGTCACCCTGTCCCCCTCGGGGGTAAGCCAGCCCTGACTACACATAAGGTGCAGCCTATCCCTATATCCCTACTCTGGTTCCTACTCTAATTTGATCGGACCCTTGACACGAATGTGTCAAGGGGGTTTGGCTGACACTACTGCCTCAGTCAGGTCATTCCAGTCCCTGATGGTATTGGGGAAGAATGCCTGTTGTCGGTATTGGGTGCGGCAATGGATCTGGGTCGGTTGCTGGGAGTGTCCTCTTCTTTGTCTTGGTGGTGCAGGTTTCAGTTTGGCAGCGTCCACACAGACCTCCTCATGCAAGTCGTACAGAACAGAGTGTGGCAAAGTGGACTTAGGGCAAAGGCAAGAGCTCGATCGAAACCAAGGATTTTCAACTTCAATCTTATATATGTCGGATGCTCAATCTCATCTTCGTGCCTGCCACTTTGCACAGATTAATCATGCAGACTAAATCTGCTGGGTGTTGTGGATCAATAGAAGTAGCAGAGACAGCAAGCAACCAGCGCTCAGATCAGCCAGGCAAACAATCTTGAGACCAGACCAGAATCGATGTTTCTCTTCTCTTTTATGTCAGCAAGGATGGTCAGCAAGCATCTGCCAGCGAGACCCGTCAGCAAGAACAACGCAAGAACAACTGCGCAAGAACAACCCTGCAAGAACCACCGCGCAAGAACCACCCCGAACACACAGACACACTCTCCTTTTATACATGCTCGTCGTCAATTGATCGGACGACCAACACTACCACATCACCCTAACAACATAACATCGAAACAAATCTAACGACCAACTGTACGACATCATCCTACCAACATGACATCGAAGCAAAAATAATACTATAACAAACTATCGATAAATGCAATATAATAATCTAATTCTAACCAACAACTGTTAAATGATGCTGAACAATTAAGTATGGGGGGAAAACAAGTGCAGGCTAACAATTCTTCCGTCATTATAATAATGACTTTGCAAAGATTTGAACTTTTAGAGAAAAAAAAAAATTGAAGATGAAGAAAATGGGGGAAATATATTATAAAATATGAAAAAACCCTTCACTAGCTGCCTGAGAGAACCATCGTGATCCCTTCTGAAGGCAGATCTATTTGTATTGCCTGCTCCTAGGCCTTTCGTCCGCTGGATCGGACTCATCAGGGAGACACGGCTGATTGTGTCTGCGCTCCTGGTGTCAAATAGAGACACACCACAGTTCATAATTCTGTGGTGTTCTCCCCACCAAGAGTTCAAAAAAGAATCCAACAGCACCCCAAAGCAGCCAGTGAAGGGTAGTAAATGGAATAAAACGAAAGTGTGGAGAGGAAAAAAGTTGCTAAAAAACTAAAAGCATTATACAAACAGTATAAAAATGTAGGGGACAATCTTTGAGCCTATGCCTGTGAGGATCCATTCAAGGATACAAGGGAGATCAAAAGATATGGAACAGTTTGAGTGGTCAGCTCTGCTGTTCTATAACTCAAGCAACAACTGTTAAATGAAACTTAATCAAGTTTCCGATGATTTGCTTGTTTCGATATAACTTATATTTACCTATCTTCCATGGAAACATATTCTATTTTGGATCTACAATCTGATCTTTATGATTAAAGAGCGTTTGACGTCATTCGTTTGTTAAGAGTGATTTTTCTTGTAATAATGGCTGAAAAAATCGTAAATAACTTTTCTTCACTTCTCCACAAGAGAAACGACAAAGACAAAAGAACGAGAAGAAACGAACCAAAACAAAAGATGGAATCCGCATGCTTCTGTGGCTCAGAGTCAAACGAAGAACTCTAAAATGCGCGGATTGTGGACAAAAAAAATACACTTTTCTTGCTCAGATTTGCCGCTATACCAGGTTTGTGCCTTTGCAAAGACACAGCGAAAGTATTCATACTCAACATACTGTGAAATTTATCACCACGAAAGCATTTCCGAACAAACTGACTACAAAGAGACAAAAGAACGAGAAGAAAACAGCTGTGACGTTAACTCCATAGAACAACTTCTGACGAGTCAAAACACCATTATGACGTCAAACCTAAAAATTTAGAATCTGCAGTGTGCAGCTTGGCTTCCCAAATAGGGGACATTCGGTCACATGAGAAAAAGTGAGCTAATGCAGATGGTAGACGAACTGGACAAAATTACCAAACAGAGAAGAACCGTAAATGACTACTCAAGAAGATCACCAGCAAACAACAGAGATGCAGAAACACAAACAGAAGACTGGATCGTCAAGAGTAGACAAACACCTGAAAGGCCAAATCTTACCAACGAAAACTCCTCAAAACTACAGATTCTTTGCTCTAACACCAAAACAAAGTCAAAATCAAAGACCATTGATGCAGAAAGTCATCCCCATGAGATACCTTCTACATGTCAAAAAGAGGGCTTGTCGAAACAAGATGATGATGTTAACAGCAAACAGCAGGGACACAGAAACACAAACGGAAGACGTGATGGTCAGAAAATCTTACAGACATCTACAATAGCACAGAGCTCTTGGATTCCCAAAATTGCTCAGTTAAATCCAACGAAAAAAATTGCAAATGAATTAAATACTGTTCCACAAGACAAAGAAAATCTAAAATCCAACAGCCCTACTTCTCCCGATAATGGCAAAAAAAAAAAAAAAAAAAAAAAAATTTGCAGATGGAAAAATCAGAAGAAAAAGAAAATACTGATGTGGTTGAGGACAGTGGGGATGACAGTAGTGGGTCAGAAAGCTCAGATGTTGAGACTGAGAACGGCAGTGACTCGAACACACTGGTGGAAGATGATGTTTCCAGTGAACAAAAAACAGAAACTGGCAACTCTCTGCTTCCATCAGTAACTATCTTGCATGACTCTGTTCTTAGAGGAGTTGACCCAGAAACACTTAGTCATTCATACGGATTTAACGTCGACATGATAGCAGCACCAACAGCAGAAAGTTGCAAGATAACATTCGACAAACTTCCACTCCTCCAGACGTGGTATTAGTACACATCAGAGTGAATGACTTAAAGGATGGTGAGCCTCAAACAGCAAGCAACAAGCTAGCAAGTGTTGTGAGGGAACTGCGTGCAAAAGTAACACCTACTACCCATATAGTAGTGAGTAAGGCCTTGAAGAATCGCGACGAATTCATGCAAAAAGGTTGATCTATTCAGTGCTCTGCTGGTGACAGAACTGCATGATTTGGAAAACACATCATTCATTGGACACGACCACATCTATCCGCAATATCATCTCAAAGACAACTTCCACCCAAACCAAAAAGGAAGCAGTATCATTGCGGCTGGCCTTGGACGCCACTTAGACAATATTCTGTGGGGAAAACCATCAAAAAAAGAGACAATTGAAGAATAGAAGTCGCATGACTCGCAAAGAAATAAGAAAGCCTCTACAGGTGAATGAACAAATGCAAAAATCAACTTGAACAACCTGAAAACAGATTCGGGAAGCTGCAAAGAAATGAAGAAGATGAACGACCATGCCGACAATGCAGAAGAGATGCATTGCAATCTCAACACAACTCAACTCAAGACGAAGAAGGCATTCATGGGCATGAAAGAACACTGCAGCAAAATGATAAAGACTTCTGCCATAAACCCAGCTCTAGTCATCACAATGAATTAGAATGCGTAGGAAGGAAGACGTCAGAACAACAAAGACATAAAGCAGAGACCAAACGTGAAAGAAAACCACAGCAACGAAACAATCATGAGATTGAACACTCAAGAGAAAGAAGACAAGAACAAAGCAATGAAGATTGCTCATACAAAGGAAAACTGCTGCAACAAGGCAAAAAACAAGGATGTGGATGGGAACAACAATGGAAACAACATCGTGAGGTCAGATACTATGGAAGAAATGAAAGAAAACAGCAAAGAAGATATCTTCC
The DNA here is from genome assembly GCA_018398815.1 of Conus ventricosus. Lineage (NCBI taxonomy): Eukaryota > Metazoa > Mollusca > Gastropoda > Neogastropoda > Conidae > Conus > Conus ventricosus. The sequence continues at coordinate 16,040,384 of CM031625.1, read as the reverse complement.
AGTTGTTTCACAAGAAAGAACGACTCGTGGAGAAAGACATGTTGATAGGTACCTACAGGAATGCAACCTTGAATACCCACATCTACAAGGGAGAAACTTCCGTCAACAAAAACGGAGACAAAATAACGAAGACAGATATCGAGGTAATAAAGACTGGCGTTGGCGACGAGTTAATGAAACTGACTGGCAGTATGAGAAGATGCTAAGCCAACAATACGATGAAGAAATTGACCTGTACGGAAGAAACAGATATCAAACAAAGAGTGAAGACTACTATCAACAGAGATGGACAGATAAAAGAAGGTATGGAGATCATTCATCTTATTCAAGGGATATACGTGAACAACGAGACAACAGAAATGGACGGCAACGAAGGAGAATCAACACATCCCAATTACACAACTTGGATCAATGGAACAATGGTGATTTGACTAGAGAGCACCAAGAAGAAACGAGCTACACTAATCATCAGAATTCTGTACAGGGTCGAGATGCTAAGCACTATGCAAATCGTAATTACACATTATGGGAAACGTATGATGATGGTCACTACACTCCACAACGAAAGTTCAAATACCAGCCGATGAACAACAATGACTTTCCAAACCAGCAGTACAGTCGCTAAAGAAGAAAAAGGACATAGCATTTGTTACCAAAAGCTCAAAAGTGAAACGAGCAGTAATATAATTGGAAAAATACAAGTTGAAATAAGTAAATAATATCAACAGACACGATTGTAATCAGTGACACTTAAATGATCGATTAATGTATTAATTTTGATGTAATTAAACGTGATGAAGAAAAAAGTACCACTTATAAATCTGCTAGTAACTTAGCAACTACGTTACATAATATAAGCACAGTATGGGGAAGAGAAAAATAGTATCCTGTCATGGAATACTAATGGTTTTATAGGAAACATTGATGGTATAAAGACAAACAAATACAAAGACTGGCAGTTTATTAAAAAAAAACAACAAATCATATGATATAGTGTTCCTGGAAGAAACTCATTAAACATATGAAGACACAAAGAATATACATCTTCCACACTTTGCACCTGGCGTTCACTATTGTCGTGAACAACACAAGAAAGCGTGTAAGGCTTCAGGAGGAATTTCAGTATTTGTAAAACATGAAATTAGAGAACAAATCAAATTTTTTACCACAAAGTAATGGAGATATAGTTTGGATGTCTATACCAAATGTAGACAAACAGGGAGATGACACTTATATATGTTGCTGCTATATACCGCCACTATACTCATCATATTGTGGATTTGCGGATAAAGTATAAAATGATATGGAACATTTTTCGCCAAAAGGCAACATTATTATTTGTGGCGATTTTAATGCTAGGACTGGAATATTGAAAGATTATACGGAAATAGACTCAATTCATAATTGCATTATCCAGGCGTCCAAACCATCCAGGCGCTGTATAACACCGCCAGCAGTGCAGTCCTCCTCAACAACCAGATAGGGGACTACTTCAAGACCACAGTTGGAGTCCGTCAAGGCTGCCTGCTATCTCCCGTACTGTTCAATCTCTTCTGGAAAACATCATGCGTGAAACCCTCCATGACTTCCACTCCACTGTCTCCATTGGAGGAAGAACCATCAATAATCTGAGGTTTGCAGATGACATCGACCTGATGGGAGGCAGCAACGAAGAACTACAAGACCTGACAAAGAGACTGGAAGAAAGGGCAGGTGCATATGGAATGGAAGTGAGCACAGACAAAAAGCAAAGTCCTGGTCAACAGCACAAACAACACCCATGCTGAAATCTACATGAACGGACAACAGCTTGAAGAAGTGGGCGCTTTCAAATACCTTGGCGCCACTCTCACCAAAGACGGTCGCTCTACAACAGAAATCAAGACCAGACTAGCGATCGCAACAGCAGCAATGGCAAAGCTAAACAAGATCTGGAAGAGCAGGGAGATCAGCTTTCCTACAAAGATGAAGCTGTACAAGTCCCTGGTGCTGTCCATCCTGCTGTATGGCTGCGAAAGCTGGACCATGACAGCAGAGACCACCAAGAGAATCCAGACGTTTGAAACTAAATGCTTCAGGCGCTTGCTCGGGATCTCTTGGCAAGACCGGAAGACAAACGACCTTGTAAGGAGCCAAATAACATCACTTGCAGGCCCCCAAGAACCCCTCTTGGCAACAGTCAAGAAGAGGAAGCTGTCGTGGTTCGGGCATGTCATACGCCACAATTCACTGCCCAAAACAGTCATCCAGGGCACGCTGGAAGGCGGCAGACGAAGGGGACGACAAGCCAAATGCTGGATGGACAACATCAAAGAATGGACCAGGATGGATGGCCCTACGCTGATGCGACAGGCAGAGGACAGGGCCGGATGGCGGTGCCTGGCTTCGAGAGTGTCTCTCATCTCTCCTCTACGCCCATCATGGGCAAGAGAATGATGATGATGATGATGATGATGATGATGATGATGATGATGATGATGATGATGATTATCCAAGGACACTACAATCGAATTAATAAAACATATAATAGATGTTCTATGGATCATGTTGTTCACAAAAATGGTAAGAGATTAATTAACATTTGTACGGACAACAGCCTTCTTATTCGAAATGGTAGGACATTGGGTGATTTGGAAGGAAAATACACTTGTCATATACACCAAGGTAGTAGTGTGGTAGACTACTTTATATGTTCAGAAGAACTTACACAAAATATAGTTGAAATGAAAGTTATGGAACTAAACCATTTTTTCAGATCATTGTCCACTCAGTATGACATTATATTTACCTATACTGAAAAATGTAACAAAAGACAAGAGTTATTTCAGTAAGAGCACATTTTATGAGCAATCTAAGGGTCAAAAGAAAGAATATATGAAATTTTGCTGGGATGATAATTCCCCTGATTCTTTCCGTACAGCTTTAAAAACAAAGCAAATTAGTGAATCGTTACAAGAAATTAAAAATCATATTGATGAACCAATCACAGTTGATTTAGCCACTCTTGTTTTGGAAAAGCTTACCAATACATTAAAGTAGGCTGCAAAATTGGCATTACGACATATGTAAGCTTATAACTAAAAGAAAATCTAGAAAACGCTCCAAAAAATGGTTTGACCAAGACTGCTATATTCAAAGACGAGATCTGAAATCTTTAAGAAATGCACTGAACAGAAATCCACAAAATAAAACATTACATGAAAAGTTCTTTCACAAAATGAAAATATATAAACGTTGTTGAAAAGGAAAGAAAAAGATTTATAAGAACAGATTAGTTCAGAGTCTGAATGAAGCATATTTACAAGATCCAAACAATGTGTGGAAAACATTGAAACAATTACATGAAGCAGATTCTCAAAACGAAAATAACCATGGAGCGATAAGTATAGTACAAAGTGGTTAGACCATTCTGCATTGAAAAAATCTTATTGGTACAGAGGTAAATGTTGAAACAGATGCAAAACTAAAAGTAAATTCTAAATTGGAAAAAACTCTCTTCAGAATTTAGTTACTCTCATCTTGATTTTCCAATATCAGCAAAAGAAATTTTAGATGCTTCAAAAAATATGCGTAACAAAAAAAGCGGCTGGAGAGGATGGGATTATTAATGAAATGATCAAAACCAGTTTATCCGATACAGGTGAAATAATTAGAAATTTATTTCAAAGTTGTTGTTTTTTCTCAGGAGCATATCAAGAAACATGGAAGAGGGGAACAAATGTCCCCATTCATAAATCAGGAGATCCCTTCAATCCTTCAAATTATCGAGGTATAAACAGTTAATAACTCTCTCAGTAATTTGTTTCACCATACATTAAATCACAGAATAACAAACTTTTTGGAAGAAAATCATCTACTAGCAGGAGAACAAGCAGGCTTTCACAAAGGGACACAGAACATCAGATCATCTATTTGTGTTAAAGAAAATTGTTGATGATATAATGACAAGCAGAAAGATCGCCTTTATGGTTGCTTTTATCGACTTTGAAAAAGCATTCGATAATGTTTGGTATGAGGCACTTTTCTTAAATAGGCATACAAGGAAACTGTTTCAGATTTATTAGGAACATGTATGAAAATTCCAAAATATGCACAAAAACGAATGAAGGTCTATCCCATAAATCAACGTACGTAAAGGAGTATTACAAGGACATGTTCTTAGTCCAACTATATTTCATATCTTTGTAAATGATATTCCAAAGTATATTGGGGAGACAGATAGTCTATATACCGATGAAAAGACCCCATATCATGTTTAATGTATGCAGATGACCTAGTTATTTTTTCTAAAACAAATAAAGGTCTTCAAAACAAGCTTGACAAATTAAATAAATATTGTTTAACTTGGAGTATGAAAATTAATGTACAAAAGACAAAGGTATTGATTTTTACACATAAAAACCCCAAAATTCCCATCTTATTTAAATTTGGTACTGAGATAATTCAGACAACTGATCAGTACAAATATCTGAGAATAACTTTGCATTCTGACGGCTCCTTTATTTTGGCGAAAGCTCAACTTGCCAAGCAAGCAAGTAAAGCTTCGCATTCATTATTATCGATTAATCAGAGGAATCAACATTCGTTTTGATACAATATTACAACCTTTCGATACTTTCGTTACTCCTAAAGCAACATATGGAGCAGAAGTTAGGTTGCCATGGTCGGAGAAAAGTATAATGTCTAACATGGACTCATTTGATATATCTGATTTCTTTCAAAATAGTATTTCTTCAAAACACCCACATGAAAACTTAAATGTGAAATTCTGTAAACGTCTTCTTGGTTTATTCTAAAAAGCAATTAATTTAACGACTCTATAAGTGAACTAGGAAGATTTCCAATTGGGATTCACATAGCTTGTCGAACCATTGGCTCTTGGCTGCATATTTTAGGTAAGTCGGAAGAAACATATTTAAAAAGTGTATACAACTACATGATGAATGAAGACAAGGGAATTCAATATCCATGGCTTTTGTTTATCAAAAACATTCTTTACAGTTTAGGATTAAACCATGTTGGTTGAACCAGTCAACGTGAGTAAGCATAGACTGAAATTCACTATACAAGAACAATTGAAAGCC
>CM031625.1:16007800-16027800 GCA_018398815.1 Conus ventricosus | reverse complement strand
TGTGTTAACACCGACTCCCCAACACCATGTGTTAACACCGACTCCCCAACACCACGTGTGTTAACACCGACTCCCCAGCACCACGTGTGTTAACACCGACTCCCCAGCACCACGTGTTAACACCGACTCCCCAGCACCACGTGTGTTAACACCGACTCCCCAGCACCTCGTGTTAACACCGACTCCCCAGCACCACGAGTGTTAATACTGACTCCCCAGCACCGTTTAGGATGGTGAGAAGGTTAAAGTTTTATCCCCAACGTCATGTTTTGACAAGCTGTCGCTGAGGCAGTGTTTCATCCATATGTGATCAATAGCACATCAGCCAGCACTCGACACTCCCCTCCTTCCGACCCCACCCCCCACCCCCTCCCCCGCCTCCCTCGCGCGCAATGAAGGGTCCTACTTCACCCTGAAACAAGTTTTCGTATTAGTGAGACCACTGGAACACGTTTACGTACAGCGTTTTCAGCAAGAGACCGTCAAAAATCAGACAAAACAGTTGTCATAACGTTCAACCTGTGACGAACTGGAAGATATTAGCATGATTTGATATTATTGTATTGAGAACCAGTCTCACGAGTCTGCGAGGGTATTTAATGTGTACGAAACGAACACAGAAACAAGGAGCGTTAAAAAAAACCAAAAAACACTTAAATTGAAAACGAAGAAAGACAACAACAACAACAACAACAACAAAAACGGGAGGGGGTGCGAGGAGTGTGTGGGGGTGGGGGTGGGGAGGTGGGGGTGGGGGGATGGAGATGGTAGAAGTAGGCCTATAGAAAAAGATCAAGGAAAAAAAAAGTCCGTTAGCTCTTGTTGATTCATCCTTTCCATGGCTTGTGAGCGTTATTTCACTGAATCTGAACTTCTGAACTACCGAAGCATTTGGCTGTTTTAGCAGAAGACTATATGAGGTGAACGACGGAAGCCTTAAGGTTGTTGTTGTTGTTTTGTTTTTGTTTGTTTGATTGTTTTTGTTTGTTTGTTTTTTTGTTCTTTTTTTTTTTTAAGGCTGAAGGTAACATGGAGTTGGATTTCTTGTCAACAAGGACACAGTTAATACCGTGATGGCATGCAGACCAGTCTCCAATCGAATCATGACCATACGTCTGAGGGCATCGCCATTCAACATAACCATCTTACAGGCTTATGCACCAACATCAGACATAACCATCTTACAGGCTTATGCACCAACATCAGACTACGATGATGAAGAAGTCGAAGAATTCTATGGCCAAATACAAGACGTGCTGAATGAAATACCCAAGAAAGACATCCTAGTAGTGCAAGGCGACTGGAATGCAAAGATCGGAGAAGACGCTTGCAAAGATTGGAAAGAAACATGTGGGCCATATTGTAACACCCAGACAAATGACAGAGGATTGAGGCTTCTCGAATTTGCTAGCTCAAATAACCTGAAGATAATGAACACCTTTGGCCCTCACAAGATGTCAAGGAGGATGACATGGCACAGTCCTGGAGGATCATATCACAATCAAATGGACATCATGGTGAAAACACCGCTTCCAATCCAGTGTCAACATCGCCAGAACCAGAAGCTTCCCTGGAGCTGACATTGGAAGTGATCATGAGCTGGTACTGATGACGTTTGCCCTTCGCCTCAAAAACAACAGGAGAAGAGGAAACATCAGACTAAAATTCAATGTGGAGAAACTTAAAGATCCAAAGATAATGGAAGCCTTTAAAGCGAACATCGGAGGAAAATTTGCGCCGCTACTTGTCCTGACCAACGAAGACATCGACCTAGAAGCCTTCACAGACTCCTTCAACAAAGCCATCACAGAAGCAGCAACTGAAGTGCTAGACAAACATCGACCGAAAAAGAAACCATGGGTGACCCACAATATTTTGGAGCTATGTGACAAACGCCGCGAACTAAAGAACAAGAAGAATGAACCAGAAGGTAGGAAACAATACAATGATGTCAACAGGAAAGTCCAAACAAACTAAAGACAGCAATGGAGACGTGGCTCGACAACCGATGCAAAGAAATCGAAAACAGTCTTGAAAGAAACAACAGCAAAGAGGCCTACCAGATTGTAAAAGACCTAACAGACACGACACAAGCAAAAACAACAACGATCTAAGACAAAAGTGGTCAATGTCTAAACGATGAAGAACACAAGAGATGGACAGAGTATTGCTCAGAGCTGTACACGCATAACGCTAAAGCAAATACAACAGTCCTGGTCGCCCCTCAACCAACGAACAGCAGTAAGGACAGAATAATGCGGGAGGAAATGGTCGAAGCATTTACATCACTGAAGCCCGAAAATCACCTGGTGTGGACAACATACCAGCAGAGATGATCAAGGCGGGAGGAGACCCAATGGTAGACATGCTACTAGTAATATGCAAAAAATCTGGGAAACCGGCGAGTGACCAACGCCTTGGACGCAATCCCTTATTACCACTCTCCCAAAGAAAGGCAATCACCAACTATGCCAGAACTACCGTACTATAAGCCTCATCAGCCACCCAAGCAAAGTCATGCTTGAGATAATCCTGAACAGACTGAATCCCCAAGCGGAAAAGATCATCGCCGAAGAACAGGCAGGTTTCAGGCCAGGCCGCAGTACAACAGAGCAAATCTTCAATTTAAGAATACTGTGTGAAAAGTACAACCAACACCAACAAGATCTGTACCACGTGTTCATAGATTTCAAGAAAGCCTTTGACCGACTGTGGCATGAAGCATTATGGGCGACAATGAAACTCTACAACATCAATGCCAACCTCATCAAAGTCATCGAGAGCCTCTACAACAAAGCCACCAGTGCGGTTTTCATCAACAACAACATAGGCGAATGGTTCCGAACAACTGTTGGAGTGCGCCAGGGCTGTCTACTCTCTCCCACGCTCATCAACGTCGTCCTGGAAAGAATCATGAATGATGCATTTGAAGACCATGAAGGATCAGTCAATATTGGAGGCAGAACCATCACAAACCTCCATCGACGGTTTAGCTGAAGAGGAGCAAGAGCTAGTCAATCTGATCAACAGGCTGAACAACACCTCCACAGAGTTTGGCATGGAGATCAGCGCAAGAAAAGACCAAAGTGATGACCAACAACCCAATCGGTTTTGCCAGCGACATAATGATCAACAACAAGAAGCTTGAACCCGTCAACAGCTTCAAATACTTGGGTGCAACAATCGCAGATGAAAGATCAAGACCAGAAATTATCTCCAGAATTGCTCAGACCACAGCCACATTGACAAAGCTGAAGCCAATATGGAACAATAAAAATATCTCCATCAGCTCAAAAATCAGACTGATGCGATCCTTAGTCATGGCAATCTTCCTCTGTGCTTGCGAATCATGGACACTAAAAGCTGACCTCGAAAAAAAGGATCAAAGCAGTTGAAATGAGGTGCTATAGAAGACTCCTTGGCATTTCATACAGAGATCACATCACCAACGAGGAAGTAAAGAGACGCATTGAGAATAAAATCGGCCCCTATACAGATCTCCTCACTTCAGTTAAACGACACAAGCTGAAGTGGTGTGGACATGTCACGAGGTCATCAGGCCTTGCCAAAACAATCCTGCAGGGCACAGTACGAGGAGGAAGGCGGAGAGGTCGACAAAGAAAGAGATGGGAAAACATCATCACAGAGTGGACGGGCCTGGAGTTGAGGGACGTGTTGAGGAGGGCGGAGTGCCGGGATGAATGGAGAGGAGTGGTTGTCAGAGCTACACAGGCGCCCCTACGGACGGGAGTCTAAGGGATCAAGGACAAGGAAGGGAAGGTAATTTCAGCAGGTTCTGCAACAGAGTATCGTGTTTTTGTTTTTCTTTTGTTTTTGTTTTTTCGTTTAAAAAAAAAAAAGAGAACTTAATTACAGTATATTATTTGAATGAATGCACTATGTTACCTACTCTGTTCATAGAGCGCTATAGGGTAGTCATTAAAAAAAATTGTGACGCATATCTAACATATGCATAAGCTTTTCGATTTTGTATCTACACTTCAGTTCATCTGTTGATCTGTTTTTGTTTTGTCGTCAATTCCAAACAAAACCAGTTCAACGTTGAACGATAATTTGTTAAATGCTCACGTTCCCTTTCACGTATTAATCCAATCTCTTCCAGAATTCTAACGATTTGGGCAGTATAACAAATGATTATGAAAAAATATGTAGCCGGGTGCTAACCGTCTATATTTCTTGGTCACCCGTCGTAGACAAGATATTTTGTTCATGAGTTATCTTCCCCCTTTACCTCCCTTGCTTGAATCTCATTTTTATTGTGTCATCATGAATACCTCAGAACCTATATCGCTGTATATACGTCGCTGAAGTCACAAAAATTAATGTATTCTATTCTAAAACTGGTATTTCGCACAATTGATCTTGGCGCCATTTGAATTGCCCTACGAATAAACCGTAAATTAGTTCTTTATTTCACAAAAAGTATGAGAGAATCCAAAGAATCCACGAATGCACATGAAAGTAAAGTCCATAAGCTGTCATTTCGCATATCGCATGCCTATGATCTTTCTGTACAAGCTTGTTGGATCGCACAATCAACCTTACAAAAATATTTGACAATTGTTAATACAAACGCAAAGCGTATTGTAATCTATGAAGGGAAAGGGTAGAGCATGAACATTTCACTCAGTATGCTTGAATATACCTTTTGCCAAAGCGCAGTTGTGACCAAAAACAACAACAACAACAACAAAACAACAACAACAACAACAACAACAAAATTGGCTGCTTGACAAAACATTGACATTTCTTGTTGTTAGGCTCATTGTATTAAAAAGATCCCCATAATAAAAAAAAATTAAAGGAAAATAAAATTTGATTAGCTGACCCCTAACAAAAATAAGAACGAAAGGAAATTTTCCACCCACTTATTGATAGAAGGAAAAATATGAGGATTTTTTTTCATTTACACTGACGTCATCAACTCCCAGTAGGGCCAAAAGGGAACAGCTGGCTTACTATCAGCTGCACACGACACGTTGTCAGAAAAAAGGAAGCAAATAGATTGATGTGATTGATGCCTGGTATGTGTGTGGTGTGTGTGTGTGTGTGTGTGTGTGTGTGTGTGTGTGTGTGTGGTTGTTGTTGTTGTTGTTGTTGGTTTTGTTGTCTTTTGTGACTTTGCACATAGTGTGATATGACACACTCAAAGCTGGTACCACTTTATCGAGTTTCATCCATTCACTCGACGCGTCGAGTGTCTTGCTTGTATTTCCTGACCAACCCTGCAGGTGTTTGTAACTCTCAGGCCTGGTTAGTGCCGGAACGATATGCTTATATTTGTCATTATATTGGATTTCTGAACACCAGTTTTGTTTAAAACACATAACATGCCTTTCCTTAAAATCTGAGAGAGGAGAGAGAGAAGAGAAGAGAGGGGAGAGAGAGATGAGAGAGAGGAGAGAGAGAGAGGAGAGAGAGAGAGAGAGTCGACACATTACAACGACATCAGATTCTATCATTCTACAAATACCATTCGCACGTTCACACCACACCACACCACACCACACCACACCACACCCACACCACACGCACGCACGCACGTACGCACGCACACAAGGTCATATAGGGGAGGCAACCGTTGTTATCGTATGGTGTTGACCTGTTCACGTCGCTTCCCCTGAACTGCTCTTCTGTCTGTCTGTCTGTCTGTCTGTCTGTCTGTCTCTCTGTCTGTCTCTCTCTCTCTATGTTTGTGTGTGTGTGTGTGTGTGTGTGTGTGTGTGTGTGTGTGTGTGTGTGTGTGTGTGTGTGTGTGTGTGTGTGTATTTAGGAGATGAACCGACTTTCACTCGAATGCTCCATACCGGATAGGTTGATAGTTTATGGCAAGGAAGGAATTATCACACGAAATGACTGTCCTAGATTTGATCTGTATAGACAGTGTATCTCTTTGATCTAAAATAGACATGTATCTCTTTGCACTGTATCCCGACTTACTCGTCAATGTCATGTGACGTAGCCTCACATCAAGGCATGTGACGCTCCATCACATGTAGTTAGTGATATGAATCATTTCCCCGTGCCACAATTAAAGGAAGAATATTCATGTGGCTTGACTAGTGTAGCGGGCGTCCCCAAAATAATTGTGAGTATGACTCATTCAAGGAACGAATGTGGTCATTGGGTGAAAGTGACCACTGAGTGATAGTTTAACAAGGGCTGGTTTAAGGTAAGGTGCTGGTCATGTGTTTGAACACTGAGTATGCACTCACTAGGAGAAGGGGGGAAAGAGTCAGTTTTAACCAGCAGATGGCCTAGAGACTCGAACCTGTCAGGACGGTGGTCCTCTTTGCTGACAGTCATTACCAGCCCTTCACCTTCACCCTTCACCCGTCACCCTTTACCCTTCGCCCTTCACCCTTCATCTTTCACCCCGTGAGGTGGTTGAAGATGGCCAGGTGTGGGGAACACACCGGGTTTAGTTCAGCCCCAGCCAGTACCAACTCCAGGGAGAGGAGTTGAAGCTCGTCACTTCTCAAGAGACAGAAGAAGTCGCGGAAGAGAAGTCGAAACTCGTTTCTCCAGGTCAGGAGAATTCGAGGGGGCAATGTATTGTCTCAGAGAGACAGGGAATTGAGAAAGCAGGGAAGCTTTTACTTGAGGCAGGCAGGTCCTCAGTGATTACGGGAGTTATGTATTCTCCTGGTCCGGAATTTTGGGATAACGGAATGTGAAGGCCATGGCTTTATAGAAGCGGAACTAGATTATTTTATTTCTCAGTGTAAAGAGAGATACACGTGTGAAGACTATTTTTCTCTCAGTGTAAAGAGAGATACATGTGTGAAGATTGATTTGTCTCTCGGTGTGAGGAGAGATACATGGGTGAAGATTGATTTGTTCTCTCGGTGTGAGGAGAGATACATGTGTGCAGATTTATTTGTCTCTCAGTGCGGAGAGAGATACATGTGTAGAATCTGTTTACAAGTTGTTGATGTGAGTTAGTAAAGTGTTTTCCCTGAAGGAGAGGGGGAGAAGAAAAAACATTCGGTAGTGCTCCTTTTGGGTGATTGGAAAGATTGCGTGTGCGTATGGAGTAAATGCTGTCATGAATGCGGGTATGCAAGAGTGACAGTGTGACAGTGGTGACCCCCACTCCAGTTTCACCGGCGTAGCTGCCGTTTGTTTCCGGAAAAAAAAAAAAAAAAGATTTCTATTTGTGCCCTTGGGGTTTAAAAAAAAAGATTTATATTTGTACCCTCAAGGGTTTGAGGAAAAAAAAAAAGGAAAGGTTTCTATTTGTAACCCCGGAATTTCTATTTTGTGCCCTCAAGGGTTTGAGGGAAAGGAAAAAAAAAAGAAGAAAGTTTAATTATTTATTGTGTATAATATTTGCATTTTGGTGTGTGTCTATTTCTATATGTGTTTTGGGTGGTTGACATTTCTTTTGGTTGCTCTACTCCGTTAAGGGTTTTTTTTTTGGTAGGATTTCTTTTTTACCCTTCCCACCTCAGGACCGATAGCCTCAACCTCCTCTTGCTCGAACCTGGCAGCAAGGGGGCAGGGCGTTGAGGAGTCCCCTGTCCTTCCCCTAGAGGATTAGAAATTTTTGTCCCCTTTCCCAGGATGATAGCCCCAACCTCTTCTGCTTTAGCAGGGGACTGGCGTTGGGATCAATAGTCTTTCCTTAAAATATCTATTTCTTCGTTTCTATTGTTTAGTTTGATTTTCCCTTAATGGGCCCCGTCCTTTTAGGGGGGTGGTCATGCTGGAGATAATCTGATCAGACTGAAGACCCAAGCGGAAAAAGATCATCGCCGAAGAATTGAACAGGCAGGTTTAGGCCAGGCCGCCGTACAACAGTAGCAAATCTTCAATTTAAGAATACTGTGTGATAAGTACAACCAACACCAACAAAGTTCTGTACCACGTGTTCATAGATTCAGAAAGCTTGACGACTGTGGCATTGAAAGCATAATGGGCGGAAATGAAACTCTACAACAATCATTGCAACCTCATCAAAGTCATCGAGAGCCTCTACAACAATGCCACCAGTGCGGTTTTCATTCAAACAAACAATACATAGGGCGAATGGTTCCGAACAACTGTTGGAAGTGCGCCAGGGCTGCTACTTCTCCCCACGCTCATTCAACGTTCCGTCATGGTTTGAATCATGAATGATGCATTTGAAGCCCATGAAGGATCAGTCAATATGGAGGCAGAACCATCACATACCTCCATCGTCGGTTTAGCTGAAGAAGGAGCAGAGCTATGTCAATCTGATCAACAGGCTGAACAACACCTCCACAGGAGTTTGGCATGGAGATCAGCGCAAGAAAAAGACCAAAGTGATGACCAACAACCCAATGGTTTTGCCAGCTACATAATGATCAACAACAGAAGCTTGAACCCGTCAAACGCTTCAATTATTGGGTGCAACAATCGCAGATGAAAGGTCAAGACCAGAAATTATCTCCAGAATTGCTCAGACCACAGCTACATGACAATGCTGAAGCCAATATGGAACAATAAAATTATCTCCATCAGCTCAAAAAATCAGACTGATGCGATCCTTAGTCATGGCAAACTTCTCTGTGCTTGCGAATCATGGACACTAAAAGCTTGACCCTCGAAAAAAAAAAAGGATCTAAGCAGTTGAAATGAGGTGCTATAGAAGGACTCCTTGGCATTTCATACAGAGATCACATCACCACGAGGAGGAAGTAAAGAGACGCTTTGAGATTAAAAATAGGCCCCTATATCAGTTCTCTCACTTCAGTTAACGACACAAGCTGAAGGGTTGTGGACCATGTCACGAGGTCAGAAGGCCATGCCTAAACTAATCTGCAGGGCACATTACGAGGAGGAAGGCGGAGAGGTCGACAAAGAAAGAGATGGGGAAAACTCATCACAGAGTGGACGGGCCTGGAGTTGAGGGACGTGTTGAGGTAGGGCGGAAGTGCCGGTTGTAATGGAGAGGAGTGGTTGTCAGAGTACTCAGGCGCCCTACGGCGGGAGTCTAAGGGATCATGGCTATGAAGGGAAGGTAATTTCAGCAGGTTCTGCAACAGGTATCGTGTTTTTGTTTTCTTTTTTGATTTTGTTTTTTTGTTTTTTAAAAAAAAAAATGAGAACTTAAGTACAGTATATTATTGAATGAATGCACTATGTTACTCTCTTTTCATAGGAGCGCTATAGGGTTAGTCATTAAAAAAATTGTGAGGCATATCTAACATATGATAAGCTTTTCGATTTTGTATCTAAATCTTCAGTTCATCTGTGATCTGGTTTTTGTTTTGTCGTCAATTCCAACAAAACCAGTATTCACGTTTGAACGATATTTGTTAAATGCTCTCGTTCCCTTTCACGTATTAAGCCAATCTCTTCCGATTCTAACGATTTGGGCAGTATAACAAAATGATTATGAAAAAATATGTAGCCGGGTGCTATCCGTCTTTATGTTCATTGGTCACCCGTCGCCCCCCCCCCCCCCCCTCGACAAGATATTTTGTTCATGAGTTATCTTCCCCTTTAACCTCCCTTGCGTGAATCTCATTTTTATTGCTGACATCATGATACTCAGAACCTATATCGCTGTATTTAACGTCCTGAGTCACAAAAATTAATGTATTCTATTCTAAAACTGGTATTTAGACCACAATTGATCTTGGCCGCCATTTTGATTGCCCTACGAATAAACCGTAAATATTTCTTTATTCACAAAAGTATGAGAGAAATCAATGAATCCACGAATGCACATTGAAAGTTAAAGTCCATAAGCTGTCATTTCGCATATCGAATGCTATGATTCTTTCTGTACAGCTTGTTGGATCGCACAATCATACCTTACAAAAAATATTTGACAAATGTTAATACAAACGCAAAGCGGATTGTAATCTATGAATGGAAAGGGTTTTAGTTTTGTAGTTAGGCTGAAATTTCACTCAGTATGCTTGAATATACCTTTTGCCAAAGCGCAGTTTGACCAAAAACACAACAAACAACAACAAACAACATCAACAACAACAAACAACAAAATTGGCTGCTTGACTAAAACATTGACATTTCTAGTTGTTAGGTCAATACAACCAAAAGATCTATAATTAAAAAAAAAAAATTAAGGAAAATAAATTTGATTAGGCTGACACCTAACAAAAATAAGAACGAAAGGTAATTCACCCACTTATGATAGGATGGAAAATATGAGGATTGTTTTTCTTTTTCCTGACGTCATCAACTCCAGTAGGCAACAGGGAACAGCTGGCTTACTATCAGCTGCACACGACACGTTGTCAGAAATAAAGGAAGCAAAATAGAATTGATGTGATTGATGCCTGTATATGTGTGTGTGTGTGTGTGTCTGTGTGTGTGTTGTGTGTGTGTGTGTGTGTGTGGGGGTGTTGTTGTTGTTGTTGTTGTTTTGTTGTCTTTTGTGACTTTGCACATAGTGTGATATGACACATCAAGTGGTGGTACACTTTATCGAGTTTTCTCATTCACCGACGCGTCGGAGTGTCTTGTTGTATTTCCTGACCAACCTTGCCAGTCTGTTTGTAATCT
Organism: Conus ventricosus; assembly: GCA_018398815.1. Lineage (NCBI taxonomy): Eukaryota > Metazoa > Mollusca > Gastropoda > Neogastropoda > Conidae > Conus > Conus ventricosus. The sequence goes on along the minus strand of CM031625.1, from coordinate 16,017,279 downwards.
CAGCCTGGTTAGTGCCGGGAACGATTACTGTTATTTTGTCATTATATGGATTTCTGAACCACCAGTGTTGTTTTTATTAAAAATAACTCTATAAACAAGCCTTTCCTTTAAAATCGAGAGAGAGAGAGAGAGGAGAGAGAGAGAGTGAGAGAAGAGATGAGAGAGAGGATGAGAGAGTGAGAGAGAGAGAGAGAGAGAGTCGACACATTACAACGATATCTGATCTATCATTTCTAAAATACCCATTCGCACGTTCACACCACACCCACACACACACCACAACCACACCCACACACAGCACGCACGCACGTACGCCACGCACACAAGGTCATATAGGGGAGGCAAACAGTTGTTATCGTATGGTGTTGAACCTGTTCACGTCCGCTTCCCCTGAACTGCTCTCTCTGTCTGTCTGTCTGTTCTGTCTGTCTGTTGTCTCTCTGTCTGGTCTTCTCGATCTTTGTTGTGTGTGTGTGTGTGTGTGTGTGTGTGTGTGTGTGTGTGTGTGTGTGTGTGTGATGTGTGTGTTGTGTGTATTTAGGAGATGAACCGACTTTTCCACTCGATGCTTCCTACCGGATAGGTTGATAGTTTATGGCAAAGGAAGTGGATTTATCACACGAATGACTGTTTATAGATTTGATCTGTATAGGACAGTGTATCTCTTTGATCTATATTGACAATGTATCTCTTTGCACGGTATCCCGACTTACTCGTCAATGTCTTGTGACGTAGCCTCACATCAAGGCATGTGACGCGCCATCACATGTAGTTAGTGATATGAATCATTTCCCCGTGCCACAATTAAAGGAAGAATATTCATGTGGCTTGACTAGTGTTAGCGTGGCAGTCCCCAAAATTATTGTGAGTATGACTCATTCAAGGAACGAATGTGGTCATTGGGTGAAAGTGACCACTGAGTGATAGTTTTACATGGGCTGGGAAGGTAAGGTGCTGGTCATGTGTTTTTGAACACTGAGTATGCAATCACTAGGAGAAGGGGGGAAAGAAAGAGTCAGTTTTAACCCAGCAGATGGACCTAGAGGACTCGATTCCTGTCAGGACGGTTGGTCCTCTTCTTTGCGGACCAGTCATTACAGCCTCACCTTCACCCTTCACCCGTTCTACCTTTACCTTCGCCCCTTCACCCTTCATCTTTCAACCCGTGAGGGGGGTGAAGATGGCCATGTTGTGTGGGGAACACACACGGTTGTCAGCCCCTGCCAGCAGTACCAACTCAGGGAGAGGAGTTGAAAGCTCGTCCACTTCTCAAGAGACAGAAGAAGTCGCGAAGAGTAGTCGTAAACTCGTATCTCCAGGTCAGGAGAATTCGTGGGGGCAATCGTTATTGTCTCAGAGAGGACAGGGTATGAGAAAGCAGGGAAGCTTTTACTTGATGCAGGCAGGTCCTCAGTGATTTAGGAAGTTATGTATTATCCTGGTCCGGATTTTGGGGATATCGGAATTTAAAGGCCATGGCTTTATAGAAGCGGAACTAGATTATTTTATTTCTCAGTGTAAAGAGAGTACACGTGTGTAGACTATTTTTCTCTCGTGTAAAGAGAGTACCATGTGGTTGAAGATTGATTGTCTCTGCGGTGTGAGGAGGGGGGAGATACATGGGTGATAGATGATTTGTCTCTCGGTAGTGAGGACGAGATTCATGTGTGCAGATTTATTTGTCTCTCAGTGCGGAGAGAGATACATGTGTTGAATTCTGTTTACAAGTTGTTGAATGTGAGTTAGTAAAGTGTTTTCCCTGAAGGAGGGGGGAGAAGATAAACGTTCGGTGTGGCTCCTTTTGGGTGATTGGAAAGATTGCGTGTGCGTATGGAGTAAATGCTGTCATGAATGCGGGTATGCAAGAGTGACTGTGTGACGTTGGTGACCCCGACTCTGAGTCACCGGGCGTAGCTGCCGTTTGTTTCCGGGAAAAAAAAAAAAAAAAAGATTTTATTGGTGCCCTGGGGGTTTAAAAAAAAAAAGATTATATTTGTACCCTCAAGGTTTGAGGATAAAAAAAAAAAGGAAAGGTTTCTATTTGTAACCTCGGAATTTCTATTACTTTGTGCCTCAAGGGTTTGAGGGAAGGAAAAATAAAAAGAGAAGTTATTTATTTATTGTGTATAATATTTGAGCATTTTTGGTGTGTGTTTATTTCTATATGTGTTTTGGGTGAAGTGACATTCTTTTGGGTGCTCTACTCCGTTAAGGGTTTTTTTCTGTGTAGGATTTCTTTTTGACTTCCCCACCTCAGGTCCGATGCCTCAACCTCCTCTTGCTCGAACTGGCAGCAAGGGGGCAGGGCGTTGGAGGAGTCGCTTGTCCTTCCCCTACGAGGATTAGAATTTTTGTTCCCCTTTCGCAGGGATGATGCCCCAACCTCTTCTGCGTTTAGCACGTGGACATGGCGTTGAGGTGTCTCAATAGTCATTTCCATTCTCATAAATATCTATTTCTTTCGCTTTCCTATGTTTTCAGTTTGATTTTTCCCGTGCCCCTCAGAGTGTGGGATCAACTTCTCCTCCGTTCACGCTATATAGGTGTAGGTGGTGGATGGTTGTTACCGCTCTGCCCCAAATAATCTATCTTTATCTTGTGATTATTTTGTTTCTGGGTGTGAGTGCGTGATTTTCTTTGAGTTTGGGTGAATGTGAATTTTTTGATTGATTATTTTGTATTTTGAATTATTACTGTAGTGTGGTGTATATTGTGCAGTGATTTGTTTTTCCCGTTCTCCAGTTTCACGGGAGACAGTGCTCTAGGGTGCTGTCTGTGGGCTTCTTTTGCTTTTCTTGATTCTGCTCACTATATTCCGGTCCTGTGTATCCTTTCAATTTCTTTTCACCCCCTTTTTCAAATCCTCTAACCTTCTACTTATAGGCTCCTATTCTAGTTTTCTTTTCAAATTTTTCATATTTTAGGTAGGATTTCCGCTAGTTTGTGTTTCTTCCCCTCTTTTTAATGTTTGTTGATTCCATTTGTTTGTAAATTTATCTTCATTTTTTGTATAGGCGGTACATTGGTTTCGTAAATTCCGTTTGAAATATATAAGAAAGAAAGACTGACAACAGTACATTTGAGAACTAAAACTTTATAAAGAATTTATTTTCAGTAAACTTTATTGTGTTTATTTTTTTTTTCTTGGAAAAACTGTTTTGTATTAAAAACTTCATTTTGTTTTGTAAATTCCAAATGATTACAGTTGACAAATTTGTTTTTGGGAAATACATTCCTTGGATTTCTTATCTACCCTGTTTAAGTAAGCTGTTTTTTGTTTACACCGGAAATTGAATTCTGTATTTGTATTTATACTTTTAATTACGGTTTTGTGTAACATAATTTCATATATATCGCCTTATTTTTTATCTAATTAGAGATTGTTTTTGTGTTTATATCTCGTTGGACGATTCATTAGGATGATTTTTGTTAAATATGTTAAACAAGCGGAACGCTTGGGTTTTGAGGAGAAAAAATTACTAATTATGTGCAACAATGCTCAGATTGGGCTGTTAGGATAGAGAGAGGAAGAAAAAATAAACTACAGAGGGAAGCTGATGCTTGAATAGATAATAAACTACAAGAGAGGAGCTGAAGAAGATAAACTACCGAGGGAAGCTGAAGTAAATAAATACAGAGGGATTGCTGAAGCTGAAGGAAAATAGGACTACAGAGGGAATTATAAGTTGAGACTGTTAGATTTAGAGACGATTGCTGAGTTAGATGTTTACAGGCATCGAGGAGAACCTCCACCAGTCGTTCCGCAGCCTTGCCTCAACCAAAGGCTGCCATATATTCTAAGTTGCCGCACTTTTGTGGAAAAATATCGGATGTCATTGTTTGTTTTCTTTCGATTGAAAGTCACGCAACGTCTTGTGAAGATGGCAATAGGAAATAGTGGACATTGTATATTGCGTCGTTGTTTAAGGGTAGCGCTTTGACACTGTAACCACTCACTTGCAGCGAAAAAAAAATTTAACTTGGGATCAGTTGAAAGAGGAAACTCTCAAGAAATTTCAATGTTCTGCTGATCGTTTACACGAAGTTTCCGTTCTGTGGTCCCTGAGTAAAAAAGGAGAATTCGTTTCTATCGTTTTCTGATCCGTATGAGGGTCATTGTTTGGATCGTTGGATCGATTGTCCTATACGAACATAACTTTTCAAATCACTGCGAGTCTCCTTCTTAGAGAACAACTTTTCCAGAGCGTGAGCAAAGATTGGCCACTTTGCCTTAAAGAATGGCAATGAAAACGTGGAGGAAATGTGTCATGATGGATGTTCAGTTTTGCTATCGCTCACCCAGATAAGGGCGTGGTAGGAAAGGAGATTTTCCTCTTTGAGTCTCATTGCGTTCATGTACTATCCCATCAGGGACAGGGTAGTTAAGGAAAGAAATCGGTGTCATTTTCTGTGTCCTCATAGGATATTATACCTATCTGTGGAACGGTCAGGGATCTTTCCGCGGTTCGAGTGACTTTCGTCACATTCCAGTTACTCACCGCCGAAAAGACCGTTATCTCAGCAAACGTTCCGAGGTCGTGGGACAACGAAATCCACGATAGACTTTTGGGCCGTTCGTGGAACCAGAAAAGAAAGTTCACAAATCTGTCGGCTTGCCGATCAGACCAATGCGATGGTTCTTTTGTGATGCAAGTTCCATTTGAGGAAAAATTGCCCTTTAACATAATTGATTAAAACCCGCAATAGTCTCCATGATTGTGAAGAAGGCCTTGTTTTGGCACAGAATCAATCTGTTGATGGATGGTGTTAGGAAAACGGAGCCATCAATCGGATGCAGCTTCGGTTTGCGAGACACTGGGTGCAACTACTTGCTGGGTCGAAAGTCTTTCGTGCTTCAAGACCAGTATTCTCAAATTTCCAAAAGTGTAGGTCGTTTGGCGGCAAGATTGTATAACGTTTCCACGCTGGCGAAAATTTCAGTCGTTACAACCGTTACTACTCGGTTATCTTACGCCTGGTTATTTGATACCCAGTCTGCGCGACTTGATCTGGGAATTTGCCAGGTGTCGGCTACAGTACATGGTGGTGTGGCGGATCGTTTGTTCCTTGTCTTGTGAGTACTAGATCAAACGTCATAGAGCAGGGAAGGCTACAAAGCCGCTAAAGTCTCAATATGGATGAACTCCTGATTACCAGATGATTAAAGAAATGCTGGGGAAAAGACGAGCCCGCTGACGAATACTTTTCTGCTGCTAAACAGACTGTCACAGACGTACAAACGGACAAACCACGTACATACTGGACTGGTCAGTCTCTACAGGTGTGCTACCTGACAGGACAACAGTCTAGTTGTGGTTCAAAACCACTTAGAGAAAACAGTACGCAACACGCTCCATGATGCATTGTTCGCTGGTCACTGCGGAATTCAAAGAACATTAACGAGAGTTTCTTGATTCTTTTTATTGCGCCGGGTGTCACAAGGAAGTTACGTAATACTGCCGCTCAGGTGACATCTGCCAAAAGACATTCTAGAAAGGTCGCGTCATGTGCACCTTTGCACAAAATGCCTCTCATTTCGTTTCCATTTCGGGAAGGTAGCTATTGATCTTGTTGGACCGCTCCACTGTCTTCTTCGGGATTTCGCTTTATTCTGACTTTGGTGGATACAGCAACAAGGTAGCAGAAGCGATTCATTGATGAAATTGATTCAGTATCTGTCGCTGAAGCCTTATTGCAATTTTTTCAGAGGGGTATTCCAGAGAATTCTCTCGGATTGTGGAAACGCCAATCATTGTGATCTCAGGAGAGAAATTTACAGACTGTTGTCAATCTCTTCCTTTCAACCACGCCATTTCTTCCCCATCGAAATGCAATGGTTGATCGTTTTCAATGTGAACTGTTTGAAGTCCATGGTGACGAAGGGTTGCAAGGCAAAGTGCCCCAGGAATGGGATCGTTTCATACCGGCTTTGCTTTTGCATTACAGGGATATGCCGAACGAAAAACGCTGGGATTCTCACCATTTGTGCTTCTTTTACGGGACACTCACTCAAGGGGACATTTGGATCTTTTGATGACACAATGGACGGATAAAGACGGACATACCTGACTGTAAACTGTTTACAATACGTGTATGAACTGCATAATCGTTTGTAGGAGGCATGTGAGCTTGCCTCAAAAGTCAGATGAAGAGAATAAACAGATGTGTACAAGGTCTTTGCAGACAGAAAAAAGCAAAGGACGTTCCTTCAGTGTTCGGGGATAAAGTCGTGGGCTACTAACGGATGAACATAACAAGCTTGGTGTTATTGTGGAAGGGTCCTTTTCAGGTGGTCGAAAACTTTCTGAAGTAAATTATAAGATCAAAATGGCAAACACTGAGGAAGGTATTTCATGTGAACTTGTTGAAAAGAGTATGTTGAACGTACCAAATGTTGCCATCAAACCTGGTCGGTTGAGGGAGATGTCCTTGTCGTCAGAAACTGATGTCAAACATGAACTAGTCATTATCGTGATGAATTTGTACCAATGTAACGTACAGGGACAGATCAATGGTTATGAAAACAGCAAAATGTTAGGAGTGTTAAATTCTCCAGTGCAGATGATGGTTGGTACCCCTTCTATTCTGTCTATCAAAGGGATACCGATGAGGATGTGGTTCTGTCTCGAATGATTAGTCTACAAGTCAACAGAACAGCTCAGACATTTTTGAAAGACTTTTTTCAGGATGTGTTGACGGAGACACCAGGTACAGTAACTGGTATTGAACCCCATGTATTCAGTTAACTTCTGAAATTACCAGTGCGAAACAGGACCATACACCTCCATTTGCAAAGAGAGGTGATTGAGAGAAGAAAGTGCGTGGCTATTTTATGGGCATGTGAGAAGTTCGCCTGTTCGTGACTGGATGAAAGTTTCAGTTACAGACTGACATAGGCCACTGACGTTCTTGGAAATCGGTCTAATGACTAAGAACAAGCAGGTGTTAACATGGTATTTGGCATTGCAGGGATTTCAGTTTACTGTTTGAACCAGTGCCTGGAACACAAAATGTCATGGCCGGATTTGTTGTCACGTGCGTGAATTATTCATGGACAAATGTTAACTGTCTTCAAGGAAAGATCTATTCCTGTTTTTGTCTTTCTTTAATGATTACGTGTGTTGTGATCCTTTTGTCGGTGCATTGTATGCTACTGACGAATTTAAGCAAGTGGTATTTATGCATAATTTGCTTATTGGAGTGGACTATATGTTTTACAAGCAATCTACTACTTGATGTTGATGTAATACCATTTTTATTCTTTGGTAAACATTGGAAAAAATCAATTACTATTTATGTTATAATTTGCTTGTGATGAAGTTGAATCTATATGTATGTGTGATGTGCAATAACTTTTAGAATTGTATATATAACTTGTTTTGATTGTGCAATGAGACAAACCATTTGTTTTCAGTTGTTCATTGTCAACAATGGAAAGCATGTGACTTTTCATGGACTATAACATTACATGTGGGGAAAAGAATTTATGTGTAAACTATGTTTTATTTTGTTTACATGATCTATTGAGAAACATTTACACTTGGATTATTCTCATTTTCAGAGGGTTTTGAAACATATGATGTGAGACAAAGTCAAGGGAAAATGTGATTCACTTCTTAATGTAATGGAACACAATTTTGTGCTTTGAATTGTTGATATCCCTATTGGTTTAATCCATGTTAATTTGTGATATGTAATTTGTGGAATATGGTGATCATTTATGAATGTTTTTTTTTTTTAGAAAGCTTGAAAGTTTGAAATCTGACTATTTATGGTGGATCATGGTGATTGATTTCTTTACGTTGATTTTTATATTTGGTGAATCATGTGCGATGGTTACTCATTTTGAGATTTCATGGCGGAAGATGTGTTTAAGTGAGTTGTATATCCTTTAAAAATTTTCTGAGAAATTTTTTCATCCAGGATGGGGCGGTGTCATGTGACGTTGCCTCACATCATGGCATGTGACGCTCATCACATGTAGTTAGTGTTATGAATCATTTCCCGTGACCACAATTTTAAAAAATAAGGAAGGATTATTCATTGTGGCTTGACTAGTGTAGCAGGGCGTCCCAAATTAATTGTGAGTAAGGACTCATTCAAGGTTCGAATGTGGTTCATTGGGTGAAAGAGACCTACTGTGTGGGGTTTTGGGAAATTAAATAGTTTAACAAGGGCTGCGAATGGTTAGGTGTGAAGTCTTGTGTGTTGTACACTGAGTATGCACTCTTAGGAGAAGGGGGGAGGAAAGGAATGAGTAAGTTTTACCCAGCAGATGGCCTAGGAGAACTCGAACCTGTCAGGACGGTGGTCTCCTTTGCTGACCAGTTCATTACCAGCCCTTCACCTTCACCCTTCACCCGTCACCCTTTACCTTCGCCCTTCACCCTTCATCTTTCACCCCGTTGAGGTTAGTTTGTAGATGGGCATGGTGTGGGAACACACCGTAGTTTCAGCCCAGCCCGTACATAAAAAAAACTCCAGGAGACGGAGTTGAGCTCGTCACTATCAAGAGAAGAAGAGTCGCGGAAGAGAAGTCGAAAACTCGTATCTCCTGGGCAGGAGAAGAATTTCGAGGGGCAATGATTGTCTCAGGAGAGTCAGGTGAATTGAGGAAAGCAGGGAAGCTTTTAATGGAGGCAGGAGGTCCTCAGTGATTTCGGGAGTTATGTATTCTCTGGTCGGAATTTTGGGTATAACGGAATGTGTATGGCATGGTTTATAGAGCGGAAAATACTAGATTATTTTATTACTCAGTGTAAAGAGAGTTACACGTGTTGAGACTATTTTTCTCTCAGTGTAAAGAGAGATACATGATCGGCGTGATGATGATTTGTCTCTCGGTGTGAGGAGTGATAACATGGGTGAAGATTGATTTGTCTCTCGGTGTGAGGAGAGATCATGTGTGCAGTTTTATTTGTCTTCAGTGCGGAGATGAGATTTCACTGTGTAGAATCTGTTTACAAGTTGTGTGTGAGGTTAGTAAAGTGTTTTCCCTTGAAGGAGTGGGGGAGAAAGAAAAACTTACGGTAGTGCTCCTTTTGGCGTGATTGGAAAGTTTGCGTGTGCGATGGAGTAAAAATGCTGTCATGAATGCGGGTATGACAAGAGTGACAGTGTGACAGCAATGAAAATGGGATAGAATCTGAAATTGGAATATAGGATTTCTTAGTTCATCTTTTTCGTTATTGTTTGCTTTGTAATTCTGATTCTTCACCTGTGCATATTGCAATCCACATTGAAATTGTAGTTCGTTTGTTTTATTGCTTTTAGTTTACTGAGGGCCCCCAAATAGAGGGTTTGGAATTAAATCTTTTTTAGAACATTTTTGGGGAATGGTTACCATTATTTTCAGGCCGGACATTTACAAAGCAACCACAGTATCTGGAGGATGCTGTTAAATGTTTGCCTTGTACTTTTACATAGCTTTCAAACCCCGGAGCATAGTGTGTTTTCGATTAAGTGCTGTTTTCATGTTG
>CM031625.1:15990115-16002700 GCA_018398815.1 Conus ventricosus | reverse complement strand
CCCACTTAAGGAAAACAAAAAAGGAGGGGGGGGGGGAAGAAAATAGACGTTGGAGGTTGGAAAAAAAAAGAAGGGCGCTTTAACTGCCACTCAACCCATTTTGACACGGGCTGGAAAGGCCTATTCATTGAACGCTACCGTCATCCGATCCTTTGTCATGCCTCTCTCTCTCTCTCTCTCTGTGTGTGTGTGTGTGTGTGTGTGGTGTGTGTGTGTGTGTGTGTGTGTGTGTGTGTGTGTGTGTGTGTGTGGTGTGTGTGCCGCCTACATCCTCAAATGAGTGGCGAGAGTGCATGCATGCACACTCTGTGTGTGTGTGTGTGTGTGTGAGGAGAGAGAGAGAGAGAGAGAGAGGAGAGAGAGAGGAGAGAGAGAGAGAGAGAGACGAGAGAAGAGAGAGAGAGAGAGAGAAAGACGCTCTGTGCCGTCAGAGAAGTCAACAGACCCTTAATACCGAACACACTATTGTCAGTTTCCATCGTTGTGAAAAACACCGATCCATGTGTGTGTGAGAGTGCGTGCGTGCGTGTTGTGTGTGCATGCGTGCGTGTGTGTGTGTGTGTGCGCGCGCGCGCGTGCGTGCGTGAGAAGCTCTGTGCCGTCAGAGAAGTCAGCAGGCCCTTAGAACCGAACACACCATTGTGGAAAAACACCGATGCATTTGTGCACCAGGGGAGGGGGGGGGGGGGGGAGAAGAAGTTACCATTTCTTCATCTGCATGTCAGCCACACTGGTCACGATGACAGCTGTGCCGCTTTACATAGCTGGGAATGTAGACAGCCGTGGACAGGAACGCACAAACCCTGCACAAATAGTGAGTAAGATCTAGCTGCAAAGTGAGACGACTGCAGGCGGAAATCTAAAACAAATCTGAAATAAATGTTAGCGAACCGCCCAGAGAAAAGTGTACAAACGAGTCACAAGACAAAACGCGACGAGTTTCGACCTCTTAGGTCTTCTTCAGGCAAGACACAAACCAATAGGACAATGAAAATGAACGATTTTTTTTTAATTTTACTTGGCTTAGATCTCTTCAGCGCAAGGCAGGCAGGCGTTGATTCTTCTTTCTGGCCGGCCTTTGTCCCTTTGGAATCTAAGGAAAGTAATGCAGGAACACTGTAAACACGATCTATGCTACCACTGTAATCTGGGATCTAAGCAAAGTAATGCAGGAACACTGTAAACACGATCTATGCTACCACTGTAATCTGGGGTCTAAGAAAAGTAATGCAGGAACACTGTAAACACGATCTATGCTACCACTGTAATCTGGGATCTAAGCAAAGTAATGCAGGAACACTGTAAACACGATCTATGCTACCACTGTAATCTGGGATCTAAGGAAAGTAGTACAGGAACACTGTGTAGCCGGGTGCTAACAGTGTATATATTTCTTTTGGTTACCTTTCGTGGATGAAAATGTTTTTGTTCAAGAGTTATCTTCCCCTTACCTCCCTTGGTCGAATCTCATTTTTTATTGTGTAAATTCTTTAAATCATGAATACCTCACGAACCTACATAGTTGTATGTACGTCGCTAAAGTCACAAAAATTAATGTATCTTATTCATTACAACCGTACTGGGCTGAGAAGCCCATTTTTCTCTATAACTGGGATTTTGCATGAGCAATCTTGGCGCCATTTTCAATTGTCTGTCAAATGAACATTGAATAATTCTTGATTTTACAAAAAAGTAAGAGGAAACCCGAAGAATCTGAAGATGCATGTTAAAAGTAATGTCCATGAGCTCTCATTTCGTATATCGCATGCTTAGATCTTTCCGCACAGGCTTTCGACTATACGAAATGACTGATGACGCCGGTTCCCTTGATCAAGTCGCCTCCTTCCAATTTTCGGAGTTTTGATCCAAATTATCATTCTACGAAATTGAACTTCTCGATCGAAATCTTGCTTATGACTCCATTTCTGTTATGAATACAACTGAAAATGTGTAGAATTTATTATTTAACAGACCGTTTCAACAGAGTATTTTTCAGTTGAAAATTGTGTCAAAAGTAGGCGCCGACGGCCAGGCGAAGTGAAAAGTCAGCTGTGTTTTCTATCAAACTTTAAACGCAAAGTTCTCCGCTTGGACGCATCTTGGATAATGAAATTTATATGTATAAAAAGACCGAAATGCCAGCTATTCATCATTGTAAAATTATTTCACGCTCTTCAGTATCTTTTATTGAAATAGAGGAAAATATGACGCAAACGCGTTAAAAAGTGGCTTCACTCTGGGACATTAATCAGCAATGATTTAGTACAGGAACAAAATTGTCAAATGTGACTTGCTGCATTTTTATTCCTTGTGTTCTGAGGTTTTCATCGATAGTAAATATGTGTTAATAGTTTGAACGGACAGCGAGCCAGACAACACTGAAGCTGCCATAGAAAACACAAAATTCTGTTGGTTCCGGCCTCGCGAGGCCCGTTTCGTCTCTAGCACCGCGTTGCTGGCTTTGCGGCCCGGTACACTCTTATAAAAGTAGAGCGTTGTGTGAGAATGGATCAGTGTTCCCCTAGAGTTCCCTGATGTGAGCGACTGGCGTGAGAGGCAGAGAGAGTGCTCAGTGCGCTGAGTGCTGTGCGAGAGAGATTGCTCCCAGGGCTGAGTTCCTGGTTTGAGCTTATCATGGAAGGCAAATAAAAGGAGAAAACTCTGCTTCGTCCACTGTGTCTTCTTGACCGGCTGCTGTCCCTTGGTTCCTGCACATATCACCATCTGCCTGTCTTCACCTGCACACCCCTTACCCCTCCACACCATCACAACTGTAAACACGATCTATGCTACCACTGTAATCTGGGATCTACGAAACGTAGTACAGGAACACTGTAAACACGATGTATGCTACCACTGTAATCTGGGATCTACGAAAAGTAGTACAGGAACACTGTAAACACGATGTATGCTACCACTGTAATCTGGGACCTAAGCAAAGTAATGCAGGAACACTGTAAACACGATCTATGCTACCACTGTAAATCTGGGATCTAAGCAAAGTAATGCAGGAACACTGTAAACACGATCTATGCTACCACTGTAATCTGGGATCTAGCAAAGTAATGCGGAACACTGTAAACACGATATATGCTACCACTGTAATCTGGGATCTAAGGAAAGTAGTACAGAACACTGTAAACACGATCTATGCTACCACTGTAATCTGGGATCTACGAAAAGTAGTACAGGAACACTGTAAACACGATCGATGCTACCACTGTAATCTGGGATCTACGAAAAGTAGTACAGGAACACTGTAAACACGATGTATGCTACCACTGTAATCTGAGATCTAAGGAAAGTAGTACAGGAACACTGTAAACACGATGTATGCTACCACTGTAATCTGGATCTAAGGAAAGTAGTACAGGAACACTGTAAACACGATCTGTGCTACCACTGTAATCTGGGATCTAAGGAAAGTAGTACAGGAACACTGTAAACACGATCTGTACAGGAACACTGTAAACACGATCTATGCCACCACTGTAATCTGGGATCTAAGGAAAGTAGTACAGGAACACTGTAAACACGATCTATGCCACCACTGTAATCTGGGATCTAAGGAAAGTAGTACAGGAACACTGTAAACACGATCTATGCTACCACTGTAATCTGGGATCTAAGGAAAGTAGTACATGAACACTGTAAACACGATCTATGCTACTACTGTATTCTGGGATCTGAGAAAAGTAGTACAGGAACACTGTAAACACGATCTTTGCTACCACTGTAATCTGGGATCTACGAAAAGTAGTACAGGAACACTGTAAACACGATCTATGCTACCACTGTAATCTGGGATCTAAGGAAAGTAATACAGGAACACTGTAAACACGATGTATGCTACCACTGTAATCTGGGATCTAAGGAATGTAATACAGGAACACTGTAAACACGATCTATGCTACCACTGTAATCTGGGATCTAAGGAAAGTAATACAGGAACACTGTAAACACGATCTATGCTACCACTGTAATCTGGGATCTAAGGAAAGTAATACAGGAACACTGTAAACACGATCTATGCTACCACTGTAATCTGGGATCTAAGGAAAGTAATACAGGAACACTGTAAACACGATCTATGCTACCACTGTAATCTGGGATCTAAGGAAAGTAATACAGGAACACTGTAAACACGATCTATGCTACCACTGTAATCTGGGATCTAATGAAAGTAATACAGGAACACTGTAAACACGATCTATGCTACCACTGTAATCTGGGATCTAAGGAAAGTAATACAGGAACACTGTAAACACGATCTATGCTACCACTGTAATCTGGGATCTAAGGAAAGTAATACAGGAACACTGTAAACACGATCTATGCTACCACTGTAATCTGGGATCTAAGGAAAGTAATACAGGAACACTGTAAACACGATCTATGCTACCACTGTAATCTGGGATCTAAGGAAAGTAATACAGGAACACTGTAAACACGATCTATGCTACCACTGTGCATTGTGCATTCAACGCCTGCCTACCTTGCACTGAAGAGATCTAAGCTAAGTGAAAAATCCGTTCATTTTCATTGTCCTATTTGTTTGTGTCTTGCCTGAAGAAGACCTAGGAGGTCGAAACGCGTCGCGTTTTGTCTTGCGACTCGTTTTGTCCACGTTTCTCTTGGCGGTTCGCTAATATTTATTTCAGATTAGTGAGTGAGAATTAACATGTCAGCCTACCTTGTGCAGAGTTTACCGGCAGCCGTTTAGGAATCAGATGATCTCGATACAGAACTGTCCACCCTCCTTTCCTCACCTTTTCCGGCCCTTACCCCCCCCCCCCCCCCCCCCCCCCCGCCCTCCCTCCCAGCAACCTCCCCCTCCCTCCACACCCCCTCCCCCCATCCCCAGGGAAAAAAAAAGACTTTTAAGGACAGAGGGGGTGAGAACGGAGGGGGTTGGGGGGGGGGGAACAACTTGCATCTATCTAGACTAACAGTGACAGTTCCACTTGTCCTTAAACACGTGGCAATCGTCGACCTGGTGAAGGTCATCCACTGCCGTATCTCCTTTTGGCAGCATCTTCCATTCCCTGCTGGTTAGTGCCAGGTATGGCACGTGGGGAAATCATGGCGGAACATTGACTATTGAAGTTCTTTTCTGAGCCCCTAGCAGTCGTGAAGATGACATTTACCTCGATTGTATTGAAGGTCAAGTGGGACTAGATTCTATCTGCAAAAGAAACTAGTATAGGTTATCACCATTTTTTCGTCTCTGTTGCACACACACACACGCACGCACGCACGCACGCACGCACGCGCGCACGCACCACACACACACACACACACACACACACACACACAACACACACTCATACACACATGTGTGCGCGCGCTCACATACGCATATGTACATACACGAGCAGAGGTACCTTATTCCTCTTTCTCACTCTCACCCCAATTGTCTCCCCCCCCCCCCCCCCCCCCCCCCCCCCCCAACCTACTTCTCTCTTATCGTCCCTTGTGTTCTGTGACGGGTCTCCAACGTTCCCCCTCGTTGCTGAACGATGATTATAACATGCAGGGATGCAGGGGTATCGACAGAAGCATCCACGTCTTCACAACCAACTTGGGCTCACACATAGGCACACGCACTCTGTCACACACATCCGGCCCACACAAAGGTGACGGGGAAAATCAATAACATTTCATGGAAAATAATCAAATTTGTTTTAACTTGACTCCGAGTCCCCACCCGTCACAACACAACACAGTGATCTGTATGCTACAACAACAAAAAATAAACATCATACGGATAATCCCATTATTGCATCCCTTTTTTCTTCCGTTATTCTTGAATTAACCAGGAAAGACAACATTCCAATATTCTTGCTACACGCCTGTGAACACCAGAAAGATTTAACGTTCAGAACTTGCCGGCGTTCCCTTCGTTGGTTGACCCAGTCAATTTTCTCCTCAGTCGGTGCTACTACGACTGCTGAAGCTGCCACACTGTTGTGTCCTCCCATTTGGCCAGATCCCAGTTGGGGGATACTGGCAACGTAGCTCGAGTTGCACCCTCAGACCGAGTCTCCCGGACTCCACTGCACTTCACCCTCTCTACAGAAAGGGCTCCTGTCGGTCCCTCCTACAGGTCTTCTGTTGCTGCAAACACCTCACCGTTGTCTGGCAGCTCCCTGTCTAGACCCCAACAGGCAGACACGTCTTGCGGTCTACCGTCCCCACACAGGAGACAATTCTCTACCGTCATCGGCTCCGAGGCTAAAGCAAGCCTCCACTGTCTTCCATCTCCACCCAGGGACAATTCTCAATCGTCGTCAGCTTCGAGGCGACAGCAAACCTCTGCTTCATGTAAAGTCTTTTGGTCTTGACTTTACCTCGCTGTACGTTCCTGAGCCCTCAGCAAGACAGGATGAGTTCACTTTCCCTGAGTGAGTCATGCTCTCCTTTGGTTTTCCAAGCATCTTGCAACCATTCTCAAAGCAAAGAGAACCCCAGTTAAACTCGTTCAACCAATGGAATCACTAGTGCATCCCTACATATGCAAGCCAAGTGTTGAGTACAGAGTGGTTAATGCATAACATCCAATTCTAACTCATGCTTGATTCCACCAAAACTGCCTATTGTCCTAACAGCCCAGACTTATCCGCATGCCAGGACTGACGTTTCAAGTGATTACTGCAAAGCACTTAATAGGTCGAAGCTTTGCCGAAGGTGTTCATCGCCCAGGACAAGCATGGCTGAAAGGTTACCGTGACCTGCCTGCAGGCTGGATGGTCACCGTGACCTGCCTGCAGGCTGGATGGTCACCGTGACCTGCCTACAGGCTGAATGGTCACTGTGACCTGCCTGCAGGCTAGATGGTCACCGTGACCTGCCTGCAGGCTGAATGGTCACTGTGAGCTGCCTACAGGTTGAATGGTCACCGTGACCTGCCTGCAGGCTAGATGGTCACTGTGACCTGCCTGCAGGCTGAATGGTCACTGTGAGCTGCCTACAGGTTGAATGGTCACCGTGACCTGCCTGCAGGCTGAATGGTCACCGTGACCTGCCTGCAGGCTGAATGGTCACCGTGACCTTCCTGCAGGCTGAATGGTCACCGTGACCTGCCTGGAGGCTGAATGGTCACGGTGACCTTCCTGCAGGCTGGATGGTCATTGTGACCATGACCTGCCTGCAGGCTGGATGGTCACAGTGACCTGCCTACAGGCTGAATGGTCACCGTTACCTGCCTGCAGGCTGGATGGTCACCGTGACCTGCCTACAAGCTGAATGGTCACCGTGACCTGCCTGCAGGCTGAATAGTCACCGTGACCTGCCTACAGGCTGAATGGTCACCATGACCTGCCTGCAGCCTGAATGGTCACCGTGACCTGCCTGCAGCTGGATGGTCACTGTGACCTGCCTGCAGGCTGAATGGTCACTGTGAGCTGCCTACAGGCTGAATGGTCACCGTGACCTGCCTACAGGCTGAATGGTCACCGTGACCTTCCTACAGGCTGAATGGTCACTGTGACCTGCCTGCAGGCTAGATGGTCACTGTGAGCTGCCTACAGGCTGAATGGTGACCGTGACCTCCCTACAGGTTGAATGGTGACCGTGACCTGCCTACAGGCTGAATGGTCACCATGACCTGCCTACAGGCTGAATGGTCACCGTGACCTGCCTGCAGGCTGAATGGTCACCGTGACCTGCTTGAAGGCTGAATGGTCACCGTGACCTGCCTGCAGGCCAATTGGTCAATGTGACCTGCCTGCAGGCTAAATGGTGACCGTGACATGCCTGCAGGCTGGATGGTCATCGTACCCTGCCTGCAGGCTGAATGGTCAATGTGACCTGCCTGCAGGCTGAATGGTCATTGTGACCTGCATGCAGGCTGAATGGTGACCGTGACCTGCCTGCAGGCTGAATGGTCAATGTAACCTGCCTGCAGGCTGAATGGTCACCGTGACCTGCCTGCAGGCTGAATGGTCACCGCAACCTTCCTGCAGGCTGAATGGTCACCGTGACCTGCCTGGAGGCTGAATGGTCACGGTGACCTTCCTGCAGGCTGAATGGTCATTGTGACCATGACCTGCCTGCAGGCTGGATGGTCACAGTGACCTGCCTGCAGGCTGAATGGTCATTTTGACCTGCTTACAGGCTGAATGGTCACCGTGACCTGCCTGCAGGCTGGATGGTCACCGTGACCTGCCTACAAGCTGAATGGTCACCGTGACCTGCCTGCAGGCTGAATAGTCACCGTGACCTGCCTACAGGCTGAATGGTCACTGTGACCTGCCTGCAGGCTGAATGGTCACCGTGACCTGCTTGCAGGATGGATGGTCACCGTGACCTGCCTACAGGTTGAATGGTGACCATGACCTGCCTGCAGGCTGAATAGTCACCGTGACCTGCCTACAGGCTGAATGGTCACTGTGACCTGCCTGCAGGCTGAATGGTCACCGTGACCTGCCTGCAGGATGGATGGTCACCGTGACCTGCCTACAGGCTGAATGGTGACCATGACCTGCCTGCAGGCTGGGTGGTCACAGTGACCTGCCTGCAGGCTGAATGGTCATTTTGACCTGCTTACAGGCTGAATGGTCACCGTGACCTGCCTGCAGGCTGGATGGTCACCGTGACCTGCCTACAAGCTGAATGGTCACCGTGACCTGCCTGCAGGCTGAATAGTCACCGTGACCTGCCTACAGGCTGAATGGTCACTGTGACCTGCCTGCAGGCTGAATGGTCACCGTGACCTGCCTGCAGGATGGATGGTCACCGTGACCTGCCTACAGGCTGAAT
Organism: Conus ventricosus; assembly: GCA_018398815.1. NCBI lineage: Eukaryota > Metazoa > Mollusca > Gastropoda > Neogastropoda > Conidae > Conus > Conus ventricosus. The sequence goes on along the minus strand of CM031625.1, from coordinate 15,993,940 downwards.
GGTGACCGTGACCTGCCTGCAGGCTGGATGGTCACCGTGACCTGCCTGCAGGCTGAATGGTCACCGTGACCTGCCTACAGGCTGAATGGTCACCGTGACCTGCCTGCAGGCTGAATGGTCACCGTGATCTGCCTGCAGGCTGAATGGTCACCGTGACCTGCCTGCAGGCTGAATTGTCACTGTGACCTGCCTGCAGGCTGAATGGTCACCGTGACCTGCCTGCAGGCTGGATGGTCACTGTGACCTGCCTGCAGGCTGAATGGTGACCGTGACCTACCTGCAGGTTGGATGGTCACCGTGACCTGCCTACAGGCTGAATGGTCATTGTGACCTGCCTGCAGGCTGAATGGTCATTGTGACCTGCCTGCAGGCTAAATGGTCACCGTGACCTGCCTGCAGGCTGAATGGTCATCGTGACCTGCCTGCCGGCTGAATGGTCACCGTGACCTGCCTGCAGGCTGAATGATCACCATGACCTGCTACAGGCTGAATGGTGACCGTGACCTGCCTACAGGCTGAATGGTCACCGTGACCTGCCTGCAGGCTGAATGGTCACCGTGACCTGCCTGCAGGCTGAACGGTCACCGAACCGCAATGGTCACCTGCCTCCTCTATTGAACCCCACTGGATAACCGAGTGAATAGCCTACTGGAGAACCGAGTGAATAGCCCACTGGAGAACCCAGAGAATAGCCCACTGGAGAACCGAGTGAATAGCCCACTGGAGAACCCAGAGAATAGCCCACTGGAGAACCCAGTGAATAGCCGTTGTTGCAGGTGGATACCTTCCACACCCACAATCAGCAGTTTGGCATGTACTTGTTACTACTTTACCCCTGGGGTATCCACATCAGTGAAGCTGGAGTTCGTACACTTGAAACTCCAAGGAAACTCATCTCAACGTCAGCAGAACTACCCTTAATTTGCTAAAAAGTAATCGAGAACAGTCGACCGACTCGTCACATTCTAATATATCTATTAAAAAGAAGAAAATCAGGGGGGGGGAGAGAGAGAGAGAGAGAGAGAGAGAGAGAGAGAGAGAGAGAGAGAGAGATCCCAGTTTTAGTCCTGACTACAGTTATTTCCCTTAGACCCGCTTCAAATGTCAATGTTCCTTTGTTTCGCGATATATATATATATATATATATATATATATATATATATATATATATATATATATATATATATATATATATATATATATATATATATATATATATGCGTGCGCGTACCGCACGCTTGCGTGCGTGTGCGTGTGCACGGAATCTATTATGTATGTATGTATGTATGGAGAGAGAGAGAGAGAGAGAGAGAGAGAGAGAGAGAGAGAGAGAGAGAGAGAGGGGAGAGAGAATAGTGTGCGTGGACAGGGAGTTTCTATTACAGTGCTGTTGTTGGTGTTTTGAACATTTATGGACAAGGTTGCATAATTGTACATGCCATACAATGTATGATATGTATGTTTGTATGTATGTATGTATGTATGTATGTATGTATTTGTATGCGTATGCGTCTTTCCTCCCTCGCTAGCTACCCTATTCCATTCTACACTGACCCCTTTGATCTTGCAACGGTGTGACCCATGCTGGCAATTATCAGAAATTGTATATTTCTGTTTGATGTGTTCAAAGCTGGGGAGTGAGGCAATTAGCTTTGTCTATGTGACTGCCATACTGTTGGAAATAATTACTCTCTCTCTCTCTCTCTCTCTCTCTCTCTCTCTCTCTCTCTCTCTCTCTCTCTCTCTCTCTCTCTCTCTCTCTCTCTTCGTCGGATATAGTACAATTGATCACCTTTTTTACTTTATACTTTGTCGTTGAAAAATATTTAGCAAAACATTCTAAGCTCTATGTTGCTTTCGTCGACTTTGGGAAAGCATTTGATTCTGTTGACAGAAATGTACCACTCTAGTGTTAAGGAGAAGTGGAGTTGATGGGAAAAAAATGTATAAAGCACTTCGGGGAGTCTATGACTCAGTCATTGCATGTGTGAGAGGTAAGCATTCATACTCTGATTTTTTTTTTTGTCCGAAAGGAGTAAAACAAGGATGTGTCCTCAGCCCACTTATGTTCTCTTTTTTGGCAATTAATTAGCCGTAGAAAAATCAGGGAAGGGAAGCAAGGAATCTAGATGGTACCAGGAACTTAAGAATTATTTTGATTTCATTTTGAAGACGATGTGATTTTGCTCTCAGATACTGTTACAGGTCTACAGAACCAGCTGAACAATCTGCAAAAAGAGGCTGACATATTATGTCTAGAAGTAAATCTAGATAAGACTAATATTATGGTTTTCCGTAAAGGTGGTTATCTTGGAATAAGAGAAAAATGGACCTATGGAAACGAAGAAATAAGAATAACAAACACATACAAATACTTAGGCTTGATATTTACACAAAAAAAATTTAAGTATGAGTGCTGCCCTTCTAGACATGAGCAGAAAAGGTAAAATGGGCGTTACTGAAATTCAAACATTACTAAAGAAACTGCATACAATTGATCCTTTCCTATTCTGGAAGCTTTTTGATGCTCAGACTGAGCCCATATTGACTTACGCAGCAGAACTATGGGGGTTAGAAGATACAGGGTTAATAGAAAAAGTACACAATTTTGCCATTAAATGATTCTTGGGTGTAGCACTACACTCTTCAAATAAAATGAGTTAAGGAGAAACAGGAAGATATCCTTTGTTCGTTCGAACTGCAGTAAAATGTGTTAAATACTGGCTGCCACTGGTAAGACTACTAACGAATAGAATATGTAGGCAAGTCTGTGATATGTTGTTAATACAATTAGAAGCAGGCAAATACAACTGGGCAGCAAAAGTTAGGAACACTCTGACAGAAAATGGTTATGGGATAGTATGGTTGTGTCAAGGTGTTGGCTCTGAGAAGGGGTTTATATCAGAATTGAAGGAAAGACTTGTTTCGTGTTACAAACAAAACTGGCATTCTGAAATTGAAGATACTGATAAATATGAGTGGTATCGTTCTTTCAAAATTACGTTTGAATCGGAGAGGTGTCTGTCTTTAAGAACGAATAAAAAGATGAGAGAAGATCTGGTAAAGTTTAGATTAAGAGTGAATGTTCTAGGCGCTGCAGAACAGTACTGGTTTATGACCAGTGAACGAAGTGTTGACTGCCCAATGTGCGGTCACAATAAGGAAGATGAAGTGTGCTTTCTTTTCCAATGTTGCTTCTTTTCAGATATTCGCCGAAAATATTCTTTTTTTCAATATGACTCATATGGAGCCCACAGTAAGTGGTATAATAAATCCTTTGTCAACAGATACTGAACAACTATCATTGCCCTTGCAAAGTATTTAACTGAAGCAACCAAGGCGAGTAAAAAAGAAGAAATTAGAACGTATTGACAATAGTATTGTAATCTAATTTTCCTTGCTCTGTCTTAGCATGTTCTTTTGTAATAAGTGGATGGTCCATAGTCTCAGAGAGTGTGCGTCTGTGTGTGTGTGTGTGTGTGTGGTGTGTGTGTGTGTGTGTGTGTGTGTGTGTGTGCGTGTGTGTGTGCGTGCATGTGTGTGCGTGCGTGCGTGTGTGTGCGTGCGTGTGCGTGCGTGTGCGTGTGTGTGCGTGTGTGTGCGTGCGTGTGTGTGCGTGTGTGTGTGTGTGTGTGTGTGTGTGTGTGTGTGTGTGTGTGTGTGTGTGTGTGTGTGTGTGTGCGCGCGTGCGCGTGCGCGTCCTTATGGGCCTGCGTGCATTTGGGACAGCGAGGTGGGGAGTGGAGAAGGGTAAGTGGAGGGGGGGGGGAGGGCGGTCGGGGATCCGTCGGATTAGAGGGTGAGGTTGGGAGAAAGGAGGAATGG
>CM031625.1:15972615-15982615 GCA_018398815.1 Conus ventricosus | reverse complement strand
GCCTGGAACCACATGTTTGTGGACAATTCCTAATGACCCAATAACGATAGTGATAACTTTTGTATCAAACCCTGCCTCACTCAATGAAAAACAAAGAGGCATGTCTTTTTTTTAACTTTTCTTCATAGCATAACTGAAGAAATGGATCAAAGGGGTTGGAAATGTCGACAATGGAAGCCTTTGAGTTGCTATGATCGATGAGACAAAGGTCAGGTTTATACTGATTTGCGTTGTTGTAAACGGGAACAATGCAGTTGTGAAACACTTCAACAAATTCAGTCACCACATGTTTTTGGAGATCCTTTTTGACAATGTCCACACACCTATCATGCCTCTGAGTGTACAGGCCTTTTAAGGCCCGACAACCATTCAGAGCATGCGAAACTGTGTCTGTGTGAAATGCACAAAGAGAACAATGGTTTGGATGCGTGTGTGGGTAGTACGTCTGACACACGGCGTTAGTTTCGAGCAGCTGGAGCCGTCCTTTGGAAACAATCTGGTCAGGTGGTCGTTTATGCTGGGGTTGATGAGATAGCCAGCTGACTGCTTCATGTCTGCTGATGGAATGCTGTCGCGGAAAAGTCTTCCCTGTTGTTGAAGGCCTTGAACGTGCTGCAGATCCTTGTCCATCTCCATTCTCTTGATGGCGCTGAATAGCTGTTTGGGGTTGGTGTAGCGGAGCAGAACAATACATCCTCTAATGCTCATCGTATTCGGGTTTCAACTCAAGACGCACGCACAATTCGTTCAGTTCTACAAATGAAGAACGGGACCAATTGATTCTGCTATTTTTCCGTAAATGTCCTTCATTGTCTGTTGCGCAGCCTCCAAAATTTTCTTCATCTTGTTTGCTCTTGGGATTTTCCTTTTCCCCATGTCAAGATGAAAGCTGTTGCGTGCGTGCAACCAATCTGACATGTTGATCGTTACTGTTTAACACAAATAACAGAAAGGACACTCGTTGCATGTCACCAATATGAACTATGCGTGCAATGATTCTATCTGTCTTCTCTTCCGTAACCAATGTCACTTTTCACTGTTCTTGCAGAAACTAAAACTTCTCTCAAAACCGCTTCCACCTACGTGGCTTTTACATCAGTGAAGGATGTGGTCGTGCCCCTGCACGCTTCAACCACCCACGTCATCCTTTCCCTTCACGTGAAATGGTTTGCCATGTGAAAGAAATCGTGGACAGCCCCCACACAGACTGAGATAAGAAACACTCTGGCTCCACAAACTGAAAACAGTGTAGCGCAAAGGTCGTGACATCAGAATATTGAACTTTCTACAGCCACTGAGAATCAAAACATTCTTCCTCAATAAACATGACCTCCCTTCTCCACTCTCCTCTCAATGGGAGAGCGAAAATGCGGCAGTCTCCACTCACAAACATTCTTCCTCACTAAACATGACTCCCTTCTCCACTCTCCTCTCAATGGGAGAGCGAAAATGCGGCAGTCTCCACTCACAAACATTCTTCCTCACTAAATATGACCTCCCTTCTCCACTCTCCTCTCAATGGGAGAGCGAAAATGCGGCAGTCTCCACTCACAAACATTCTTCCTCACTAAACATGACCTCCCTTCTCCACTCTCCTCTCAATGGGAGAGCGAAAATGCGGCAGTCTCCACTCACAAACATTCTTCCTCACTAAACATGACCTCCCTTCTCCACTCTCCTCTCAATGGGAGAGCGAAAATGCGGCAGTCTCCACTCACAAACATTCTTCCTCACTAAACATGACCTCCCTTCTCCACTCTCCTCTCAATGGGAGAGCGAAAATGCGGCAGTCTCCACTCACAAATCACAGGATGTTTTTATTTTTTTATGCCTGGACACAAAAATAATGTCAGAACGTTCCACCTCTGACCAAAGATAGTACGCCTTCCGGCGTAGGGCGTACTAACTTTGCTCCGACCGCTAGCCGTTTCAGACAACATGTGTAATGTTCGTATTGACAATAAAATGGATTTTAACCAGAAAGAACTTGAATTAGACTCTTCACTGTGGGACAATTAGGGGTGTCAGGTGTGGTTCTCTAAGAGGAACAACTCAGAATGTGTTCTCTCTTGAAATCATAGAGTAGTTTTTTTTTTAAAATATCAGAATTCAGCTCCCTCTTTCTTATTAGTGATGGAAGGAGCAACTTTCTGATACTAGTCATTAAAAGAATTATCAATTTTTTCCCCAAGACTGTTCAAATAAAATATATAAAAAAAACCTGAAGAAAGATTCAAAAGTAATCTCCCTTAAGCTTATGCACTTCAAAATACTTGAGCTCCGAGTGAAAGACCGAATTCGAAGTAAGTTCAAACACGAAACTAACACAGCAGACTAACACAAATGAAGTGCATTTTCATTCATAAAACTTGGATTTAAAGAAAGAAATCCGCAGACCTTCAGTTGAATCCGTCTGTCTTTGCTTTAAGCTAGTTTTTTTCCCCCCTCACTTCACCTCATCGTAAAGGGAGGGAATGGTTTGATGGCTGGAGTTGTCGTCCAGTGGGTGTACATGACAACTTACCTGGTGTGGATAGCGAAAGCGGCCAACTGTCACACATTCACACTTTGTGTAATCAATGCTCCCCTCGAGCGGTGCTCATATGCACCACTGAACAGCGTCACGGACCAGCGCCCAAGCAATATTCAGGCAGCCAAGCTGAAGTAACTGGAACTGGTTTCACATCCAAACCATATATTTTCACAGATCAGAAAGGGGGGGGGGGGAGGAGAGAGAGAGAGAGAGAGAGAGAGAGAGAGAGAGAGAGAGAGAGAACGTGGGTTACATGAGTTGGTCGTCTTCTCCTGGAAGCCCCACACACCCTCACCGTCAACTCCCCGCCACTTCACCCAACCCCCCCCCCCCCTCTCTCTCTCTCTCTCTCTCTCTCTCTCTCTCTCTCTCTCTCTCTCTCTCTCTCAAAGTCTTCCACCCACACACACCGACAACCACCTCTTTCTCCCTTCCCCCTCCCCCCTCCCCCTCCCCCACTCCTCTCATCTTTCTCTCGTACTGGCCATGCATTGACGCAGTTCCAGCTGTGTGGTGTCCTTGACATTAACACCGTGAAATAGCCGAGCATGAAGGATGAATTGAACCTTTAGTCAGCTCGTATTGCAGTCAACGGTGTGGAGGAGAGAGAGAGAGAGAGAGGAGAGAGAGAGAGAGAGAGAGAGAGATGAGAGAGAGAGAGAGCGAACGAACGAACGAACGAATGTTATTTTAAGAGGGTAATGGACTAAGTATGAATGCTTTTTTACATCCAGCCCTCTGGGCAAGAAAACAAAAATCGATATATAGTAAAAAGCAAATCAAACAAACACACATGAAAAAAAATGCAACAATTGCTTGCATGAGAACCTTTGACAAAAAGAAGAAAGAAGAAACCAATAAACACCACCACCACCACTACCAACAACAACAAGAAACAAAAACAAAATGATCTGGGCAAGAGGGGGGGGGGGGTGAATGGAGAGAGAAAGAGAGAGAGAGAGAGAGAGAGAGGAGAGAGAGAGGAGAGAGAGAGAGAGAGAGAGAGAGAGGGAGAATTGTGGAGATTGTATTCGTGAGTGAGACAGGAATGTGAGCAATGAAACAGGGTGTGGGACGTGAAGGAGGAATCGCGGGTGTTTCAACGTTTGCCTCCATAGCCTACAGGCCTGTGTGCCGCTAGAGAAGGTAAATATGTTTGTTCACGACCACCCATCTTATCTTGCACGAAAACCCCCCTTTTCACAAACAAATCACGTCCTTCTCATGTCACTTTTTACCAAAATTAACACCTGTTTTACAACCAAACTTAACATGCAAAAACCGCCAAAATTGACGTAATCAGTACTTTAAAAATGGGGGGCTTACGTGCAAGATAAGATTTGGTGATCGTGAACAAACATATTTACCTTCTCTCCGGGGCATAAAATCAATATTAGCCGGTGGCTGCGTTGCACGCTCTGCTGCACAGGAGGCCTGCAGCTAATACTGCATTATTAATCATCACGTGGTGGGCTGAGCTGTCACGTGTGCACGTTCAACCAATTGACAGGGGGTATGACATCATTTCTGCCGGGACATTGAGCCTGCAGGCCCAGCTCTCATTCTTGAGCGGGCTGTCTATGAGTCAAGTTGTGTGTTATTGCTGCACTGAACAAAAAATGGCAGAGTCAAACCTGGAAGCTGGTTTGTCTTCACAAGAGACTGCAATGAATGTTAGTTCTCAAGAAAGCCAAACTGAACATTTGCTGTATTCGGATGAGCAAAAAGAACTAATATTGAAATACAAAAAGTATTATCGGGAAATGATTTTGTATCTTGAAAAATTAGAACGTGACGAGCCTTGCTCAAAACCAACCCGGCCAAACGAGACCCTAAATCTTTTGGAAACGAAGCAAGGAAAACGTGAAATGACAGTAAGTGAACTGGATGTTTTTTTACGTAATTGTTTTGCAGAGCAACTTGATGATGAGTCGATTGAAGAAGGTTTTTTATGAGGTTGAAAAACATAAGTGAAATTACGCCTGTTTTACTGAAAGCCAGTTTTGAGATCAAAGCTGGGAATCGTAAAACTCTTCTACAATCTTTGTTTTAGGCCATTAGCTTGAAAGAACAAAAACTGTTTTAAAAAAAATCTAATCCAAAAGTGTCCTGGGAGAATTATTTGAAAACTGAAATTCTGATTGAACCCACGCTGTGTAGAAAAATGATGGAATTATCATTTTGTTTTTTCTATACTCAAAGTTTCACAAGTTTGGGAAAATTTTAATTCACAGCTTGTATGAGAAAAAAGCTCTTTTTAAAAAATATATACAAAGTAACGCTGGCAGAGGGGTTTTTAAACGCGGCCTTTGGCTAGTTGCTGTGAAAAAATCAATACTGGCCGAGGAAGCATGCTCCAGCTAAAGACTAAAAATACACAGCACTGTGCCGGCATCGGTAGATTTTTCTGTGCCCTAGAAAGCCCTTAACAGGGCAAAAAAATACACCAGAACTATGTCGCGCATCGGGGGGATTTTGCCGCGAAATAGAAAGGTGATCCTTAACAGGGCTAAAAATACCCCAGAACTGTGTCGCGTGTTTGGGAGATTTTGCTGTAGCCTAGAAAGGCCCTCAACAGGGCTAAAAATACGCAGAACTGTGTCGCGGTCGGTAAATTTTGTGTGGCCTAGAAAGGTCTCAACAGGGCTAAAAACAATAAAAGGGAGGTAACTCCTGCAACCACACCCCACCTACACACCACCCCCCACCACTCACGCACACACCCCCCCACCCACCCCCACCCACTCACGCACACACTATCCTACCCCCACACCCACTCACGCACACACACACCCCAACCCCTTTTTCACTCAGCAACCCCACCCCCGCTCACCCCCAACAACACATATAACTTCTTCTGATTCTTGCGCAAAAAAAGAGTAACTGATTACTTAATTTTTTAATTTATGATTTTAATCTGGTTTAAAAAATGAAGCGAAGTAGCTACAGAGTTATTAATTACTTTACGAGTTGGATTGGGGAGGGGAGGCTGATAGAGAAGAGTTAAAGGGCAGGTTTGAAGAATTAATTATGATCTTTTTGAGCGCATAAATATGCAAGAAGCGTGAAGCAGGCCATCTTTAAAATACCAGATTCTTGGCCCAACCGGTTATAAAGTTGTTTGCCATTTTAGTTGATAATATGGGCCCTGAAGATGTTAATCTGTCTGTTTCTACTGGCTTAAAGGGAGAAAGTATTCGCTTTAATGAAGATCAGGTTTTACGATTAGAAAAGATATGAATAACGCTGAATTTACAATTATTTTTTTATTTATTTTTGATTTAAAAATGGCTGTCAAATCAGTGAATCTGATTTAAAGAATTGTAATGAACTATTTGATGAAACAATGAAAGTGTTAAACATTGATTTTAGTGAATTTGGTTTTGAGAATGATGTAAACAATATAAAAAAAGATCATAGTAAACTATTTGACGAAGCAATCAAAGTGATGAACATTGGACTGTAGTGATCAGAAAAAGCTAAAATATTAGCAGGTGTTATTGTAAGGTTAACGTGTCTTGAAGTGTTGCAACGCTTGGGCGAGAATAAAGCCTGTTTTACTTACTTTTATTTACATTTATTTTTTTAATTTACGTAAATATTGTGGCTTTAAAAATGACGGCCAAAAAAACGGAGAAACCAAGGTTGGAAAAATATATACGATGGGAAGAAACATTTGACAGCAATGAACAATTAAGCAATACGTTTAGTGAAGTAGACAGGATATTATTACCTACGGTTCAGGAAAGCGTGCACATGTATTTCTAAAATTTACCAGAGTTTCTTCAGTTTGGCCAATAAATGTGTTTTTAACCCCTTTTGATTGATTATGTTAACCCCCTGAGGCGTAACAAGAAGTTGGGTTTAACTAAACAGAAAGAAGTTATTAGTTTAAACGACTTAATTTGATGGGCTGATTTACATGCTTACCAATTTAACCATGCAAGTGAGGAGGAAAAGTTAAGGGGTTTGGCTGGTCTGAAGGAACAGCCCTTAAAATAGATTAAAGCAAAAAAAAGTTCTATCCTTTATAGTTGGCAATTTTTACTTCCTCTCCCAAAAGAGTTAAAACGAGCAGTCTTAAAATAATAATTCTGACAAATTGTGTTTTAGGGGTGTGTTTTAGCGCATTTACACCCTGTTAAAAATCATGCAAACAGAGTCTCCAATTAGAACTTTTAAGCAAGAGCTAAACTTTGATAACTAACCTTTCGTAAGTATAGAAAGTATATTTCAGTTTGAAGAGCAAAAAAAAACCCAATCACCGTAAACGTATACACAATGGTCTGTAGTAGACAATCTACAGCCTTAAGGATCTCCCCAAATGCTCCTACTTTAGGTGAACCACTTAACAAAATGTTGACTTGACCCTGTTTGCATATAGTACAAAGAGCCACTTGTATTAATCAGAACAATAAGCAGATGTTAGCCTTTACTACAAATTCTGCTAAATAGGAGCTTTGTAGAAGGTGTTTAGTTAGAATTCTGTATAGAAGCAGCTGCCAGTATAAGAAACATTGTAAAAGTTTTGTTTGACTGTGAAACCCAACTCCTCACACCTAAATAGGGTCTAAAGTTAGTTTTAAAAATGTACACAAAATGCAGATGAGTCATACGTGGTTTATGCTGACTTTGAATCAATCTTACCCCAGTACTATGGCCCCCAACAACAAGAACAAAAAACAACCTTATTAACCACCATCAGATCTGTTCTTATGCCTTTATTGTTGTTAGGTCAGATGGGGCACAACACACCCCGAGATTTACAGAGGCCCCCAACGCAGCTAGTAGGGTTTTTTGAGCAGATGAAACAACTTTGCAATCAGTTATCCAATGAACTGAACCTTTCAGACATTGTTATGACTCTGAAGAGCAAGAACGTTATGATCAGCCCCTCACTGTTGGATTTGCGGCTTAGAGCTTAACGCCCAACAGTAAAAACGCGAAGTAAGAGACCACGATCACATTACTGGAAAGTTCAGGGGGGCTGCGCACAAAAAATTGTAATCTTCAACTTAGGGTTGATCCTAAGAAATGGAAACTGCCCCATCTTCTTTCATAAATTACGAGGCTACGATTTCATTTTATATGCAAGCAGTGACTTCTGAATTAAGAGGGGGTTACTGCATTGACAGTGTCAGAAAAGTACATGACTTTTACTCTTGACTGTTTATCCTTTTATGACTCTGCCCAACATCTGATGGCAGTTTGGATAAGTTAGCAGGATCTTACAAGACTTTCCAATCACTAAACAATATTTTGACCATCTTTAGTACGTTAAAGGTGTTATCCTTATAAATACATGAATGTGGGACAGGTTTGATGAAGACTCACTTCCTCCTAAAGGCGCTTTCTTTTCTAGTCTTAGAGGCAAAGAATAAACTGACTCTGAATATGAATACGACAGAAAGCCTGGACAGAATTACACTGTCGAACGATGGGCAACTATCACGATCAGTATCTATGGTGACGTGTGTTTATTGGCAGACGTGTTTGAAAATTACAGATCTACATGCATGAAACATTACAGCTTAGACTCATCACATTACATCTCTTTCCCCCGGCTTTTTGGGATGCTTTCTTAAAGTCTACAACATTCAGATTGACTTAATTTTGATCTACCCACACTTCAGATGATTGAGACAGCTAAGGGGTGGTATTAGCATGGCCTCACATCCTTACTGCAAAGCCCAAAAACAAGTATTTAGACGACTATGATCCCACTAAACCCTCCAACTATCTAATGTACTTAGACGCCAACAATCTGTATGGATGGGCCATGAGTCAACCCCTTCCACTGGAAACTTTTTCAATGATTTTAAAAGGACCTATTTTTGTTAATATTGTTTTAGGAATGCTGTCAGAGCTTCCTCTGATAATCCAATAGGACTAATCTTGGAAGTAGACTTAGAATATCCTAAAAAAATTACACGATTCACAACGATTACCCCTAGCGCAGAAAGATTAAAGATGAGTCCTATCGAACCGCCTTAAAATTGTGCCTAATCTTTGGCATAAAACTAAATTATGAGCCATTATAGACTCCTAAGTTTTACCTAAAGCACGGACTAAGCTGACAGTGTTCACGAGTAAATTTTCCCGTGATCAAGAGCCTTTATGGGGCATACATCAAGAAGAATACTGATCTTAGAACCCCAAACCATGACGTTCAGAAAGACTTCTTTAAACTGATGAAAACAGCTGTTTTGGGAAAACTATGGAAAATCCACACAAACGTAAAGATGTGAAATTAGTTACAAAAGGAAAAAAAAAGCAATTAAACTGGTCTCTAAACCTAACTATCAAGACTTTAGAAGATTAAACGACAGCCTGGTTGGCATTATGATGAAGAAAAAGGATGTTAAGTAGACAAAGCCGGTGTTTATTGGCTTTAATGTATTAGAGTTGTCGAAGTTATTGATGTTAGAATTTTGTACGACTACTTTAAACGCTGTACCCCGAAGCAGAGTCCTTTACACAGACACTGATCTTTTATTTAGAGTCCCAACTGAAGACTTTTAAAGACTTAGAAACTGGGTAGCTAAAGGAACTGATGGGCGGGGACGACACATGCGGGTATCCAAAGGCTCACTTTACATTCAACTGTGAACAAGAAAGTAATTGGAAAGATGAAGGATGAACTTAATGGGACAGTTATAAAGAATATGTTGGGTTGCGGTCAAAGATGTATAGCGTTGCTAGCCAGACTTCTGTAATGAAAAAAGGCTAAGGGCATAAGTAAAGAAGTTGTAAAAAAAAATATAACTCACGATAACTACAAGCAAGCTTCTTTGAAAACAAAGTTTTTTTATCACACAAAAGTTAATCTGCGCTCTACTCTTCATCAAGTAAACACAACTGCAGTTAATAACAAATCACTAGTCTCTAACAATAACAAGAGAATTACGTTAATCCTGAGTTTCCATATGCTGTAGGGCATTGGAGAACTTTAAAAGATTAACTTGACTTACTTGGCTTGTACTTAACTTAAGAACCTAACTAGTTTTAACTTAAGAACTTAACTAGTACTTATTAAGAATTAACAAGAACTTAAAACTAGAACTTATTTTTTGCACTTACTTGTAATTTACTTGCACTTAACTTAAAAAGTACTTTTTATAACTAATTAATTGACTTATCTAGTTTTATCTAGTTCTTAAAAAACTATTTCATAGAAAAAAGGGTTACCCGAGGAGGTTGTACTTTTTTTGCAGAGCTGGTTCTTCTTCTTTTACTGTGGGGGCTTGTGACTTTGTTGCTAGGTATGACGTTAGGTATTGTATGCTAAAACCCCAAAAACAGCAACAATACATAAGATATTTATCGTTTATTGTGATTGGGTTGTTAAATTTTGTTGTTGTTGGCGGTGGCGGCGATGTGTATACTATCTAACAATCGGGTTTTTATTGTTTGTATTGGGGTGTGTTTTTGGGCTTATTGTGTTTATTGTTGTTCGATTTCGCATGT
>CM031625.1:15964367-15971615 GCA_018398815.1 Conus ventricosus | reverse complement strand
AGGAAAATTAACATTTTAAAAATAGTGTACCGTAAGAAAGTGGCGACTTTTTTGGGGTATGTGGGCGGGGTAGAAACCTGCCAAATTTTCTAAATTAACCCAATGGGGCCTGGTTGTCTCAGTTACCCAAAGGGGAGTTAAAGGAAAGACGAATGCAATTTGTTTTAAGGGCAATCCATCTACAGTTTTAAGAGCACTGCCATCAACTAGGTTGGGGTTTTTGCGACTATCAGTTAAACACGTTTGGTGAAAACAGTCAATTTAAAGAATTAGTTGATGGGCCTATAAAATTCATTGGATGTAAAAATAACTAACCAAGATGGAAAGCCAGTTGTTTGTTCAGATTTATTAATGGTGCTTGAAGTAGAAAGGCCAGACTGTTTGCCATAGATTTTTTATGTCATAGGGTCTCAAGTTAAAACCCAGGGGTGTCAGTAATGTGGCCAGATGCGAAGATTTTTGACTTTTTTTATAATGTTTTTATGCCCCGGGAGAGAAGGTAAATATTTTTTGTTCACGATCACCAACTTATCTTGCACGTAAGCCCCCCATTTTAAAGTACGATTACGTCAATTTTGGCGGTTTTGCATGTTAAGTTTGGTTGTAAAACAGGTGTTAATTTTGGTAAAAGTGACATGAGAAAAGGGCGTGATTTGTTTGTGAAAAGGGGGTTTTCGTGCAAGATAAGATGGGTGGTCGTGAAACAAACATATTTTACCTTTTTCTCCGTCCACGCCTCCATAGCCTACAGCCTGTGTGCCACTCTACAGCCTTCATAGCCTACAGGCTGTGTGCACACTCCAGCCTCCATAGCCTACAGGCCTGTGTGCCACACTACAGCGTCCATTTGCCTACAGGCCTGTGTGCCACTCTACAGCCTTCATAGCCTACAAGCCTGTGTGCCACTCCACAGCCTCCTAGCCTACAGGCCTGTGTGCCACTCTACAGCCTTCATAGCCTACAGGCCTGTGGCCCCTCTCAGCCTTCATAGCCTACAGGCCTTTGTGCCACTCTACAGCCTTCATAGCCTTTTAAGCCTATGCGCCACACTGCAAATGTACTCAGTTCTGACAAAAACAGGGCACCACAATCACAAAAAGACTTTCTCTCAAACAGGCTGTAAATATTGATAATGCAGTAGAGAGGACAATCTCTATAGCGCCCATCGTAACAAGATATATAGGCTACAGGGGACTTTACAGTTTTAACAATTCATCTAAAAAATTTTCGCAGGACGCACGCACAACCACGCACGCACGCACGCACGCACGCACGCACGCACGCACGACGCACCCACACACACACCACAATTCTGCGTTCCCAAATCATAAACATATGCAAACCCCACCACACACACACACACACACACCACACACACACACACCACACACACCACACACACACACTGGGACACAATGTTGCACGCACAGGGCACTTACACTGTATAACACGCTGAACAGCTGTTCGTACACGAGCGAAGTGTGTGCAAGTTTATGCGTGGTAATTGTGGGAATAAATTCAGGTGGTGTTCTGCAACAGGCGTGGGGCGACCCCGCCGTGCGATAGAGACGGCAATCGTTGACCCGTTCACGACGAGCCGTTCCCTGGTGACGGCAACTCAGTCGACCCGTTCACGACGAGCCGTTCCCTGGTGACGGCAACTCAGTCGACCCGTTCACGACGAGCCGTGCCCTGGTTACGGCAACTCTGCTGTTCTCCCTGGGCGTGTCGTGCCTCCGTGACGGCACATCTATAAAAAAAAAAATCCTCTGTTCTCTCGTCTACCGTCTAAGGGATGCAGCTGCCCTAAATATACTGAATTCCATAAAAAAGTCGAAAAATTGAAAGGCTTTTTTTTCGGGTGAAAAGGGGTGAATATACAATATTGAACCATTGTGGCAAGTTGTTTGGGTCCATGACTCACGTGCAGTGAAAAAATTGTGTGAGCAACACATCATTCCCGGCATTGGAGGGTCAACAAAAATGGCAAACTGGTTGCTGCATGTGAGGCACGTGCACACCATGCAGAGCAAAGTTAACCAGCGACAAGTACGCAGGCATGCAGCCTTTATAAAGCCGCGCTACAAGGTTCAGATAACAACTTGCTGTCTGAGCGCTACAGAGATGCCAAGACTACGAGCAGAGGAACGCAATCGTGCCCTAGGCCATCTGGAGGCTGGTGTGGATGCCAGGCAGGTCGCCAACATCTTTAACGTCCACATCTCAACCATCTATCGTCTGCAGCACCGCATGCGAGTCACTGGTACCACTGATGATCGTCCCCGGCCAGGCCGTCCTCGGGTCACCACACCAAGAGAGGATCGCCATTTTGTTCGAACCCATCTGCGGGACAGGCAGCAAACAGCCGCTAACACTGCTCGACAGGTGCCTGGGAATCTCCAGCAACGAATCAGCCTCAACACTGTGCGGCGGCGTCTTCAGGAGAACGGGCTGGCATGTAGGCGTCCTCACAGAGGTCCGGTACTGACACCAAGACACCGGCAGGACAGGCTGCAGTGGGCACAAGCCCGAATCAACTGGCGCATGCAGCAGTGGGGATGCATACTGTTCTCAGATGAGAGCCGTTTTTGTATTGACATGGCTGACGGTCGTGTCAGAATGTGGCGTCGACCTGGTGAACGCTATGCTGACTCCTGTGTGGTAGAGCGGAACCCCTGGGGAGGCCCGAACGTTATGATATGGGGTGCAATTGGCATTAACCACGCCATAGGACCAGTCATCTTTCAGAACATTGGTCCTGGTCGTGGACAGGGTGTCAATGCACAGCGCTACATCCACCAAGTGCTCAGACCCCATGTCGTTCCGTTTTTTGGGCAACACCCAAACTGGACATTCCAACAGGACAATGCAAGACCACACACAGCCAGGGCCACCCAGCAATTTCTTCAGCATAACAACGTCATTGTGCTGCCCTGGCCAGCCCTCAGTCCCGATTTAAACCCAATAGAACATTTTTGGGATGAACTTGGCAGACGGTTGGACCTCCTGCGTCCACGACCAGCAACAGCGGCTCAACTTCACCAGGCCATCGTCCATGTGTGGGCTGGTGTGCCAAGGGGACGCATCAACCACCTGGTCCACTCAATGAGCCGCAGGTGTCAAGCAGTTGTCCATGCAAATGGTGGCCACACACGGTATTAGGACTTCAAGCTGGTTTGTCACGTGACCTTGGATTTTCCACACAAAAGACATATTGCTGATGACATTTTCACACATTACCGGTGTAATGAATCAAATCACGTTGAATTTTCGCTTCCACTCTGTACAATTGTGACCAATAAAATTCGCCCCTAACCTTCAGCTTGTTTTGCTTTCGCGTTTTTTTATGGAAGTCAGTATATTTAGAACAGGGTTCTAGCCATTGGAAGGATAAGTTTACAAGCACTAGCGATGACCTTTGTGACCCCAGTGTAGTCCGAACAAAGAGACCCGTCTGGCACTGGGAATTTCTGCAAAAGGCACGTGTGGAATTTCCTGCCTCGCCAACATATTAGGCAGAAGAAGAATGACATGGGATGTTAGAATTGGTTCAGCAAAGTGGTTCAGAGGATGAGGGGGTAAAGGTGTACAAGTTTATCGAAAAAAAATTCTGAGCTTGATTTAGTTGCTCTGTGTATTTAATAGTTTTAAAAGTCGTATCGTCAGAAGCCCAAAACAGTGAAAAGTGTGTGCAGTGTGCGATGATTTTTCCTTTAAAATAAAATCTCTTGGATTTCACATTTTGAATACCTCAGGCTTTCTTTGCATCTATTCAAAGAAAGAGCGAAATTTTATGCCCCTTTTCTTCCTCATTTGCTGTTGTCATACTAACCAAACGAACGTAAACAAGACTGTGTTCTCCTACGTTTTACTTATGTTGTCTCCGTAACTGTAGTGTTGCTATTTAACCCAAAATGTATTTAAGTCTATGGTCATTGCAAAGTGCGCGTTTTACCCTTTCCATTAATATATAATAATTGCTTGTTAGGTTTATACTAGGGGACGTAAAATAAAATTAAAAAGTGCAAAAATCGCGCGTCTGCAACGGTTCTGGGCACGCGCGGTGCACGCGTCTGCAGGGAAGTGACGTTGCTCTGCTACGCATGTCGCAAAAGTGTTACACAGATAAGTTTTTTATGTACAGACTTAAACATTGTAAGCAATGTCTACGTTTACAAGCTCAGCTACAATGGCTCGGTTTTGAATAAGAAAGAACCGCGCGTAATCTTCAGTCTTTAAAACTCTCACTTCTTCATGGTCAACCCGTTGCTTTACAGAGCCAAGAGCTCTACGCTGGGATGAGCTGACTTAGTGTCCTTCACTGGATGTAAGACTCTCTGCATCGCAGCTGCATCCTTCCTCCAAGTAGCCCAACCAACAGACAGCAGCTCCTGTGGCGCACCTTCCACAATTACAAGAATATGAAGTCCGAACCAGCCGCCGTGGCGAAGTGGTTAGCGTCGCTGACTCACAGCTGGGAGGTCGTTGGTTCGATTTATATGAGAGTCATATGGGATTTTTCTGCCCCGACCGGCTCCTACCCAGAGTGGAGTTTGCTACGGGTTCAGTTGGGAAGACTGGGACCACACGGTCGAGTTTCATCCACTTAATGGATGCGTCTCTGAGAGTGTTGCTCAAATCTCCCGACGAACATTGCATGTGTCTGCATCTCTTGGGCCTAATTGACGCCAGGATTTATTATGAAAGCAAGCGTAAGGTAGAGCCCTGTCATGCAGTCTCAGCTCTGAACGGAAATCCGTAGCATCATCTTCATCATACTCATTCACATCGATCAGTATTGGAAAGAAAAGTCTCAAATTCTGTGGCCCTTCATGCCCTGTTCTCATGGTGATCTGAGGTTCAATATCTCCTGCACATCTATGGCCTTGGTTTGATTCCGTCGGAGTCACTGGTATCGGCAAATTCATGGGAGCTGTCGTTGGACGGACGTGGCGGTGCCCTCCAGAGGGAGAACTCACTCACGCCGGCTCCGCCACTTAGCAGTAATTGTCGTCAGTAGGGGGCTTAGTAAGTGGTGTATTGCATATGTCGGATCAGAACAGGCGCCACTGAACACCACCGAAGTGACTCGGTGGTAGTGTAGTGTCTCTTTCGGTGGGTTGCCTCCTGACGACTTGACATTGACTGCTCCCTGTGGATTGCCGGTGCCAGGGCTGCAGCGGGACTGACCGGGCTGTGGTGTGGACATGCGGCTCGGAATGAGCGGCGAGTGTGCACTGTTACCGAGGTGGCGCAGAAGATAGGACAGCAAAAAAAAAAAAAAAAAAAGAGAGAGAGAGAGTAGAAAGAAACTCGTTGAGAGCGTGGCAGCAGAGAGTCCTCAGAAGAGAAGCCCCCTTCAAGCAAGTGTTTCGGCTCTTATCTCCTGACACTCTAGGTGGGTTGGGCCACAACCGGTTCATGACTTCGGATGTCCCTCTGCTGCCCCTTTTTTCCCCATCTTGGGACGAGCCATGGCTGGGATTCGAACCCATGACCCTCTGGACATGCTCATTTTCCACTTAATGACTCGCACTCTAACCACTGAGCCACTGGGGCACCTGATATTTGTAGGAAATTTAAGCCTTATGAAGTTCACTTTTGTTCCTCCTTGACCATATCCAGCTTGAACACCCCTCTGCCGCTTCTGCCATTGCTTTCAGGGCTCTGTTTTTTTCCCTCCCTGCAACTGAGAGCTGTTTCATGAGGCTGTATGCAGACGTTCCTACAAACCCCCTAGCTCCAATTTCTGCAGTGAGGACTTTGACCTGATAGCCTTCTCTCTTCAGGCTGTTTGCCAGATCAGCATACTTTTCAGTCTTGTAGATTTGAGCTGCCTCCATTCTGTTCTTATATGGCACCGTGAGCTCGATCATGATCAGCTGCTTGGTTGACTGAGAGTGGACTACTATGTCTGGTCTCATGCCACTATTTCTGATGATCTCTGGGTGACTCTTCCATTCTGGGAGGTCTGCAGTGCACTCCCAGTCATCTGCCCCGTCCAGCAGACTCTGCCTGCATGTTCCGAGTGGCATGATTTGCTACCTCCTGCCGTGAAGAATGTTGCGGGTGCTTTTGGAGTCCTGATTTTCCTTTTTGTGGTGTTGGTACTAGCCCAAACTGCTTGTACAATCTCTTTGAGCACTTGGTTGTGCCTCCATGTGTACCTTCCTTGAGCCAGGGCTACTTTACATGAGCTTAGGACATGCTCCACTGTTTGTTTTTCATGGCAGAGGGGCATGCAGGATCGTCTGTTTTCCCCCACTTCACCAGGTTTGCATTTGAGGGCAGAAGGTCATATGCAGATCTGAGAATGAAGCTGATCCTGAGAGGGGCCATGTGCCAAATGTCATTCCAAGTTAGACTTCTTTGGAGTGCATTCTCCCACGTTGTCCATTGCCCTTGCTGGCTCTGCTGGACTGCTTTTTGGAGTCTTTTTTTGGTCTTCTTCTTTTCTCATCTCCTGAATCATCATGTCTCTTTTGGCTTTTCCTTTGGCCTTTGACCACCATTCAGTTTTGGTCACCCCCAGACCTTGTCTGTTGGTCTCTGTGTGTCCTGTTATTTCTCTGATCTTGAGACTTTCTTTTGCAGAATTCATCGCCTCTTGAACTCTCCATTTCTGCCTGTCTTCAGCTGGGGCTTGATTGCTTCTACCACCTTGTCTCCTGAGTCCTCCAGCATGCTTTGAAGTCTGATCTTCCCTGCTTTGTATTCCTCCAGGATGGATTTCAAAGGTAGTTTCAGCTTTGCTTGGCGACAGTACAGCGCTATGTCAGTCAGACAGGGTGGGACACCAAGCCATTTCCTTGTGAACTTGTTGATTTTGGCTTCCATTGCCTCCACTATGCTGGTGCAGATGTCGTATATCATCAGAGGCCATAGAAGCTTTGGTATCAGCATGAACTGCAGACACCAGACCTTGTATTTGCCAGGGAGCCCACATTGGTCAATGGTCTCCAAGCCTTCTTCCGACATCTGTTTGGTTTCTTTTGCTCTTTGTATGTCTTTCAGGGTATCATCATACCATCTTCCAAGGCTCTTGACTGGTTCTTCTGTGACTGTTGGAATGGCCTGGTTGGCAACACTGAAGACCACAGATTCGGCCACTTTTCCTTTCCTCAGTGAGAGACTCCGTGATTTCTTTGGCTTGAACTTCATTCTGGATAAAGCAACTATGTCGTCCAGCCTCTCCAGCACATGACGTGTCTCGTCTTCTCTGGATGAAATCACTGTAGTGTCATCCAT
>CM031625.1:15930902-15943402 GCA_018398815.1 Conus ventricosus | reverse complement strand
AAAGGCCGCAGCCTTTGCAAGAGGTGGATAAGGTCGTCAGGGAAACGACCTGCAGTGGAACCAAAAGGGATACAATCTGAAGAGGGTGGAGTGGCAGCCTATGGCTAGCACAGGACAGCTGACCAGTAGTCAGGGATGGAGTGGCACTAAGGCTTGAGTGTTCGTTTACCAGTGGAAGAAGGTGGATTGGCCAGCAGAGGGGTGAAAGTGTACGAAGACACTGGTTGTACATGCGGGATAGTAAGAATCAACGCTGTCGATAAGGGATTTTGACAGGGCAAATCCAGACCTGTACTCTAATCGATGGACTGTGAGGGAGTTTCCCAGTTGCCTAAGATAGAAGAACGTACCCCTTACATTCTCAGCGAGTTTCCCTGCGTTGGTGAGGAGAAACCCCAGGGATCTATCTATATAGGGGTTCATTGGAACACACTACCTCTCCAGGGCAAGGATCCAGGGGATCTGAGTTGTTATGACTGCTAGCAGGGCAGCAGTTCAGACACGGAGCAAGAAGGAGGAAAAGGATTGTTAAACCGTTAGTTGTTCCAGGCAGAAGTCGGCAAAGACGTTCCGCCTGATAGAGTTTAGGGCAGCAACAGGAACAAGAAAACCCTTCGCTCGTGAATCATGGGAGTTGGCAAGAGGTATGAGAGAAACAGGAGGTTAGAGGAGGTGAGACAAGAATTACTTGTAAAGGCGGGCCTGTTGTACCAGTGTTCACCAAGGGAATACAGTTAAGGTGACCACACAGTTAGAGGTACCAGCGAGTTATCGTGACACAGCATGTCATGTTCCACGACCGCCATGGCTAGTCATCTCGGCTCCGGTAAAACGGCTGCGAGTCTTTGATGATTTACATAGGCGCAGCAGCAATCATTGATGAGGTGAAGGAGACCCCAGCAGAAGATGGGAAAGATTTTGTTACCTAAGATTTCCAGAAGAGTCATACAGGGATGTGTCACTGTATGAAGGCTAGAACAGTAAGGAGTTTCCTAGGTTTTGTTGTCGTAGGCTACACAAGCAGCCAGAAAGGGGAAAGGAGGAGAAAGATGATGAATTCAGAGAGACCAAAGACCAAGAACAAATCAGGAGTCTGCTAGGTTGTATTGGGTTCTATAGGGAGTTTGTCCCTAAAATTGGCTGCAATCACGAGTCCCACGTCGTGATTATGTAAGCAGGCAACCGCAGTGGTCGCGTGGTCCAGACGCTGCAGAGCAAGCAACTGCAGACGTGTTTGGAAAAGACTAGGTATTCCCGTCCCATCTTGAAGCTACACACACATGTCCAAACCATTCTTGTTGCTGACTGATGCATCGGTGGTGGGATAGGGAGTAGTTGTTAAAGGAGCAAAGAAGGGTCGAGTTTCCTGTGATAATGCTAGCAGGAAGTTGACAAAGAGTGAAGAAGGTAGCGCACGGTGAGAATGAGAAGTTTTTAGGGCTGTCTGAGGGCCGTGGCACGATCAAATTCCACAAATACTGTAAGGAAGAGTTCGTGATCGAGACAAGATCACCAACCACTCAAATTCCAGCAGAGGCACAGCTGAAAAACAGCAGGTTCTGCGTTGGCAATGGCAATTGCAGCCCTACAGGTATTCGAGTGCAGTACATTCCAGGTCGAACAGAATGTCGGAGCTGACTAAATTAAGTCGTGTAGTCTAGCAAGAGCTGCAACCCCGAGTAAGTCAGTCATATCCAGGGTCTTTGTAGATAATATGAGTGAATCCAGTATATGTTGATTGGATATGGGTTTCATACCAGGTTGGCTATGTTCATATATTTTTTGTGTGAGACATGTATCAAATTTTTCTTTGTGAGACTTGTTCATGAGGTGTAGTTATGCTTGGAGCATACAGTCCGCTTGTGTATGAAGCATAATTTTGCAATAAGTGAGGATGGATAATACCACAGTGAAGTGGTCAAGGAACGTGTCACGGACAAAAAAATGAAACAACTAACTTGGGGGGAAACAACCAACTTGGGGGGAACAACCTAACTTGGGGGAGTCGCCAGTCCATTATTTCGGACCTAATCCAAACTCAAACATTCTAGGGTCAGAAGACGGTCCCATAGGTCGGGTCCGGCCAAATAAGCATAGAGGAAGAGGCCAACAGAAGACGTCTTTCCGGCTATACGGGCCTAAGCAGCTTTGACCGACGCCTCGATGTCAAGCGAGACGAGTCCAGAGCCGAGCTCAAGCTCATCTAGCCACTATTGAGGAACCAACGTCAATGTAACACGGACGACGTGGGGCCTCACCCAGACTCAGCCTGTCCAATTTAGATTGACCAGTGCCACCACTTAAGCCACACCGCGCCATGAAGTAGGAAGGGGGGAAGGTAGTGTGTGGAGGGGGGTGAAACTGGCTAATCAATTAAATGACCAATTGACCACCCACAGATAGTAAGGCGTGTAGACGGGACGTCATGATTTGAACGTCCAATGGAAATAGAGGAGACAACTTCGGATCAAGGGTAAAAAATACTGACCAATGAACTGCCCTTGTGACACGGGGTTTAGAGCCATAAAAGGAATGTGGAGTGAGAAGGAGAAGAGTGAGAAAAAAACGAACAGACAGAGAGAGAGGGGGAAAGTCTGGGGGAGTAGGCTCTCGCCTACAGAAGGCAGGATATGAGAACTAAACAGAGACAGAGAGATGAGTGAGTTTTAGGTGTAGTCTCTGCATGAGGGAAAAGGCAGAGAGATGAAGAGAGGGCAGAACACAGGGAAGAACGAACAGAGAGAGGGAAGAGAGAGTTCGAGTGGAGCTCTGCAGGAAGAAGGGCAGAGAGAGAGAGAGATGAGGATAGAAGAAACCAATTTGAGAGAATAAGCATGAGATAGTCTGCAGAGGAAGGACTGAGGAGAGAGAGGAGAGAGAGAAAGTTGCTAATTTATGAAGAAGAAAAGAAAGAACAGAAAAAAAGAAAAGAAAAGCAACCATGTCCATTAGATAAGAGCAGACTAGAAGAGAGATAGAGAGAGAGAGAGTGCAATGGCGTTAATGCAGGAAGAAAGAAAGGAGAACTAGATCGAATGTTGATAGTCACTGTTCTACTAGACCCTAACCGGGTGTTCGACCTCATACCTGGCAGCGTCACTGTCGCCAAGCAGAACCACAGACCACGCCAACAGTCTCACCTGACCAGCGCCACAGACCATCACCAGTGCCGGCAGTTGTTTCGTTTTGTGAAAGTGACAGTAAAAAGAAAAAGAAAGAAAAGAAAGACAGTGATTCGGAATAGTTAAGATCACCTGGCCAGGTAAAGAGAAATCGTTTATCCCCGGGTTAGTTAAGATGTTTTAGATAAATGATTTTGTGAAGTTAAGGAAAGAGAGAATGTTTTATTTTTTTTGATTCTTTATGCATTGATGTTCTTTCTATGATCAGTATAGTAAAGTTTAGATTTTACTAGTGGTTTGATGTGACAATCATGATATTGAATGGATCGAAAGCAAGTTTGGGAGTGTGTTTGGGCTGTGCGTAGCCCTTCCTCCACGCATTACACCGAGGTTGACATTTTTGGGGCCCTGCCCAGGATATTCGGCCCTTTTATTATAATTGTTCAACTTCTCAGAGAGGAAGCTGGGGGGGATTCAAGTATTGAAATCCAAAGAAAAGGGGGGTTTTTTAAATGTTGCCCCAAGATATTAAATACTAGGCTTGGCTTGCTTCCAAGATGTTAATATAGGTTTGGCATTTCAGCCCCAGGTCCTTTCGCACGTTTTCCCTATAATTCGCTTCTGTTGGGTAGGCGCTGGGGTTTAAAAAAAAACTAACACGTTGTCCCAAGTATATATCTTAAAAGGATTGTGCTATTTCGTCAGTGTCGGGAAACCCCCAGTTTGGCTGTCGTGTAAATAAAATCTTGTTTTAGAAAAAAAAAAAAAGATATAATGGGGGAAGAAAAAGAACACCCCCATTGAACAACATTTTTTTGGGGTAGAAGAAGGGGTTCGCCGAAATTTAAAGAGCTGTTTTGAAAAAACAGATTTTTTCAGGTTTCGGCCCGAGTTTAAACCCAAATTTGAAAAAAGAGACAGCCGAGACCAGGGGAGTTGTTGAAGTTGGAGGTGTATAGAGAGGGGACGTTTGGGACGAAGGTGCAGGAGAAACAGGGGCTAGGGACGGTGGAAAGGCAAAGGGGACCAGGGGGGTTTTTGCAAAGTCGCAAACCCCCTGGTTTGGGGCAGAAGAAGGGCAAGGGGGAAATTTGGGGTTTCATTGTCACAAGAAAAGGGGCATGTGGCAGGGATTGTCGATGATTCCAGAAAGGGAGCGCCTTTTCAAGAGGTGGATAAGGGTCGCAAGGGAAGCCCCCAGTGGAACCAAAAGGGGTTCGTCTGAAGAGGGGGAGTGAGTTATGGCTAGCACTGGACGCAGTAGTGTCAGGGATAGAGGGCACTAGGCTGGTGGTTGTTACAGGGAAAAAGGGTGGGTTGGCCACGAGGGGAAGTGTTTCGAACATGGTTGTTCTGCGGGGAGTACGAACACGTGGTCGATAAAGGGGGTTGACGGCAAAACCAGACCCGTACTCTAAATCGATGGCATGTGAGGGGGTTTTCCCGTTGAAGATAGAATACGTACCCCTTACTTCTCAGGCGAGTTTGTCTGCGTTGGTTATGAGAAACCCCTTCAACGACATGAATCAATATGCGGAAATATTCCCAGGGCAAAGATCCAGGGGATCCTGAGTTGTTTACTGCTACAGGGGCAGCAGATTCAGACACACGAATCAAGAAGGAGAAAAGGTTGTTTAAACCGTAAGTATGTTCCAGGAAGAAGTCAGGGCATAGATGTGTCCCGCCTGAATGAGTAGGGCAGCACAGGACAACAAGACCCTTCGCTCGTGAAGTCTTGGGTAGTTGCAAGAGGTGGAGAGAAACAGGCGGTTAGAGGAGGTATCAGAATTTCTTGTGAAAGGCGGGCTGTATGTACCGAGTGTTCACCAAGGGGAAGACAGGTACGGTGACCACTTCGAGTAGTAGAGGTACCAGCGTGTTATCGTGACACTGGTCAAGTCAGTTGGGGCACGAGTCGCTCATGGCGGGTCCAATCTCGCGGCACCAGGCAAACAAGCTAACCGAAGTCTTTGATTGACTTTCATTGGCCAGGACAAATGGGCAGACCTCAAGCGTTTCTGTATGTCATGTGAAGAGTGTCCAAAGGTCAGCCACAAGAGGGGTGAAGGAGGAAGGGCGGCCTCTTAAAACAATCCCCCCGTTTAATTGACCACACCATCTAGGAGGGTGGCCCTATTTTGATCTGATGGGCCCAATCTCGCCTGTTCCAAAGGTGGGCACAGGTATGAGACAGTAAGTTGCAAGGGAAGGTTTGCAGTAGGCTAGGGTCGTCCCGAAGAAGCAATATGACCGAAGGTGAGGAAGCAATCCCTCAAGGCGGGCGGTCCAAAGTCCTGTAACTGCTTCCTCCCACGGGTCACAACAAGCGCTGATGCATTGGAAAAGGACCATTCACCATCACTGAAAAGGTCGATCGGGATTACTACCGAATTGAGGTGAATGGGGAACTAAAACATTTTCCATGCGAATTTTCCTTCCTCCTTTCTCCGAAATAAATTCCACGTTGAGACTCATCACATAGGCCAGCAGCAAATCATAGGATGAGGTGAAAGAGAGAGACCCAGCCGAAAGAAGGGGAGATTTTTGTTGTCCAATAAGTTTTCCAGGAGAGAGTCATACAGGGATGTGTTCACTGTATGAAGGCTAGACAGTAGAGTTTCCTAGAGTTTTGTTGTCGGAGGGCGACACCAAAGCAGCCGGAAGAGTAAAGGTGTGAGAAGAATGATGAATTCAGAGAGACCAAAAGACCAAAAACAGAAAGTCAGGCAGGATCTGCTAGGTTTTTAATTGGGTTCTATAGGAGTTTTGATCCAAACTTCGCAGCAATCACGATCCTCTAAGTATTTGGTCAAGGCAGGGAAACCGGGCAGGGTCGAGTGTTCCAGAGACGCTGCAGTAGCAAGCACTGCAGACGGTGTTTGGAAAAGGCAGGTTCCCCGTCCCATCATGAAGCCTACCAGATATGTCCAGAACCATTCTGTTGCGTACAGATGCATCAGGTGGTGGATAGTGTGCGGTATTGTTGCAGGAGCATTAAGGGGTCGAGTTACCTGTGAGATATGCTAGCATGGAAGTTTGACAAGTGTGAGGAAGGGTACGGCAAGAACGGTGAGAAGGAGTGTTTTAGAGCTGTCGTGAGGGCCGTGAAAGTTCCACAAATACGTTATGGGAAAGATTACGTGATTCGAGACGGATCATCAATCCACATTTCAAATACCTGCAGGAAAGGCGCATTGAAAAACAGCAGGGTTCTTGCGTTGGGGGAAATGGCACTGCCATGCCCTACAGGTATCGAGTGCAGTACTTCCCGGTCGACAGAATGTCGGAGCTGACTATTAAGTCGTGTCGTCTAGCAAAGGCTGCAACTCAGAGGAGTCTGTCCTATCCAGGGTCTTTGTTTGATAATATGTTTTGATTCCAGTTATTGTAATTGGATATGGGTTCATTCCCAGTTGGCTATGGTTTCATATTTATTTTTGTTGTGTGAAACTTGGTTTCCATATTTTCTTTGTGAGACTTGTTCATGAGGATGAGTTATGCTTGGAGCATACAGTCGCTTGTGTAGTGATGCATATTTGCAAATAAGTGAGGATGGAGATTCCTCAGTGAAGTGCCCCATGGATCGCGATCAATTATAATGGTGCTTTTCAAACTGATTGTGAAAAGAGGAGAGATGGCAAATCCCGCAGGTAGGTGGAATTGCTAAGTGCGGCACAGAGGTCGTTATAGAATGAGCTTGAAATAACGCAAGAGCGCCACGTCAATGATAACTCTTTGGAGTGTATTTCACTACTTGTATATTTTATAACTTTTAAACTCGTTGGTTGTAAAGTATTTTCCCAACACTTTGCGCGTGTAGCTGTGTGACAGCAAATTCTTGTTGTCCTTTTTTGGACCGTTGTTTTGAGACAATGCGGAGCATGGTCTTTTGCAAGGGTGAAATTGTCACGGACAAAAAATGAAACAACCTACCTTGGGGAAACAACCTATCTTGGGGAGTCGCCAGCCAATTTGTTCGACCTAAGTCCAAACTCAAAACATTCTAGGCGTCAAAAGACGGGCCCATAGGTCGGGTCCGGCCAATTAAGCTTAGTTGAGGAGGTTTCATCCGAGACGGTCCGAACCCACCCAGACTGACTAACGGCTTTGACCGACGCCATCGATGTCGCCCAGACGGACCTCAGTACCTGGGCCATGGCCTTATCCGGGCCAATTTGTGGAACCAACGTCATAGTTAGTCGGACGTCGAGGAAAGGAGAGGGAGAAGGTATGTGTGGTGGGGTGAAATCTAGCTAATCAAAATAAATGGACCAATTGACCACCACAGAGAGTAAGGCGTGTAGACGGGACGTCAAGATTGAAACGTCCAAAGGAATTAGAGGGAGACAACTTCGGGATCAAGGGTAAAAATACTGACCCAATGGTACTCTGGACCCTTGACACGGTTCGAGCATAAAGGAATATGATGTGAGTGAGAGAGGGGGAGAAAAAGACGAAACAACAGAGAGAAGAGAGAGGAGGAGTTCGAGGGAGAGTAGGCTCCTCGCTACAGGAAGCCAGGGAGATGCGAACGAACAGAGACAGAGAAGATGAGGAGTTTTTAGGAGTGTAGTCTCTGCACGAGGGAAAAGGCAGGAGAGAAGAAGAATAGGAGAGAAGAGGAGGAGAACAGGAGAGAGAGGGAGAAGAGAGAGGTTGGAGTGGTGAGCTCTGCCAGGAGAGGAAGGGCCAGGGAGAGAGAGAGATAGGAGAGAAGAGAACCAAGTTAAGAGATTAGCATGAGATAAAGTCTGCAGAGGAAGGACTGAGGAGAGATGCGGAAGGAGAGAGAGAGAGTTGCTAATTTATGAAGAGAGAAAAGAAAGAAAAGAAAAAAAAAGATAAGAAAAGCAAACCATTCCATTTGAATAAGAGCAGACCTAGAAGAGAGAGATAGATGAGAGAGTGCAATCGTTAAGCAGGAAGAAAGAAAGGAGAACAAGTCGATGTGGACGTCACTGTTCTACCCTACCCGGTGGGTTCGACGCTCATACCTGGCCGCGTCACTTTTCGCCAAGCAGAACCACATGACCACCGCCAACATCTCACCTGACCTAGGCTCCATCAACCAACACCATGCCGCAGTTGTGTCGTGTTGTGAAAGTGACATGAAAAGAAAAAGAAAGAAAAGAAAAGACGTGATTCGTGAATAGTTAAATCAACCTGCCAGGTAACGTAGAATCTGTTTATAACCCGGTTAGTTAATAGCAAGTTTTAGATAAATGATTTTTTGTGAAGTTAAGAAAGAAGAATTTTAAAATTGTTTGATTCTATAATGCATTGATGTTCTTTCTATGATCATGTATAGTAAAGTTATAGACTTAACTAGTGGTTTTGATGTGACGAATGCATGAATATATGAATGAGAACGTAAGCAAGCTGTGAGTGTGTTTTGGGCTGTTGCGCTAGTCCTCTGTCCCTCCCACAACCATTACAACCGAGGTTGACAGACATGATGAGGTCATGTTAGTTGTGGGACATGATGAAGTCAGTGGTTGGGGGGACATGATGAAGACAGTGAGTGTTGAGGGACAAAGATAGGCAATGATGTTGGGGGGACATGAAATGAGTCCATGTTTATGGGGGACATGATGAAGACAGTTGAGGCTGGAGGGGCAGTAACAAATGGGGGATATGAAGAGGTAAAGTACTGTTCCTTACATGAGGTCAGAGGTGGCTGGATGACAAGGATAAAAGTCAGTTTGGTTTTGAGCGACTAATGAAGGTCCCTTGCTGTTGAGGGTTGATGTGCCAGGTCAGTGGTGTTGGGGTACATGAAGAGGTCAATGGTATTTGGGGACATGATGAGGTCATTGATGTTGGGGGACAATGAAGGTCAGTGCTGTTGGGAGACATGATGAGGTCCAGTACTGTTGGTACATGATTAGGTCAGTTTGGCTGTTTCGGGACATGATGAGGTCGCGCTGATGGGGGAACATGGATGAGGTCAGTACTGTTGGTTGACATGATGAGGGTCAGTATTTTGCTGGACATGATCAGTCAGATGGTGTTGGGGGGACATGCTGCGGACAGTACTGTTTTGGGGTACATGAAGTCAGTCAGGGCTGTTTGGGGGGACATGATGAGGTCAGTATCTGGTAGGGGAACATGATGAGGTCGGTGCGTTGGGGGACATGATGAGGTCAGTACGTGTAGTTGGATATGATGAGGTCAGGACTGGTGGGGGACATGAGAGATCAGTGCTGTTGGGGGAACATGAGGTCAGTAACGTGTTGGGGGACATGATGAGGTCATTGGTGTTGGGAGACATGATGAGGACAGAGCTGTTGGGGACATGATGAGGTTCAGTAACTTTGGGGACATGATGAAGTCAGTGCTGTTGGGGGACTTGATGAGGTTATGCTGTTGGGGAAATGATGAGTTCAGTGTGTGGGGACAGGATGAGGTCAGAGGTGTTGGGAGACATGATGAGGTTCTACTGTTGGGGACATGATGAGGTCAGTGCTGTTGGGACATGATGAGGTCAGTGCTGTAGGGGGACTGATGAGGTTGTGCCTGTTGTGGAAATGATGAGGTCCATGCGGTTGGGGGGGACAAGATGAGGTCAGTACTGTTGCGGGACAGGATGAAGTCAGTGCTGTTGGGGACATGATGAGGTCAGTGCTGTTGGGGAAATGATGAGGTCAGTGCTGTTGGGGACATGATCGGTCATTTTATGTTGAAGACAAATGAGTTAGTGGTGTTGTGAACATGATTGAGGTCAGTACTGTTGGGGACATGATGAGGGCCAGTGGGGTCTCGGGACCTGATGAGGTCAGTGATATTGGGGACTGGTGAGGTCAGTGGAAGTGCGAGACATGATGAGAGTCAGTGGTGTTGGGGGGACACGACGAGGTCAGTGCTTTTTGGGGGACAGGATGACATCAGTGGTGTTAGGTGACATGAATGAGGTCCGTGGTGTTGGGGGACAAACGATGATGTCAGTGCTAGTTTGGGGACAGGATGAGGTCAGTGGCTGCTGAGGGACACGATGAGCGGTCATTGGTGTTGGGGGGCAAGGGTTTTTGGGGGCCGAGGGCAGGAGGAGGGGGGGACAAGATGGGGGCAGTTTGGGGGAATGAGAGCATTGTTTGGGACATGATGATTCAGTTTTTTGGGGGGGAATTATATTCGGGTGTTTTGGGGGACTTAGGTCAGTGTTTGGGGGACTGAAGGTCGGGTGTTGGGGGACATGAGAGTTATGTGTTGGGGGAATGTATGAGGGGTGTTGGGGGACATTGAGCTTTTTTTTTTGGGGGGGGACGGAGGTAAATGAATTTTTGGGGGCGATATCAGTTTGGGGGGGGCAGTAAAAAGGGGGGGATAAAAGGGGAAAGTACTTTTTTTCCTTACAGGGTCAGTGGTGTTTGACATATTAAATCATTTTTTGGCGACTTTAATGAGGTCCTGCTGTTGGGGGAAATGTGAGCATAGGGGTGTTGGTGGACATGAGAGGTAAGGTATTTGGGGGACTTATAGGCATGATGTTGGGGACATGATGGGGTTCAGTGGTTTTTGGGGGGGACATATGGGGTCAGTGCTTTTGGGGAGACTGATGGGGTCAGTGTGTTGGGGGCATAAGAGCAGTGTGTTGGGGCAATGATTGTGTGTTGGGGAGACTTGTGGGGCAGTGCTTTGGGGGACTTGATGGGGTCATGCTGTTGGGACATTGAGCAGTGCTGTTGGGGGGATTTGAGAGGTTTGGTGTTGGGGAAATGAGGGGTCAGGGGGTTTTGGGGAGACATGAAGAACGTGTGTTGGGGGAAAAGATGGGTCAGTCTTTTGGGGGCGGATGAGTCATCTTTTGGGGGGACTAAAGGGGGGTATTGTTGGGACATATGGGTCAGTGTTGTTGAAGGACAAATGGGTTAGTGGTGTTGTGAACATTGAGGTCAGTCTGTTGGGGACTGATATGTCAGGAATTGGGGGGGTGAGGTCGGGGTTGCGGTGACAGATGGGTCGTGGTTTTGGGGGGGACACGATGGGTCATGTGTGGGGGAAATGTAGGGTTTGGGGGCATGATGAGGTCGTGCTGTTAGGACATGAGGGTCGTGGGTGGGGTACATGTGGGTCTTATTTTTGGGGGACATGTAGGTCGTGATTTTGGGGACGTGAGTCAGTGTTTGGGGGGGGGACATGAGAGTTCGTATTTTTGAGGCATAGAGGTGGGGGTTTTGGGGGGGACATATAATTTCAGGGGTTTTGGGGCATGAGAGGTCAGTATGTTGGGGGACTGTGGGTGAGTGGGTTGGGGACTTATAGTCGTGGTGTTGGGGCACATGATGAGGTCAGTGGTGTGGGGGACAGGGAGGTCGTGCTGTTGGGGCATGTGAGGCTGTGGGGGGGACATGAGGGGTCGTACGGTTGGGGCTGTGGGGGGTCTGCTCTGTGACAATGGGGTCTGTACTGTATGGAAAGAGATTTTATACTTTTGGGGACATGATGGGGCCAGGGGTTTTTCGGGACTGTTATCGGGAGCGGGGAAAATTTTGAGGTCAGGTCGAGAACATAGATTTAATATTTTTTTGGGGGACATGATAGGTCATGCTCGGGGGGACAGTGCGGTCATACTCTGAGGGCTGGGGCGGCACTGGGACATGAGGTCATGGTTTTTAATGGACATGATAAGTCAGTGGTGTTAGGAAGAGAGGCGTACTATGGGGGACATGAGAGGTCAGACTACGGGGACAATAGGTCAGGGGGTTTTGGGGGGCATGAGAGGTCAGGGTTTTGGGAATGATGAGGTCATACTACGAGGACATGATGGGGTCTTACTATGGGGACCGATGAGGTGTGGTTTTTGGGGGATTATGGGGTCAGTGCACGGGGGACAGATGGGGGTCGTACTACGGGGCATATTCAGGGGGTTTTTGAGGGACATGGGTTTCGTGATTTGGGGGGACAGATGTGGCCAGGGGTTTGGGGGAATGATGGGTCAGTACTACTGGGACATTGAGGTCAGAAACAGGGGGGGACTTGATAGGTCATGCTAGAGAACATGTGGGGTTTTAATACGTTGGCGACATGTGAACAGTGCTACGGGGGGACGAGGTCATGTGTTGCAGGCCTGCTAGGTCAGGCTATGGGGACGGATGGGGTCAGGGCTTTGGGGGAAAAGGGGAAATGGGGTCGGCTAGGGGCAATGAGGTCGGGGTGGGGGGGGACAGGAGGTCTGGGGTGGGGGACATGATGAAGTCGTGGTCTTGGGGGGAATATGAGTCATACACTGGGGAATATGAGGGGTCGAACAGTGGGGACTTTGGGGGGGTTTAAATTTTGGGAGTAAAGAGGTCAAGCTTGGGGGCAAATGAGTCAGAGCTTTTGGGGGGACATGAGAGGTCAGAGCGTTGGGGACATGATGGGGGGTCATGCTGATGG
>CM031625.1:15916604-15929902 GCA_018398815.1 Conus ventricosus | reverse complement strand
GCTGGAGGTACAGTTACTACTGGGGACCTGATGGGTCAGTACTGGGGGCAGTGAGGTCAGTGCATGGGGTATGATGTCAGTATACTGGGGGATAGAGAGGTCAGTCTTCGGGGACATGAGAGGTCGTACTGCGGGGACATGATGAGGTCAGTACTACTGGGGGACATGATGAGTTCAGTACTACTGGGGGACATGATGAGGTCAGTACTGCTGCGGGCATGATGAGGTCAGTACAGTGGGGGCATGATGAGGTCAGTACAGCTGGGGGACATGATGAGGTCAGTGGGTTTAGGGACATGATGAGGTCAGTGCTACTGGGGACATGATGAGGTCAGTGCTACTGCGGGACATGATTAGGTCAGTACTACTGGGGGACATGATGAGGTCAGTGCACTGGGGGACATGATGAGGTCAGTACTACTGAGGGACATGATGAGGTCAGTGCTACTGCGGGACATGATGAGGTCAGTACTACTGGGGACATGATGAGGTCAGTACTACTGAGGGACATGATAAGGTCAGTGCTACTGGGGGTCATGATGAGGTCACTACTACTGGGGGACATGATGAGGTCAGTACTACTGGAGGACATGGTGAGGTCAGTACTTCTGGGGAACATGATGAGGTCAGTGGTGTTGGGGGACATGATGAGGTCAGCACTACTGCGGGACATGATGAGGTCAGTACTACTGAGGGACATGATGAGGTCAGTACTACTGGGGGACATGATGAGGTCAGTACTACTGAGGGACATGATGAGGTCAGTGCTACTGGCGGTCATGATGAGGTCACTACTACTGGGGGACATGATGAGGTCATACTACTGGCGGACATGTTGAGGTTAGTACTGCTGGGGGGCATGATGAGGTCAGAACTACTGGGGGACATGATGAGGTCAGTACTACTGGGGGACATGATGAGGTCAGTGCTACTGGGGGTCATGATGAGGTCAGTACTACTGGGGGACATGATGAGGTCAGTACTGCTGGCGGACATGATGAGGTCAGTACTACTGGGGGATATGATGAGGTCAGTGGTGCTGGGGGACATGATGAGGTCAGTTCTGCTGCGGGGCATGATGAGGTCAGTACAGCTGGGGGGCATGATGAGGTCAGTACAGCTGGGGGACATGATGAGGTCAGTGGTGTTTAGGGACATGATGAGGTCAGTGCTACTGGGGGACATGATGAGGTCAGTGCTACTGCGGACATGATTAGGTCAGTGTTACGGATAGTGTGCGGAGCGTGTTTTGTTGTCTGACTCTCGCTCTCAAAAGTTTGTTTGCGTGTAATAATTATTCTCTATACACACCCACACCATACGTATATGGATAGCCAGGCAACACACGAGTTAGATTTCTTTTCTTTATAATTATGCTGCCTGAACCATCAAAACATACATTCATGTGAATTGGTACAAATTAATACATGTCACTACACAGCATATAGATCAAGATATCAATACATCAATCATCAGATATCATATT
The DNA here is from genome assembly GCA_018398815.1 of Conus ventricosus. Lineage (NCBI taxonomy): Eukaryota > Metazoa > Mollusca > Gastropoda > Neogastropoda > Conidae > Conus > Conus ventricosus. The sequence goes on along the minus strand of CM031625.1, from coordinate 15,928,416 downwards.
ACATTTCGTGATATCACTCACAGATCTCGCCGGCGCCGTCCACAGTGTCTCACATATACAATCAACGCATTCAGTTCCACAGTACCCACGCCACAGTCTATAGCATTAAAATAGACGAAGAAGGATAACCAAGGTCCCCACACGGTAAACACAGCCGTTCACAAAACACAAGCGATGAAGAAGAAACAGGGTCTCAACACAGCAAACACAATATATTACGTCGAACTATCAGAAGAAGAACCGCAAATTCACAAGGCACAGTAACCCATAGCAGAAGAACCGCAGATTCTTAAAGCACAGTAAACCATAGAAGAACTGCAGATCACAAAGCACAGTAATCCACAGAAGAAGAATCGCAGATTCATAAAGCACAGGATCTGCGAAGATCCCTTTCTTCCATTAAGAAAGGGTTGAAAACCGTAGTCGCACCTTCCGCCACGTTAATGTGGTGTTTCCTCAGGGGGACATGGGCAGATTGTTTTCACTAACGCGGCACGGGAGCGGAATACTGGCGCTATATTAAAACTAGATCTCGGCCTCTCCAATCAAGGAAAGCCGCAGGCTAGACCAGTCCAGATGGAGGAGTAAGGCCCCCACCGAGAAAGGAAGGAACTCTGTGCAGGCCCACCGGCGCGTGGACACGACCTGACACTGCTCCAAGCCTTACCCCAGCCATGGGATAAATGGCAAGAGCCGAAGTCGGATGTGCTGGTCTGACTTGTCAGGGGCGTAACGGCAGCACAAACGCATCCCCGCTCACATGACAGACAACCTTGGAGAATCTAGATATGGTGCTCGACCGTCGAGGACCCGCCAGGGTGGAAGAGTGCCGGGCCCTGTGCCTCAAAGGGGCCAACCAAAGCTACTGGTGGTTCCCCGTGCCCCGTTTCGTGCAGAGCCAGACGGCGGGTGTCTCGGGTAAAAGCTACTGGCTTTGACAGGGGGGATTGGAGCCAAGGCCATTGGAGATACTGCAGTGGAATGCTGAGGGAATTTCCAGGAAGAAGCTCCCCTTTACCGAAAGACTCCACAAAGAGGACATTGATGTTGCTTGTGTCCAGGAGACCCACCTTACAGAGAACCTTCGTTTCACAGTAAGAGGCTACCAGCCTACCGTGTGGCAGGGAAGGGAGACACAAAGGTGGAATCCCATCTGGTGAAGATCATATACCAGCGAAGCACATCACAGTGGATACTGAGGATCAGGCGAAATCACCGGAAGTGGAGTCACACTGCGGGAGAAACAGATCAGGATATACAATGTATATGCCCATCAGATCGACGGCTCTCACTACATGCAATGGATGTTCTACAGAACAGCTGCCTGGTTGTCGGCGACTTCAACAGCCACTCCACAAGCTGGGGATACAACGAAACAGACTCAGAGGAGAGGAGGTAGAGGATTGGCAGATTGACCATGCAACTACATCTACTAAATCAAACAGATGACCCCCCAACATTCTACTCACGCAGGTGGCTATCGTCAACAACACCAGACCTAGCCTTTGCCACCAACATCTGCAGGCGAGCGCACAAAGAACAGTACTGGACCAGCTGGCAGGCAGCGATCACAAACCTGTGAAACTTTCCTTCGACCTCAACCACCTCCTGAGGACTGCAGACCACTGCCCAGGTGGAACTACAGAAAAGCTAAATGGGAAGATTTCTCCATCCTCACTGACGAGTATGCCGCCAACTCAATACTCGTCAGAAAGATGCGAACAACATGACCAAGGCCTTCAATGCGGCAATACTGAAAGCAGCCATAAAAAACTATCCCAAGAGGAGCCAGAAAGAACTACAGGCCTACTGGACTGAAGAACTCCAACAGCTGGAAGATCAAGCGAACGAAGCAAGAGAAAGGCAGAGAAGGAACCATCAACAGAAAACACATCAACCTGAAGGAAAGAACCGCCTTGTACCAAAAAGGCCTTCATCCAGGCAGCAGAACCAACTGGAAAAGGAAAACAAAAATCTCAATTTGGAGAAGGATGGAGCAAGACTGTGGAAACTTGCCAAAGCAATGAACGATGAAAGAATGTCAACTTCACCAATCGTTCTAGAAGACAACGGAGGGACCCTCACTGGAAAGCAGGCTGCAGACCACCTCATAAGCAGCTTCGAAAGGATCAGTGACATCAAAGTCCCAAAAGATAGAGAGAAGAAGTGTTGGAACAACAGAAACACTACAAAGACATGGACACAGAGGAAGAAGTGATGAAAGAACTCTTCTCAAAAAGAACTGAAGGAAGGGATAAAGCAGATGCAGAAAGAGAAATCACCAGGACCTGATGGCATTACAAATGAGATGCTACAACACTTGGGACCATCAGCAAAGAAAACCCTTCTTAATATCTTCAACACCAGCTGGAAAAATGCATCAGTACCTCAGGCATGGAGAGATGCTACCATGATCCCGATTCACAAGAAAGGAAAAGACAAGACCAAGGCAGACAGCTTCAGACCCATTAGTCTGACCAGCTGCGTAGGGAAGCTCATGGAAAGGCTAGTCAACAATAGGCTGACATGGTACCTGGAGAAGAAAGAGATCATCTCTGACAAGCAGGCAGGATTCAGGCAACACCGATCCACTGAAGACCAGGTCGCTTACATTGCGCAAGAAATGGAGGATGCACTACAAGACAAGAAGCATACCATTACAGTCTGGATCGACCTGGAAAAGGCCTTTGATAAAGTGTGGAAGAATGGGCTGAAGCTGAAGATGCACAAGTACGGTATCTCAGGTCTCATGTTCAAATGGATCAGCCAATACCTGACCAACAGAAAAGCCAGGGTACAGAACAGAAGGCACCAAAGCAGACAGAAGATCATGAAGGAAGGCGTTCCACAGGGTGGAGTTCTCTCCCCTACGCTTTTCATCATCTTCATGAACGACATCCTTGATGACATCCCTGCATGGATCCATGGTGCAATCTACGCAGACGATCTTGCCATCTGGTGCTCTGAGCAGTACATAACAACAGCCACTGTAAGGATCCAGGAAGCCCTGAGGAAGATCGAGACATGGACAAAAAAGTGGCTCGTAACCATCAATGCCAGAAAAACCACATACACCATCTTCAGCCTGGCTACAAAGAACAGAGTGCACGCCTCCAGGTGAATGGTCACGTCCTCCCACAGGATAAGTCACCCACTTACTTAGGAGTCACATTTGACCCCAGGATGACTTGGAGACACCAGATCAACAAGTGCACAGAAAGAGCCAGGCTACGTTTGGCATTGATGAAGAAGTTATCAGGAACTTCCTGGGGAGCCGACCACAACATCCAGAAGAAACTGTACCTCGGACGAGTTAGACCTGTCCTAGAATATGGTACAGCTGCTGGGGGATAGCAGCCAAGACCAACCTAGACAAAGTTGCCAAGGTCCAGAACCAGGCGTCCAGGATCATCACCGGCGCTCTCAAATCAACCCGATCCAAGCCATGGAAACTCTGACAGGTCTTCAAAGCCTTGAAAGCAGGAGAGATGCATAATCCTCACCCAGCTGCCAAATTCAAGAGGATGAAGAATCACCCATGAACAAAGAATGTCAGAGCAACCAAGTGCAGACTGAAGCGCAGCAGTTTTGTGCACAACGCTCGTAGACTCGAGAGGCAGGACCCTGAACTGCTACAGCAAGGGAACAAGCAGATTCCAACTCACAGCTCTGTACCCGCTTGGAGAAGGGACCAGTTTCCGGAAGTCAGAGAGACAATCCCAGGCATTCTCTCAAAGGGCACACAATCAGAACCAGAGAAGAAAGCACTAGCTCTAGACCATATAGAACAGGCTTACCCCAAGGAGCTGTGGACGTACGCATACACTGACGGCTCAGCAGAGGAGGCTACCAGAAATGGAGGTGGAGGAATATTCCTAACCTTGAAGGATGGAACTCACGTCCGACAAGCCATCCCCACTGGCAAATTCTCCACGAACTACAAAGCTGAGGCAGACGCATTGCAGACAGCAGCGGAGACACTGTGCGCAAATAGAGAGGCCATACATCCCAAAATCGTCATCTTCTCTGATGCACTGTCAGTACTTCAGCTGTACAGAACCCAAAGAACAAGGACCTCAACCCCTTGTCTCTGCCCTTGCTAGACTGCAACAGGCCACTGAACTAACTGTCATCCAGTGGATACCTTCACACTGCAACATAGCAGGCAATGAGGAAGCAGACCGACTGGCGAAGGAAGGAGGACAGCAGCCACAGAAGGAACAGGAATCTCCTATGAAGAGGCCAAGACGATCATCAAGGAGAAGCAGAGGAAAAGATGGCTTCAGCTACTCCAGAATATAACCAGACAGATCCTACCACCTCTACCCAGACCAGACCAAGTGAACATTGTGAGGCTGAGGACGGGCCACTCCAGGCTACACCATCACATGTTCACAAGGTTCGCATTGGCGAATCTGCAGTGTGCCCCTGCGTACAGCCCAATGACAGTGGAACACTTCCTACAAGACTGTCCCAACTCACCATGACCTGAGAGCAGAGACCTGGCCTGCTGACCAACCGATGAGGGAGAAACTCTACGGATCTCTGGAGGACCTCTGCCGGACGGCAGCCTTCATCAGTGCATCTGGGGTTCCTGTCTGAGCGAACGAAGAAGAAGAAAAGAATAAGCACAGTAATCCACAGAAGAAGAATCGCAGATTCATTAAGCACAGTAAACCATAGAAGAACTGCAGATTCACAAGGCACAATAATCAATATTGAATCCTCGGAGAACACAATTTCACCAAAGTCCCATAGACACAATAAACTTCGATTCGACGCACCGTTGATCTAAATCAAATATTAATTTCTCCGTGTATTCACACTACTATGTTCACATCAATAAATTCAGCCCACCGCACAATGCGGTGGTACAATTAGAGCACATAAATATTCTTATAGGAGTTTTAAGTCACTCTCGGCGACACAGCATTCACAATAATTTTATAACAAATACATTTCCTGCTTCATATTCCGCTGGTACCGTCATCAAAAGTATCCCACATACACAGTGAACATCGATGCACTACTGACTTGAAAGTCAGCCTCTCCACATAGTAACACTACGGAGAAAAACGATGATTAAACAAATAAATTAGGCTGGACACCAAATCCTCGGCCGTTCGTTCTTGCTCCCTTCTCTTGTCTCATATTATTATTTCGTCATGTAGTTACCTATGTCATTTTAAGTTGACGTCATAATTGACGCTGACGTCACAGTCAGTACTACTGGGGGACATGATGAGGTCAGTACTACTGGAGGACATGATGAGGTCAGTACTACTGGGGAACATGATGAGGTCAGTGGTGTGAGGGACATGATGAGGTCAGTACTATGCGGGACATGATGAGGTCATACTACTGGGGGACTTGAGAGGTCAGTACTACTGGGGGACATGATGAGGTCAGTTTACTGAGGGACATGAGAGGTCAGTGTACTGGGGGTCATGATGAGGTGACTACTACTGGGGGACATGATTGAGGTTGGTAGTGTTTGGGGACATGATAAAGGTCAGTACTATGGGGACATGTTGAGGTCAGTACTACTAGGGGAATGTTTGAGGTCAGTGCTACTGCGGGGCATGATGAGGTCAGTACTGCTGCGGGGCATGATGAGGTCAGTGCTGTAGGAGGCCAGGATGAAGTGAGTGCTGTTGGGGATTTGATGAGGTCAGTGGTTTTGGGGGATTTGATGAGGTCAGTGGTGTTGGGGGATTTGATGATTTCAGTGGTTTTTGAGGGACATGATGAGGTCAGTGGTGTTGAGGGACATGATGAGGTCAGTGGTGTTGAGGGACATGTTGAGGTCAGTGGTGTTTGGGGCATGATGAGGTCAGTGGTTTTGGGGGGACATGATGATGTCAGTGGGTGTTGGGGGAATGATGATGTCAGTGGTGTTGGGGGACTTAATGAGCTTATTGGTGCTGGGGGACATGATGAGGTCAATTGTGTTGGGGGACATGATGAAGTCAGTTGTGCTGAGGGGCAGTACAAATGGGGGGTATGAAAAGGAAAGTACTGTTCCTTACATGAGGTCAGTGGTGTGGTTGACTGATAAAGTCAGTTGTTTTGAGCACATAATGAGGTCCTTGCTGTTGAGGGTATGATGCAGTCAGTGGTGTTGGTGGACATGATGAGGTCAGTGGTATTGGGGGACATGATGTGGTCAGTGGTGTTGGGGGAATGATGAGGTCAGTGCTGTTGGGAGGGCATGATGAGGTCAGTGCTGTTGGGGGACATGATGAGGTCAGTGGTGTTGGACATGATGAGGTCAGTGCTGTTGGGAGACCCTGATGAGGTCAGTGTGTTGGGGGATTGATGGGTCAGTGCTGTTGGGACATTTATGAGGTCAGTGCTGTTGGGGGACTTTATGAGGTTTGTGGTTGGGGAAATGATGAGGACAGTGCTGTTGGGGGACATGATGAGGTCAGTATTGTTGGAGGACAGGATGAGGTCAGTGCTTTGGGGACATGATGAGGTCAGTGCTGTTGGGGACATGATGAGGTCAGTGTTGTTGAAGGACAAGATGAGGTTAGTCGTGTTGTGAGACATGATGAGGTCAGTACTGTTGGGGACATGATGAGGCCAGTGGGGTTTCGGGACATGATGAGGTCAGTGATATTGGGGGACGGTGAGGGGCAGTGGGTGTGCGGTGACATGATGAGGTCATGGTGTTGGGGGACATGGATGACGTCAGTGATATTGAGGGACATGATGGGGTCAGTGGTGTTGGGGGTCATGATGAGGTCAGTGTATTGAGGGACATGATGAGGTCAGTGGTGCTGGCGGACATGATGATGTCAGTGGTGCTTGGGGACATGATGAGGTCAATGGTGCTGAGGGACATGATGAGGTCAGTGGTGTTGGGGGACATGATGAGGTCAGTGGTGTTGGGGGACATGATGAGGTCAGTGGTGTTGGGGGACATGATGATGTCAGTGGTGTGGGGGACATGATGACGTCATTGGTGTTGGGGGACATAATGAGGTCAGTGGTGTTGGGGGACATGATGAGGTCAGTGGTGTTGGGGGACATGATGATGTTAGTGGTGTTGGGGGACATGATGATGTCAGTGGTGTTGGGGGACATAATGAGCTTATTGTGCTGGGTTTCATGATGAGGTCAATGTTGTTGGGGGACATGATGAAGTCAGTTGTGCTGAGGGGCAGTACAAATGGGGGATATGAAGAGGAAAGTACTGTTCCTTACATGGAGTCAGTGGTGCTGGTTGACATGCTAAGTCAGTTGTTTTGAGGCGACATAATGAGGTCCTTGCTGTTGAGGGTATGATGATGCAGTCAGTGGGTTGGTGGACATGATGAGGTCAATGGTATTTGGGGGACATGATGAGGTCAGTGATGTTGGGGGACATGATGAGGTCAGTGTGTTGGGGGACATGATGAGGTCAGTGCTGTTGGAGACAGGATGAGGTCAGTGCTGTTGGGGGACATGATGAGGTCAGTGGTGTGGGGGGACATGATGAGGTCAGTGCTGTTTGGGAGACATGATGAGGTCAGTGCTGTTGGGGGACTTGATGAGGTCAGTGCTGTTAGGGACATGATGAGGTCAGTGCTGTTGGGGGACTTGATGAGGTTTGTGCTGTTGGGGAAATGATGAGGTCAGTGGTGTTGGGAGGAGACATGATGAGGACAGTGGCTGTTGGGGGACATGATGAGGTCAGTACTTGTTGGGGGACAGGATGAGGTTTAGTGTGTTGGGGGGCATGATGAGGTCAGTGCTGTTGGGGACATGATGAGGTCAGTGTTGTTGAAGGACAAGATGAGGTTAGTGGTGTTGTGAGAAATGATGAGGTCAGTACTGTTGGGGACATGATGAGGTCAGTGATTATTGGGGGACTGGTGAGGCGTGTGTGTGCGGTGACATGATGAGGTCAGTGGTGTTGGGGGACACGATGAGGTCAGTGCTGTTGGGGGACATGATGAGGTCAGTGCTGTTGGGGGACATGATGAGGTCAGTGGTGTTGGGGGACATGATGAGGTCAGTTGGTGTGCGGTGACATGATGAGGTCAGTACTGTTGGGGGACATGATGAGGTCAGTGTATTGAGGACATGATGAGGTCAGTGCTGTTGGGGGACATGATGAGTTCGTATGTTGAGAGACATGATGAGGTGAGTGGTGTTGGGGGACATGATGATGTCAGATGTGTTGGGGGACATGATGAGTCAGTACTGTTGAGGGACATGATGAGGTGAGTGGTGTTGGGGGACATGATGAGGTCAGTGGTGTTGGGGGACATGATGAGGTCAGTGGTGTTGGGGACAGGATGAGGTCAGTGCTACTGGGCGAGATAGAGGTCAGTGGTGTTAGTGGACACAATGAGGTCAGTGCTGTTGGGGAACGTGTGGGGGGAAGTGATTCTGGGGGACATGATGAGGTCAGTGCTACTGGGGACAAGGTGAGGTGAGTACTGTTGGGGGACATTTATGAGGTCAGTGCTACTGGGGGACTTGATGAGGTCAGTGGTGTTGGGAACTTGATAGGTTGGTGTACAGTGGGACATGATGAGGTCAGTGTTGTTGGCGGACATGACGAGGTTAGTGCTAATGGAGACATAATGAGGTCAGTGGTGTTGGGGGACATGATGAGTTCAGTGGAGTTGGGGGACATGGGTGAGGCTAGTGGTTTTGTGGGGACATAATGAGGTCAGTGGAGTTGGGGGACATGATGAGGCTAGTGGTGTGTGGGGACATAAAAGAGGTCATGGAGTTGGGGGACATGATGATGTCAGTGGAGTTGGGGGACATGATGAGGTCAGTGGAGTTGGGGGACATGATGAGGTCAGTGGTGTTGGGGGACATGATGAGGGCAGTGGAGTTGGGGGACTGATGAGGACAGTGGGTGTTGGGGGACATGATGAGGTCAGTGGTGTTGGGGGGCATGATGAGGTCAGTGGTGTTGGGAAACATGACGAGGTTTAGTGGAGTTGGGGGACATGATGAGGTCAGTGGTGTTGGGGGACATGATGAGGGTCAGTGGTGTTGGGGGACATGATGAGGTCAGTGGTGTTGGGAGACATAGGTCAGTGGTGCTGCGGACACGATAACTTCAGTACTGCTCGGGACATGATGAAGGTCGGTACTGTTGTGGGACATGATGAGGTCGGTACTGTTGTGGGACATGATGAGGTCGGTACTGTTGTGGGGCATGATGAGTCAGTGCTGTTGGGGACATGATGAGGGCAGTGGTGTTGGGGATATAATGAGGTCAGTGTTGTTAGGAACATGATTTAGGTCAGTGGTGTTTGGGGATATAATGAGGTCAGTGGTGTTAGGTACATGATTAGGTCAGTGGTGTTGGAGGACATGAAGAGTTCTTGCTGTTTGGGGACATGATGAGGTTAGTGATGCTTGTGAAAAAGGATGAGGTCAGTGAGTTTTGAGGACCCGTCGAGGTCAGTGGTGTTGGGGGAGATGATTAGGGGCTATATGCTGGTGGGTATGGTGAGGTCAGATGTGTTGGGAAAACCTGATGAGATCAGTGATACGGGAGAGTGATGAGGTCAGCGCTACTGGGGACATGATGAGGATAAATACTGTTAAGGGACATGTTGAGTTCAGTGGTACTGAGGGTATGATTAGGTCATTGATGTTAGGGGGCATGATGAGGTCAGTGGTGTGTGGGACATGATGAAGTCAGTACTTCTGCGGGACATGATGAGGTCGGTTCTGATGGGGGACATGATGAAGTCAGTACTGCTGGGGTACATGATGAGGTCTGTGGTGTTGGGGGACATGATGAGGTCAGTGGTCTTGGGGGACATGCTGAGGTCAGTGGGTTTGGGGGACATGATGAGGTCAGTGGTGTTGGGGAACATGATGAGGTCAGTGGGTTTGGGGGACATGATGAGGTCTGTGGTGTTGGGGGACATGCTGAGGTCAGTGCTATTGGGGACATGCTGAGGTCAGTGCTATTGGGGACATGCTGAGGTCAGTGCTATTGGGGACAGGATGAGGTCAGTGCTACTGGGGACAGGATGAGGTCAGTGGTGTTGGGACATGAGGAGGTCTGTGTGCTGGGGGACATGATGAAGTCAGTGGTCTTGGGGACATGATGAGGTCAGTACTGCTGCGGAATATGATGAGGTCAGTATAGCTGGGGACATTATGAGGGTATTGATATTGGGGATGTGATGAGGTCAGAGCTGTTGGGGGACATGATGAGGTCAGAGCTGTTGGGGATATGATGAGGTCAGAGCTGTTGGGGGACATGATGAGGTCAGTGGTGTTGGGACATGATGAGGTCAGTGGTGTTGGGGACATGATGAGATCAGCAATGTTGAAGGAAATGAAGAGTTCGTTGCTGTTGGGCGAGAGATGAGGTCAGTAATGCTTGTGGACAGGATGAGGTCAGTAACGTTGGGGACCTGATGAGGTCATTGGTTTTTGGAGAGATGATGAAGTTAGTGATGTTGGGGGATATGATGAGGTCAGTGCTACTGGGGGACATGGTGAGGTCAGTGGTGTTTGGGGATGTGATGAGGTCAGTAATACTGGTGGAAAGGATAAGGTCAGTATTGTTGGGGGACCTGACGAGGTGAATGGTATTGGGAGAGATGATGAAGTTAGTGATGCTGAGTGATATAATGAGATCAGGGGTACTTGGGGACATGGTGAGGTCAATGGTGTTTTGGGGATGTGTGAGTTCAGTGCTACTGGGGGACATGATGAGGTCAGTGCTACTGGGGGACATGATGAGGTCAAAGCAACTGGGGATATGATGAGGACAGTACTGTTGAGGGACATGAGAGGTCAGTGCTACTGGGGGACATGATGAGGTCAGTGCTACTGCGGGACATGGTGAGGTCAGTACTACTGGGGTCATGATGAGGTCAGTGCTACTGGGGGCATGATGAGGTCAGTACTACTGGAGGACATGATGAGGTCAGTACTTCTGGGGAACATGATGAGGTCAGTGCTACTGAGGGACATGATGAGGTCAGTGCTACTGGGGGTCATGATGAGGTCACTACTACTGGGGGACATGATGAGGTCAGTACTACTGGAGGACATGATGAGGTCAGTACTTCTGGGGACATGATGAGGTCAGTGGTGTTGGGGACATGATGAGGTCAGTACTACTGAGGGACACGATGAGGTCAGTGCTACTGGGGGACATGATGAGGTCAGTACTACTGGGGACATGAGGTCAGTACTACTGGGGGGCATGATGAGGTCAGTACTGCATGGAGACATAATGAGGTCAGTGCTACTGGGGGACATGATAAGGTCAGTGCTACTGGAGGTCATGATGAGGTCAGTGCAACTGGTGACATGGTGAGGACTGTACTGTGGAGGGACATGATGAGGTGAGTGGTGTTGAGGGACATGATGAGGTCAGTGGTGTTGAGGAACATGATGAGGTCAGTTGTGTTGGGGAACATGATGAGGTCAGTGGTGTTGAGGGACATGATGAGGTCAGTGCTACTGGTGGACATGATGAGGTCAGTACTACTGGGGGACATGATGAGGTCAGTACTACTGGGGACATGATGAGGTCAATGGTTTCTGGGTCACATGATGAGGTCGGTACTGTTCTGGACATGATTAGCTCAGTGGTGTTAAGGGACATGATGAGGTCAGTGCAACTGGGACATGATGACAATACTGTTGAGGGACATGATGAGGTCAGTGCTGTTGGGAGACATGATGGGTCAGTGGTGTTGGGGGACATGATGAGGTCAGTGGTGTTGGGAGACATGATGGGGTCAGTGGTGTTGGGGGACATGATGAGGTCAGTGGTGTTGGGGGACATGATGAGGTCAGTGCTGTTGGGAGACATGATGGGGTCAGT
>CM031625.1:15879708-15915604 GCA_018398815.1 Conus ventricosus | reverse complement strand
CCCAAAGTCAGGACCGCACATCCGACTTCGCTCTGCCATTTATCCCATGGCTGGGTAAGGCTTGGAGCAGTGTCAGTCGTGTCCACGCGCCGGTGGCTGCACAGAGTTCCTTCCTTTCTCGGTGGGGCCTTACTCCTCCATCGGACTGGTCTACCTGCGGCTTTCCTTGATTGAGAGGCCGAGATCTAGTTTTAATATAGCGCCAGTATTCCGCTCCCGTGCCGCGTTAGTGAAAACAATCTGCCCCATGTCCCCCTGAGGAAACACCCACATTAACGTGGCGAGAAGGTGCGACTACGGTTTTCACCCTTTCTTAATGGAAGAAAGGGATCTTCGCAGATCCTGTGCTTTATGAATCTGCGATTCTTCTTCTGTGGATTACTGTGCTTTGTGAATCTGCAGTCTTCTATGGTTTACTGTGCTTTAAGAATCTGCGGTTCTTCTGCTATGGGTTACTGTGCCTTGTGAATTTGCGGTTCTTCTTCTGATAGTTCGACGTAATATATTGTGTTTGCTGTGTTGAGACCCTGTTTCTTCTTCATCGCTTGTGTTTTGTGAACGCTGTGTTTACCGTGTGGGGACCTTGGTTATCCTTCTTCGTCTTATTTTAATGCTATAGACTGTGGCGTGGGTACTGTGGAACTGAATGCGTTGATTGTATATGTGAGACACTGTGGACGGCGCCGGCGAGATCTGTGAGTGATATCACGAAATGTAATATGATATCTGATGATTGATGTATTGATATCTTGATCTATATGCTGTGTAGTGACATGTATTAATTTGTACCAATTCACATGAATGTATGTTTTGATGGTTCAGGCAGCATAATTATAAAGAAAAGAAATCTAACTCGTGTGTTGCCTGGCTATCCATATACGTATGGTGTGGGTGTGTATAGAGAATAATTATTACACGCAAACAAAACTTTTGAGAGCGAGAGTCAGACAACAAAACACGCTCCGCACACTATCCGTAACACTGACCTAATCATGTCCCGCAGTAGCACTGACCTCATCATGTCCCCCAGTAGCACTGACCTCATCATGTCCCTAAACACCACTGACCTCATCATGTCCCCCAGCTGTACTGACCTCATCATGCCCCCCAGCTGTACTGACCTCATCATGCCCCGCAGCAGAACTGACCTCATCATGTCCCCCAGCACCACTGACCTCATCATATCCCCCAGTAGTACTGACCTCATCATGTCCGCCAGCAGTACTGACCTCATCATGTCCCCCAGTAGTACTGACCTCATCATGACCCCCAGTAGCACTGACCTCATCATGTCCCCCAGTAGTACTGACCTCATCATGTCCCCCAGTAGTTCTGACCTCATCATGCCCCCCAGCAGTACTAACCTCAACATGTCCGCCAGTAGTATGACCTCATCATGTCCCCCAGTAGTAGTGACCTCATCATGACCGCCAGTAGCACTGACCTCATCATGTCCCTCAGTAGTACTGACCTCATCATGTCCCCCAGTAGTACTGACCTCATCATGTCCCTCAGTAGTACTGACCTCATCATGTCCCGCAGTAGTGCTGACCTCATCATGTCCCCCAACACCACTGACCTCATCATGTTCCCCAGAAGTACTGACCTCACCATGTCCTCCAGTAGTACTGACCTCATCATGTCCCCCAGTAGTAGTGACCTCATCATGACCCCCAGTAGCACTGACCTTATCATGTCCCTCAGTAGTACTGACCTCATCATGTCCCCCAGTAGTACTGACCTCATCATGTCCCGCAGTAGCACTGACCTCATCATGTCCCTCAGTAGTACTGACCTCATCATGTCCCCCAGTAGCACTGACCTCATCATGTCCCCCAGTAGTACTGACCTAATCATGTCCGCAGTAGCACTGACCTCATCATGTCCCCCAGTAGCACTGACCTCATCATGTCCCTAAACACCACTGACCTCATCATGTCCCCCCAGCTGTACTGACCTCATCATGCCCCCCAGCTGTACTGACCTCATCATGCCCCGCAGCAGTACTGACCTCATCATGTCCCCCAGTAGTACTGAACTCATCATGTCCCCCAGTAGTACTGACCTCATCATGTCCCCCAGCAGTACTGACCTCATCATGTCCCCCAGAAGTACTGACCTCATCATATCCCCCAGTAGTACTGACCTCATCATGACCCCCAGTTGCACTGACCTCATCATGTCCCCCAGTAGTACTGACCTCATCATGTCCCCAGTAGTACTGACCTCATCATGTCCCCCAGAAGTACTGACCTCATCATGTCCTGCAGTAGTACTGACCTCATCATGTCCCTCAACACCCCTGACCTCATCATGTTCCCCAGTAGTACTGACCTCATCATGTCCTCCAGTAGCACTGACCTCATCATGTCCCCCAGTAGTACTGACCTCATTATGTCCCACAGTAGCACTGACCTCATCATGTCCCCCAGTAGCACTGACCTCATCATGTCCCTAAACACCACTGACCTCATCATGTCCCCCAGTAGTAGTAACCTCATCATGTCCCCCAGCTGTACTGACCTCATCATGCCCCCCAGCTGTACTGACCTCATCATGCCCCGCAGTTGTACTCACCTCATCATGCCACGCAGTTGTACTGACCTCATCATGCCCCGCAGTAGTACTGACCTCATCATGTCTACCAACACCACTGACATCATGTCCAGCAACACCACTGACCACATCATGTCCCCCAACAGTACTGACCTCATCATGTCCACCAACACCACTGACTCTATCATGTCCCCCAAAACCACTGACCTCATCGTGTCTTCCAGTAGCACTGACCTCATTATGTCCCCCAACACCAATAAACTTAACCTGTCCCCTGGCAGTACTGACCTCATCAAGTCCCCCAACAGCACTCACTTCATCCAGGCCTCCTACAGCACTGACCTCATCATGTCCCTTACACCACTGAGCTAATCATGTCCCCAACATTCTGACCTCATCATGTCCAGAGCAGCACCGACCTCATCAGGTCCCCCAGAAGCACTGACCTCATCATGCCCCCCAACAGCACTGACCTTATCATGCCCCCAACAGCAACTGACCTCATCATGCCCCCCAACAGCACTGACCTCATCATATCCCTCAACAGCACTGACCTCATCATGTCCCCAACACGCACTGACCTCATCATGTCCCCCAACACCACTGACCTCATCATGTCCCCCAACACCACTGACCCCATCATGTCTCCCAACACCACTGACCTCATCATGTCCCCCAACACCACTGACCCCATCATGTCTCCCAATAGCACTGACCTCATCATGTCCCTCAACAGTATTGTCATCATGTCCCAAGTTGCACTGACCTCATCATGTCCCTTAACACCACAGAGCTAATCATGTCCAGAACAGTACCGACCTCATCATGTGACCCAGAAACCATTGACCTCATCATGTCCCCCAGTAGTACTGACCTCATCATGTCCCCCAGTAGTACTGACCTCATCATGTCCACCAGTAGCACTGACCTCATCATGTCCCTCAACACCACTGACCTCATCATGTTCCCCAACACAACTGACCTCATCATGTTCCTCAACACCACTGACCTCATCATGTCCCTCAACACCACTCACCTCATCATGTCCCTCCACAGTACAGTCCTCACCATGTCACCAGTTGCACTGACCTCATCATGACCCCCAGTAGCACTGACCTTATCATGTCCCCCAGTAGCACTGACCTCATTATGTCTCCATGCAGTACTGACCTCATCATGTCCCCCAGTAGTACTGACCTCATCATGTCCCCCAGTAGCACTGACCTCATCATGTCCCTCAGTAGTACTGACCTCATCATGTCCTCCAGTAGTACTGACCTCATCATGTCCCCCAGTAGTAGTGACCTCATCATGACCCCCAGTAGCACTGACCTCATCATGTCCCTCAGTAGCACTGACCTCATCATGTTCCCCAGAAGTACTGACCTCATCATGTCCTCCAGTAGTACTGACCTCATCATGTCCCCCCAGTAGCACTGACCTCATCATGACCCCCAGTAGTACTGACCTCACCATGTCCTGCAGTAGCACTGACCTCATCATGTCCCCCAGTAGCACTGACCTCATCATGTCCCTCAACAGTACTGTCCTCATCATATCCCCAGTTGCTTTGACCTCATCATGTCCCCAGTAGCACTGACCTCATCATGTCCCCCAGTAGCACTGACCTCATCACATCCCCAAACACCATTGACCTCACCATGTCCCCAAGTAGCCCTGATCTCATTATATCACTCAGCATCACTAACTTCATCATCTCTCCCAATACCATTCACCTCGTCAGGTCCTCCAACAATACTGACCTTATCCTTTCCACCAGTATTACTGACCTCATCACATCCCCAAACACCACTGACCTCACCATGTCCCCCAGTAGCACTGACCTCATCATATCCCCCAACATCACTAACTTCATCATCTCTCCAAAAACCAATGACCTCATCAGGTCCCCCAACGTTACTGACCTCATCCTGTCCACAAGCATTACTGACCTCATCTCTCGCCCAACAGCAACGAACTCTTCATTTCCTTCAACATTGCTGATCTCATCATGTCCCCAACACCACTGACCTCATCATGTCCCCAACACCACTGGCCTCATCATGTCCCCCAACACCACTGACCTCATCATGTCCCCAACACCACTGACCTCATCATGTCCCCAACACCACTGACCTCAGCATGTCAACAACACCACTGACTTCTTCATGTCCCCCAACACCACTGACCTCATCATGTCCCCCAACAGCTCTGACCTCATCATGTCCCCCAACAGCTCTGACCTCATCATGTCCCCCAACAGCTCTGACCTCATCACATCCCCCAATATCAATACCCTCATAATGTCCCCAGCTATACTGACCTCATCATATTCCGCAGCAGTACTGACCTCATCATGTCCCCCAAGACCACTGACTTCATCATGTCCCCCAGCACCACAGACCTCCTCATGTCCCCCAACACCACTGACCTCATCCTGTCCCCAGTAGCACTGACCTCATCCTGTCCCCAATAGCACTGACCTCAGCATGTCCCCAATAGCACTGACCTCAGCATGTCCCCAATAGCACTGACCTCAGCATGTCTCCCAACACCACAGACCTCATCATGTCCCCCAAACCCACTGACCTCATCATGTTCCCCAACACCACTGACCTCATCATGTCCCCCAAACCCACTGACCTCAGCATGTCCCCAAGACCACTGACCTCATCATGTCCCCCAACACCACAGACCTCATCATGTCCCCCAAACCCATTGACCTCATCATGTTCCCCAACACCACTGACCTCATCATGTACCCCAGCAGTACTGACTTCATCATGCCCCCATCAGAACCAACCTCATCATGTCCCGCAGAAGTACTGACTTCATCATGTCCCGCAACACCACTGACCTCATCATGTCCCCTAACATCAATGACCTAATCATACCCTCAGCACCACTGACCTCAACATGTCCCTTAACAGTTAAGTTCCATCCTCATCATGTCCCCAGTAGCGCTGACCTCATCATCTCTCCCCGTATCACTGATCTCATCAGGTTCCCCAACACATCTGACCTCACCATACCCACCAGCATGACTAGCCTAATCATCTCTCCCAACACCACTGACCTCGACGGGTCCTCAAAACTCACTGACCTCATCCTGTTCACAAGCATCACTAACCTCATCTGTCCCCTAACAGCAAACTCTTCATGCCTCCAACACCACTGACCTCATCATGTACCTAACACCACTGACCTCATTATATCCCCCAACACCACTGACTCATCATGTACCTAACAACACTGACCTCATTATATCCCCCAACACCAATGACCTCATCATGTCCCCAACAGCACTGACCTCATCATGTCCCACAACAGTACCGACCTCATCATGTTCCACAACAGTACCGACCTCTCATGTCCCACAACAGTACCGACCTCATCATGTCCCCGAGCAGTACTGAAGTTATCGTGTCCCGCAGCACCATGACCTATGTCCCCAACACCACTGACCTCATCATGTCCCCAACACACTGACCTCATCATGTCCCCCATCTCCACTGACCTCGTCATGTTCCCAACACCACTGACCTCATCATGTCCCCCAACACCACTGACCTCATCATCTCCCCCAACACCACTGACCTCATCATGTCCCCCAACTCCACTGACCTCATCATGTCCCCCAACACCACCTGACCTCATCATGTCCCCAACTCCACTGACCTCATCATGTCCCCCAACTCCACTGACCTCATTATGTCCCCACACACCACTAGCCTCATCATGGTCCCCCAACTCCACTGACCTCATTATGTCCCCACACACCACTAGCCTCATCATGTCCCCCAACTCCACTGACCTCATCATGTCCCCCAACACCACTGACCTCATTATGTCTCCCTTTAGCACTAACCTCGTCATGTCCGCCAACAACATGACCTCATCATGTCCCACTGTAGCACCAAACCCTTATCAAGTTCCCCAACACCACTGACCTCATCAAGTCCCCAGTAGCACTGACCTCATCATGTCCCCCAACAGTACTCACCTCACCTTGTCCCCAGTAGCACTGACCTCATCATGTCCCCCAGAATCACTTCCCTCCACACGTTCCCCAACAGCACTGACCTCATTGTGTCCACTAACACCACTGACCTCATAATCTCGCCCAGTAGCACTGACCTCATCCTGTCCCCAACACCACTGACCTCATCATGTCCTACACATCACTGTCTCATCTTGTCCCCCAACAGCACTGACTTCATATGTCCTCCAAAATCACTGACCTCATCCTATCCACAAACACCACTGTCCTACTCATGTCCCCCACAGAAACTGACCTCATCATGTCCCCCAACACCACTGACCTCATCAAGTCCCCATGCAGTACTGACCTATCATGTCCCCCCATACCACTCACCTCATCATATTCCCCAACAGCACTGACCCCATTATGTCCCCCAACAGCACTGGCTTCATCCTGTCCCCAACAGCACTGACCTCATCATGTCCCCAACACCACTGACTCCATCATGTCCCCCAACACCACTGACCTCATCATGTCCCCCACTAGCACTGACTTCATCCTGTCCCTAACACCACTGACCTCATCATGTCCCCCCAACACCACTGACCTCATCATGTCCTCTCAACACCACTGACCTCATCATGTCCCCCAACAGCACTGACCTCATCATGTCCCCCAACACCACTGACCTCATGTCTCCCAACAGAACTGACCTCATCCAGTCCCCCATCACCACTGACCTCATCATGTCCCCCATCACCATTGACCTCATCATGTCCCTAGTAGCACGCACCTCATCATGTCCCCAACATCACTGCCCTCATCATGTCCCCCCACACCAATGACGTCATGATGTCGCCAACACCACTGACCTCAACATGTGCTCCAACAGTACTGACCTCATCAGGTCCCCAACACGACTAATCTGATTACGTCCCCACACTACTGACTTAACCATGTCTCCCTACACCACTGACCTCATCGGGTCCCATAGCAGTACTGACCTCATCATGTCCCACAGTAGTACTCACCTCATCATGTCCCCATGTAGCACTGACCTGATCATGTCCCCCAAACCACTGACCTCTTCATGTCTCCCAGCACCACTGTTCTCATTATGTCCTCCAACAGCACTGACCTCATCATGTCCCCATGTAGCACTGACCTCATCATGTTCCGCAGAGAAGTACTGACCTCATCATGCCCAGCAGTAGTACCGAACTCATCATGCCCCGCAGTAGTACTCACCTCATCATGTCCCCATGTAGCACTGACCTCTTCATGTCTCCCAACACTACCGTTCTCATTATGTCCTCCAAAGCACTGACCTCATCATTTCCACCAACAGTACTGATCTCATCATGTCCCCATGTACCACTGACCTCATCATGTTCCGCAGTAGTACTAACCTCTCATGTCCCCATGTAGCACTGACTCATCATGTCCATGTAGTACTGACCTCATCATGTCTCCCAAAACCGCTGACCTCATCATGACCCCCAACACCACTGACCTCATCATGTCCCCAGCAGTACTGACCTCATCATGTCCCAAAACACCACTGACCTCATTATGTCCCCAGCAGCACTGACGTGATCATGTCCTGCAGAAATACTGACCTCATCCTGTACCCCAACAGTACTGACCTCATCATGTCCCCCAGCAGTACTGACCTCTCATGTCCCCAGCAGTACTGACCTCATCATGTCCCCCACACCACTGATCTCATTCTGTCCCCCAAACCACTGACCTCATCATGTCCCCCAGCAGTACTGGCCTCATCCTGTCTCCCAGCAGCACTGACCCCGTCATGTCCACAACACCACTGAACACATGTCCCCAGCAGTACTGACCTCATCATGTCCCCCAACAGTACTGACCTCATCATGTCCCCCAAGACCACCGACCCCATCATGGCCCCAACAGTACTGACGTCATTACCCCAACACCACTGACCTCATCATGTCCCCCAACACCACTGACCTCATCATGTCCCACAACACCACTAATCTCATCATTGTCCCTCATCACCACTGACCTCATCATGTTCCCCAACAGCGCTGACTCATCATGTCCCCCAACACCACTGACCTCATCATGTCCCCCAACTCCACTGACCTCATCATGTCCCCCAACACCACTGACCTCATCATGTCCCCCAACACCACTGACCTCATCATGTCCACAACACCACTAATCTCATCATGCCCCTCATCACCACTGACCTCATCATGTCCCCCAACAGCGCTGACCTCATCATGTCCCCAAACACCACTGACCTCATCATGTCCCCCAACTCACTGACCTCATCATGTCCCCCAACACCACTGACCTCATCATGTCCCCCAACACCACTGACCTCATCATGTCCGCAACAGCACCGACCTCATCCTATCCCCCAACAGCACTGACCTCATCATTTCCTCATCACCACTGACCTCATCATGTCCCCCAACACCACTGACCTCTTCATGTCCCCCAACACCACTGACCTCTTCATGTCCCCCAACACCACTGACCTCACCATGTCCGCCAACACCACTGACTCATCATGTCCCCCAACAGTGCTGACCTCATCATGTCCCCCAAACACCACTGACCTCACCAGTCCCCCAACAGTGCTGACCTCATCATGTCCCCCAACACCACTGACCTTTTCATGTCCCCCAACAGTACTAACTAGTGCTTCACGTGGCAGAAATGGAAAGGTGACCCCGGAGGGGGGGATTTGCCACTATGATTTTCTTGTGTCTGTTCACATCATAAACTGAAATGCATATGTCAACAATTGATTTATTGGAGCTCTTGGGAGAATATAACCATGTTTATTAGCGATTTTCCTTCTTTGGGCTCTATATTTGCGATTAGAGGGTATACTTGGGTTAAAGACCTGTCGACATGGAACTAATCCACTCATCGTCAAAGGTTTGCGTTCCTGATAGAAAGATAATTGTCCCATTTACAGATAGTCATCTTGTTGCAGAAACAGTACCCATTTGACAGTATTTGGCGCCAACTTCCGGTATTTAAAAAGAAAACGTAAAACAAACTGGCTACTGCATACTTGCAAAGTGAGACGACTGCAGGTGGAAATCTAAACAAATCTTAAATAAATGTTACCAAACCGCCAAGAGAAACGTGGACAAACGAGTCACAAGACAAACACGACGCGTTTCGACCTCTTAGTCTTTTTCAGGCAAGACACAAACAAAACAGGACAATGAAAATGAACGAGGCCTCGTTTTCATTCAACGCCTACCTTGCGCTGAAGAGATCAAAGATAAGTGACAAACTCGTTCATTTCATTGTTCTATGTGTTTGTGTCTAATCTGAAGAAGACCTAAGAGGTCGAAACGCGTCGTGTTTTGTCTTGTGACTTGTTTGTCCACGTTTATCTTGGCAGTTTGCTAACATTTATTCAAGATTGGCTTACTGCCATTCTCCAGTATGATCATCACCGTCAGCAGTCTGAAATGTATCTAACATTATACCACACGTAGTAGTAGTATAGTAGTAGTAGTTGTGGAAGTAGTAGTAGTAGCAGCAGCAGCAACAGCAGCAGAAGCAGTAGTAGTGGTCGTAGCACGAGAGTTATAGGCAATGAGTGTAAAGACATTTTTCGTACATAAACCAGATCTAAATCAGAAAACCAGAATCTGGGCAGGCTGGGTATCACTCACTGGGAGGAATCTGGGTATGGTGAATGACCAGTCAACGGTTGACTACATGCAGCCAGTTCTACATCCGTCACTGAGAACGCTACTGTTCAACATACCCTGCAAGTTTCTGTTGATGCTTCAACAAGGGAAGCGGGCAGAAACACACTCTGTTCACACTGTGACCTGCCTGTTGCAAGAAAGGCATACTGACTGTATGGCAGAAATGACCGGTTCAAGGACGTTGTTGTCGCCTTGGCATATTCCATTTTCTGTGTTCATACATGGCAGCACTTGGAAAACTCATGAGGGGATCTGGTCTTGAGAGATCATTGTGCAGTCAGGAGTCTGCTCAAGTGGGTCGATTGATGCTGTCTTGGCAGGAAAGCACTACAATCATGCCCTGAGAGTCCACAAGGTTGTTCTGGAGGCTCGTGGGCGGTTGCTTCTTCAACATTCTTGAAGGAATCAACAGAAGCTTCAGATCTTCTAAACCAGCTGTCTGAAGATCTGCCAGGGTGCACGAAACAGACATCAGCTTCAAAGACACTCTTGAGAAGCCATCGGTTGTTCTCCTCTTCAGACTGTACTCGAACTCCAAGAAGGACGTTACCACGGGGAAGAAAGGGAAAGACAGCACAGTTCTGGTATGCAGTATGCCGAGTGGTGGCTGATCTGCATCTCTCTCAGGCTACAAAAGAAAATGACTTGGACTTGCACTTGTCATGCATAGAGAAAATGTACCCTCTGCTCTCTGTGATGGACACCAGAACTACTCAAGATACGCCACAGTCTATTTCCTAGCATTTGAATCTCAAGCACACCATCCCTCAGCAGAAGAACTCTGCGACATGGAGGACTCAGTGTGTCGAGATCAACAGTTCCTTCATGCGAGTACCAGTTGACCAACTATTGAGCAAACGATCAACTTCCATGCAAAGTCTGTGGGTGGATCATAGGATTCAGCAGAAACAGTGCTGCCTAACCTTCACTGGTGCATGACACGTCATGTCAAAGCTTCTTTCTTGCTGCAACACCTTAGATGGCTGGCATGACTGGGATGATGTCAAAGTTCACGAAGACCTGACATGTGCAGATACTAGAGCCAGTAGGAGTGTGTGAAAAACATGATGGATTACTTCTGCAGCTTCATGGATCCCTTTTCAGTGAAGAGAGGGGTCTCTTCTGTCTCTCATCTGGAATTCAAGCACCAGACAGCATTCACAGCATTCAAGAAAACTTCTATCAGCAGATGCACGAAGAAAGGAAGCCTTTCATCAATTCGTGACAGAACGACTGGCTGAGAAAACTCTGAGTTTCCATGCTCCTCTGAAAAAAAGTGGAGCTGAAGACATTTGCGAAACTGAGAAGACAAAGACTCTGCGATCATCTTCGAACAAACTGGTGCAAGTGGCAGCGCAGAGAGACATGTTCGGACAACTCCTCATGATCTCGCAGGAAAATAACATCAGTCTGCAGCAGGTCATGAGCTACCTCTGGTTTTCACCAGAACAAGAATGCTTCTGACTCCGAGTCCAGTGCCTTGGGCCCTAGCAACTCTTGATGGTTTGCCTGCAAAGAGAGAGAAGCAAAGTTGTGCATCTCTGAGGAGACAGAGTTGATGGAGCAACCAAGGGGGGGGGGGGGGCATCACATAATTGATGCAGTTTTCCATCTGCAGTCACTACCTCTCTTCCCCCAACATTTGGAGACCTGGCAGACAGAATCCTGAAACATCTGCCATCCACAGACAGGACTGATTATGTGGCAGATGTGTACAATCACAACTCCATCAAATCAATGGAACGTTCTCTTCGGGAGAAGGTGAAGCATTCCTTCTGAAGGGTCCCAACACTAAGGTCCCCAGAGACTGGAAAGGGTTATGAAAAATGGTGACAACAAGATCTTAAGAACCAGGTTATCAAATTCCTGCTTTCTGAATGGAGAAAAATATTCCCATGCTACCACACTCCTGAACAGAGAGCTGTTTGTAACGTGTGGGCCCGGTTGCTTCAAGCTCTCCTCCACGGATGGCAAGACTGTGGAAGCCTCACCAGTTCAAGAGCTGTTTTCCACTCAGAAAGAAGCGACACGAGGATCATCCTTCACTGTTTTCACCAGAACAAGAATGCTTCTGACTCCGAGGGCATAATTGTGCGCTCTGACTTCAGACACTGATGTGTTTCTACTCTTACTACATTTCAGTTCCCAGCCTCATACAACAGTATACTTGGACACTGCACGGGAAACTACAGGAGGCTGCTTTCCACCACAGACCTTGTTGCCAAGTCTGGACAAGAATATATGAAGCACTCCTTGGCCTACATGCTTTTTCCGCTATGACTCCACCAGTTCTTTCGTGAGCAAAGGGAAGGTCAGGGCGTTCAATGCGCTCACAAAGAGCCTTTCTTCCTGATGACTTCCGAGCACTGGGAAGCCCAAAACTGTCTTCTGATTCAGTGGACAACCTTGAACACTATGTCTGTTGTCTGTATGGCAGACCCAAAGCAGGAACATCAACCAGGTCCGCTTTGACCTTCTCAGAGAAAAGTTTGACACCAGTTGGGTTACATGCAGTGTTGGGCAGATACAACGGAACTGACCTGAGCCTCCTACCTCCCTGTCAGTCTTCCCTGCAGATGCACACAGAGCGAGTCAACTACCAGGTACTATATCTTACTGTTTTCAACATGATTGTTATTGCTGTTTCAGGGTAGTCTTGCAGTGTTGATAAGGTCTGGAGAATGCCACTCTCGCATCAAACTCTACAGCCACAGGTGACACTGCTTGGGCTGAGCAGACAACCAAGTCAGATAGCTAAATCTTAGGTCAGGAACAGCCGACGGAGACCTACAGTAGCATTGTTGTTGATAACTATAGTTAAACAAATGCTATTTGGCCTGGCCAGGGTAACACAAAAGCCTGAATATGACATTTTGAACGTAAATAGGATTGAGTCCTGAGACCGAAACTTAAGTTAGTCATTGCCAAGGCCATAAACGGCTATGAGATTTGATAATCTTTACCCTTTTATCTTCTGTTCTAACGTGAGGTCTGGAAGCATGTCCATTGTGCTCAACCAGCCATGGATGGGCCGTCAGGCAGAGGCTGGAAGACAACAGTGGTGTGGAGATCGACTGGTGTCAGGAGGATATACTTCCATGTGAACTTGTTAGTATCCTCTGTGACCTGCGAACTCCTGAGGAGGAGAACGGTGACTTTGAACTTGTGAACCTTTGTGATGCTGTTCAAGAGGAAGGGTTTGACACTGAAGAATCTGTTGTCAACATTCTGTGTAAAGTGCAATCTTCTTACTGGTAGACAGGCGCATACTGCGACACTCAGCCATCACTCGCTTGTGTTGAAACAGATCCCTTGGTCATGGTTTATGAGCAGGTCGGCCAAAATTCTACTTAACCATTTTTTTGACACCATTTTGAAACAGGTTAACAGTTTTTATTCAATTGTATCCATTTCAAAACCAATTTAAAGAGTAATAGTTGGTGGCGCTAAAAGTGTTAAAAAAAATATGACAAATTAACGCATATGTCATGTTTATTTAAATGCTATTACTACAATTGTGCTTCAAACACGTCAGATGTGGTATGCCCATGTACAGCAAGCATCAGCGCATTTAAAAACAACTTGTATTGATTTTTAAGGCATCATACTTTGAGTAATAGCATGTTTTTCACCCCTACTCCCTTTTTTAGAGTAGAAAACGGGTGATTTCTTCCAGACCTCGTTGCTCCAAGAGCTCCAAACAATCATTTGTTGACATCCTATGATGACGGCACATAGCCTAAACTTTCAGAAAAACACATGGCAACCCCCCCCCCCCCCCCCCGCCGGGGTCAGGGGGGGGGGGGGGTTATGGTCACCTGAAGTACTAACCTTATCATATCCCCCAACACCACTGACCTCTTCATGTCCCCTAACAGCATGACCTCAGCATGTCCGCCCAGCAGCACTTCTGCAGCATGACGGTGAGGAAGGAGAACTTGCGCCATGGCCTCAGGAAGAACGTGCAGAACCACCAGCCCACCAACAGAGCCAGCGTCAGGAGGAAGTTGTTCACAGGACCGGAAATCCAGTACCTTAGGGACATTGTTTATTCATCAATTAATTATTTTTTTCATTTCTTTAGTTATTCATTCATATATGCACTGACTAATTTGATTAATGAATCATTCATCTATTTATCTAATCATGTATTTATCAACTTATTTATCTATTTGTCTGTTTATTTATTCTTATATCTGCACTTACTCATTTGATTAATCAATCATTCATCTATTTATCTAGTCATGTATTTATCAACTTTTATATTTATTTGTTTGTTTATTTATTCAATGATCTTTTTGCTCTCTCTCTCTTCACTCTCTCTCTCTCTCTCTCTCTCTCTCTCTCCTCTCTCTCTCTCTCTCTCTCTCTCTTCTTCTCTCTCTCTCTCTCTCTCTCTCTCTCCTCTCTCTCTCTCTCTCTCTTCTCTCTCCTCTCTCTCTCTCTCTGTTGTGTGCTTTCTCTCTCTCTCTCTCTCTCTCTCTCTCTCTCTCTCTCTCTCTCTCTCTCTCTCTCTCTTCTTCTCTCTCTCTCTCTCTCTCTCTCTCTCTTCTCTCTCTTCTCTCTCCTCTCTCTCTCTCTCTCTCTCTCTCTCTCTCTCTCTATTTGTTTGTCTGTCTGTCTACTTACGTACTCATCCACCCACATATGCACTCACCCGTCTGTCTGTCCGTCTATCCTTCTTTCTGTCGTTCTTTCTTTCTTCCTTTTCTTTTCTTTCTTATTCTCCTTTCTTTATCCGAGTACGATTCCCTTGGAAATCAAAATGGACTACATGGACTACTGCATACATTCAGAAAGCTTGTATAACTCATTAGAAATTTGGCTGACCCCAAATTTGGCTTGCCCAAAAAGATGAACTCCATTAAAATAAAGTTCAGGTAAAAGCAGAGATAAATATTACTCAACATATCTGTGGTTTATTTACGCAATTACATATAATTAATTTATTCATTTAAAGACCTCCAGGCTGGCGACAATGCCCAAATTAGTAGGAGGATGTTTTAAAGGCCCATGCAGCCAGTACCTGCAGCGTCCCAATATATCATGGTCACAAAAGGTTAAATGGAGTTTGTGTTTAGTTGGTGTATTCAGAGAGAGAGAGAGAGAGAGAGAGAGAGAGAGAGAGAGAGAGAGAGAGAGAGAGAGAGAGAGAGAGAGAGAGAGAGAGAGAGAGACTGCAGAAAAAGAAAGGAAGAAATATAAAACAAAATCAAGCAAGCAAGAAAGACAATCAAACAATATTCTCAGGCCGTCCGCTGCCTCGCCCAACCCCGTCCTCTCCGTCCCTACCTCCCTTCCCCAGCAACGTCTTTCCTTCGCCCCCTGCCTCCTTCTCCCATTAACAAAAGGAAACAAACAATACCAAGAAACACCGTCAACAAAAGCCACAGACCACACAGAATCCCCGATCAGAGAAACAGCCAACAGCAACTGCTGCAGACGGTACAGGCCGTTGTGGTGAATGAGATGTAAATGGAGCGCCACCTTCATCCACCACCACCTCACCGCCTCCCACGCCACCATCATCAGAGACACCGGCACCACCAGACCGGCCATCACCTGGACGAAAGTCTCCTCGGAAACAGAAACGTCTGGTGTGGAAACGCCTGGATCCCGTCTCTGGATCAGCCTGGCCTTGAAGACGGCGTGGACGGTGACCAGGCTCATGAGGAGGACGTGGAGGAACGCCCACAGCCAGAACCACCAGCGGTAGTGCCTCCACTTGGCCTTGATGACGTTCCGCACCACATACGTGTTGAGAATCTGGAAGGACTTGTCGACCCGCCCGTCTCGCAGATGATCTCCAACACGGACGCGAGTCTCTCTCTGCCTCTCTTCATCGTCATGGCGGAAGGGGACGGGGTGTCCACCCCGGGCAGCAGCCCTCGTCCTTCATGCTGTAGTAGGTCGGGGAGTGAGAGTCGAGAGCCAGCACTGGCACCACCTTGCGACGTCGTTGATAATAATGTGGGGTTTTGGCCTCTTGCCACTGCTGATGCGCCACCGGGTCGATCTCGGTGACGTCGTACAGGAGGGAGTCGAAGAGGCCGTCATGACTGTCCAACTGACAGTACACGCCCTCGAGTTGCAGGATCAGCTGGAAGAGTAAGGGCAGAGCCAGAGCCGCTGCCAGCCTTAGTGCCGTCAGCCCTTCGTCGTTCTCCATGAGCCAGACAGAGCGAGGATCCACCTGTGCCAACAGAACCAAGTAATAGTCGAAGGGATTCTGCACGCGCCTTTGGGTCGGTTGATGAATGAAAACAGAATGGGTTTTGAAGTGTTGTGGCTGCACGCGCCCTTTGAGTCGGTTCATGAATGAAAACAGAATGGGTTTTGAAGTGTTGTGACTGCACGCGCCCTTTGAGTCGGTTCATGAATGAAAACAGAATGGGTTTTGAAGTGTTGTGACTGCACGCGCCCTTTGAGTCGTTTCATGAATGAAAACAGAATGGGTTTTGAAGTGTTGTGACTGCACGCGCCCTTTGAGTCGTTTCATGAATGAAAACAGAATGGGTTTTGAAGTGTTGTGACTGCACGCGCCCTTTGAGTCGGTTCATGAATGAAAACAGAATGGGTTTTGAAGTGTTGTGACTGCACGCGCCCTTTGAGTCGGGTCATGAATGAAAACAGAATGGGTTTTGAAGTGTTGTGACTGCACGCGCCCTTTGAGTCGGTTCATGAATGAAAACAGAATGGGTTTTGAAGTGTTGTGACTGCACGCGCCCTTTGAGTCGGGTCATGAATGAAAACAGAATAGGTTTTGAAGTGTTGTGACTGCACGCGCCCTTTGAGTCGGTTCATGAATAAAAACAGAATGGGTTTTGAAGTGTTGTGACTGCACGCGCCCTTTGAGTCGTTTCATGAATGAAAACAGAATGGGTTTTGAAGTGTTGTGACTACACGCGCCCTTTGAGTCGTTTCATGAATGAAAAACAGAATGGGTTTTGAAGTGTTGTGACTGCACGCGCCCTTTGAGTCGGTTCATGAATGAGAACAGAATGGGTTTTGAAGTGTTGTGACTGCACGCGCCCTTTGAGTCGGTTCATGAATGAAAACAGAATGGGTTTTGAAGTGTTGTGACTGCACGCGCCCTTTGAGTCGGTTCATGAATGAAAACAGAATGGGTTTTGAAGTGTTGTGACTGCACGCGCCCTTTGAGTCGGTTCATGAATGAAAACAGAATGGGTTTTGAAGTGTTGTGACTGCACGCGCCCTTTGAGTCGTTTCATGAATGAAAACAGAATGGCTTTTGAAGTGTTGTGACTGCACGCGCCCTTTGAGTCGGTTCATGAATGAAAACAGAATGGGTTTTGAAGTGTTGTGGCTGCACGCGCCTTTGAGTCGGTTCATGAATGAAAAAAATGGGTTTTGAAGTGTTGTGACTGCACGCGCCCTTTGAGTCGGTTCATGAATGAAAACAGAATGGGTTTTGAAGTGTTGTGACTGCACGCGCCCTTTGAGTCGGTTCATGAATGAAAACAGAATGGGTTTTGAAGTGTTGTGACTGCACGCGCCCTTTGAGTCGGTTCATGAATGAAAACAGAATGGGTTTTGAAGTGTTGTGACTGCACGCGCCCTTTGAGTCGTTTCATGAATGAAAACAGAATGGGTTTGAAGTGTTGTGACTGCACGCGCCCTTTGAGTCGTTTCATGAATGAAAACAGAATGGGTTTTGAAGTGTTGTGACTGCACGCGCCCTTTGAGTCGGTTCATGAATGAAAACAGAATGGGTTTTGAAGTGTTGTGACTGCACGCGCCCTTTGAGTCGTTTCATGAATGAAAACAGAATGGGTTTTGAAGTGTTGTGACTGCACGCGCCCTTTGAGTCGGTTCATGAATGAAAACAGAATGGGTTTTGAAGTGTTGTGACTGCACGCGCCCTTTGAGTCGGTTCATGAATGAAAACAGAATGGGTTTTGAAGTGTTGTGACTGCACGCGCCCTTTGGGTCGTCTCATGAATGAAAACAGAATGGGTTTTGAAGTGTTGTGACTGCACGCTCCCTTTGAGTCGGTTCATGAATGAAAACAGAATGGGTTTTGAAGTGTTGTGACTGCACGCGCCCTTTGGGTCGTTTCATGAATGAAAACAGAATGGGTTTTGAAGTGTTGTGGCTGCACGCGCCCTTTGAGTCGTTTCATGAATGAAAACAGAATGGGTTTTGAAGTGTTGAGGCTGCACGCGCCCTTTGGGTCGGTTCATGAATGAAGACAGAATGGGTTTTGAAGTGTTGTGACTGCACGCGCCCTTTGAGTCGGTTCATGAATGAAAACAGAATGGGTTTTGAAGTGTTGTGGCTGCACGCGCCCTTTGAGTCGGTTCATGCATGAAAACAGAATGGGTTTTGAAGTGTTGTGGCTGCAGGCGCCCTTTGAGTCGGTTCATGCATGAAAACAGAATGGGTTTTGATGTGTTGTGACTGCAGGCGCCCTTTGGGTCGTTTCATGAATGAAAACAGAATGGGTTTTGAAGTGATGTGACTGCAAGCGCCCTTTGAGTCGTTTCATGAATGAAAACAGAATGGGTTTTGAAGTGTTGTGACTGCACGCGCCCTTTGGGTCGTTTCATGAATGAAAACAGAATGGGTTTTGAAGTGTTGTGGCTGCACGCCCCTTTGGGTCGGTTCATGAATGAAAACAGAATGGGTTTTGAAGTGTTGTGACTGCACGCGCCCTTTGGGTCGGTTCATGAATGAAAACAGAATGGGTTTTGAAGTGTTGTCACTGCACGCGCCCTTTGGGTCGTTTCATGAATGAAAACAGAATGGGTTTTGAAGTGTTGTGGCTGCACGCGCCCTTTGGGTCGTTTCATGAATGAAAACAGAATGGGTTTTGAAGTGTTGTGACTGCACGCGCCCTTTGGGTCGGTTCATGAATGAAAACAGAATGGGTTTTGAAGTGTTGTGACTGCACGCGCCCTTTGAGTCGTTTCATGAATGAAAACAGAATGGGTTTTGAAGTGTTGTGACTGCACGCGCCCTTTGAGTCGGTTCATGAATGAAAACAGAATGGGTTTTGAAGTGTTGTGACTGCACGCGCCCTTTGAGTCGGTTCATGAATGAAAACAGAATGGGTTTTGAAGTGTTGTGACTGCACGCGCCCTTTGAGTCGGTTCATGAATGAAAACAGAATGGGTTTTGAAGTGTTGTGACTGCACGCGCCCTTTGGGTCGTTTCATGAATGAAAACAGAATGGGTTTTGAAGTGTTGTGACTGCACGCGCCCTTTGGGTCGGTTCATGAATGAAAACAGAATGGGTTTTGAAGTGTTGTGACTGCACGCGCCCTTTGGTCGTTTCATGAATGAAAACAGAATGGGTTTTGAAGTGTTGTGACTGCACGCGCCCTTTGAGTCGGTTCATGAATGAAAACAGAATGGGTTTTGAAGTGTTGTGACTGCACGCGCCCTTTGGGTCGTTTCATGAATGACAACAGATTGGGTTTTGAAGTGTTGTGACTGCACGCGCCCTTTGGGTCGGTTCATGAATGAAAACAGAATGGGTTTTGAAGTGTTGTGACTGCACGCGCCCTTTGGGTCGGTTCATGCATGAAAACAGAATGGGTTTTGAAGTGTTGTGGCTGCAGGCGCCCTTTGAGTCGGTTCATGAATGAAATCAGAATGGGTTTTGAAGTGTTGTGGCTGCACGCGCCCTTTGAGTCGATTCATGAATGAAAACAGAATGGGTTTTGAAGTGTTGTGGCTGCACGCGCCCTTTGAGTCGGTTCATGAATGAAAACAGAATGGGTTTTGAAGTGTTGTGGCTGCACGCGCCCTTTGGGTCGGTTCATGAATGAAAACAGAATGGGTTTTGAAGTGTTGTGGCTGCACGCGCCTTTGAGTCGGTTCATGAATGAAAACAGAATGGGTTTTGAAGTGTTGTGGCTGCACGCGCCCTTTGAGTCGGTTCATGCATGAAAACAGAATGGGTTTTGAAGTGTTGTGGCTGCAGGCGCCCTTTGAGTCGGTTCATGCATGAAAACAGAATGGGTTTTGAAGTGTTGTGACTGCAGGCGCCCTTTGGGTCGTTTCATGAATGAAAACAGAATGGGTTTTGAAGTGTTGTGACTGCACGCGCCCTTTGAGTCGTTTCATGAATGAAAACAGAATGGGTTTTGAAGTGTTGTGACTGCACGCGCCCTTTGGGTCGTTTCATGAATGAAAACAGAATGGGTTTTGAAGTGTTGTGGCTGCACGCGCCCTTTGGTCGGTTCATGAATGAAAACAGAATGGGTTTTGAAGTGTTGTGACTGCACGCGCCCTTTGGGTCGGTTCATGAATGAAAACAGAATGGGTTTGAAGTGTTGTGACTGCGCGCGCCCTTTGAGTCGGTTCATGAATGAAAACAGAATGGGTTTTGAAGTGTTGTGACTGCACGCGCCCTTTGAGTCGGTTCATGAATGAAAACAGAATGGGTTTTGAAGTGTTGTGACTGCACGCGCCCTTTGGGTCGTTTCATGAATGAAAAGAGAATGGGTTTTGAAGTGTTGTGACTGCACGCGCCCTTTGGGTCGGTTCATGAATGAAAACAGAATGGGTTTTGAAGTGTTGTGACTGCACGCGCCCTTTGGGTCGTTTCATGAATGAAAACAGAATGGGTTTTGAAGTGTTGTGACTGCACGCTCCTTTGAGTCGGTTCATGAATGAAAACAGAATGGGTTTTGAAGTGTTGTGACTGCGCGCGCCCTTTGGGTCGGTTCATGAATGAAAACAGAATGGGTTTTGAAGTGTTGTGACTGCGCGCGCCTTTGAGTCGGTTCATGAATGAAAACAGAATGGGTTTTGAAGTGTTGTGACTGCACGCGCCCTTTGAGTCGGTTCATGAATGAAAACAGAATGGGTTTTGAAGTGTTGTGACTGCACGCGCCCTTTGGGTCGTTTCATGAATGAAAACAGAATGGGTTTTGAAGTGTTGTGACTGCAGGCGCCCTTTGGGTCGTTTCATGAATGAAAACAGAATGGGTTTTGAAGTGTTGTGACTGCACGCGCCCTTTGAGTCGTTTCATGAATGAAAACAGAATGGGTTTTGAAGTGTTGTGACTGCACGCGCCCTTTGGGTCGTTTCATTAATGAAAACAGAATGGGTTTGAAGTGTTGTGACTGCAGGCGCCCTTTGAGTCGGTTCATGAATGAAAACAGAATGGGTTTTGAAGTGTTGTGACTGCACGCGCCCTTTGAGTCGGTTCATGAATGAAAACAGAATGGGTTTTGAAGTGTTGTGGCTGCACGCGCCCTTTGAGTCGGTTCATGAATGAAAACAGAATGGGTTTTGAAGTGTTGTGGCTGCAGGCGGACACTGAAGGAAACGTGAAAGATTTACTGTTCCGCCGAACGAAAGAGACAAACAAATGACAAGACGAAACACGACGCGTTTTGACCTCCTTGGTCTTCTTCAGGCAAGAGAAAACACGACGCGTTTTTGACCTCCTTGGTCTTCTTCAGGCAAGACAAAACACGATGCGTTTTGACCTCCTTGGTCTTCTTCAGGCAAGACAAAACACGACGCGTTTTGACCTCCTTGGTCTTCTTCAGGCAAGACAAAACACGATGCGTTTTGACCTCCTGGGTCTTCTTCAGGCAAGACAAAACACGATGCGTTTTGACCTCCTTGGTCTTCTTCAGGCAAGACAAAACACGATGCGTTTTGACCTCCTTGGTCTTCTTCAGGCAAGACAAAACACGATGCGTTTTGACCTCCTTGGTCTTCTTCAGGCAAGACAAAACGACGCTCAAGACAATGACAATGAAGAACGAACAATCACTTTTCTCCTTACGTCTTCCGCGTGACATCCATTCCACGCCCTGCTCTGTACTGTGTGTTGACATCCATTCTACGCCCTGTTCTCTACTGTGTGTTGACATCCATTCTACGCCCTGTTCTCTACTGTGTGTTGACATCCATTCTACGCCCTGTTCTCTACTGTGTGTTGACATCCATTCTACGCCCTGTTCTCTACTGTGTGTTGACATCCATTCTACGCCCTGTTCTGTACTGTGTGTTGACATCCATTCTACGCCCTGTTCTGTACTGTGTGTTGACATCCATTCTACGCCCTGCTCTGTACTGTGTGTTGACATCCATTCTACGCCCTGTTCTCTACTGTGTGTTGACATCCATTCTACGCCCTGTTCTCTACTATGTGTTGACATCCATTCTACGCCCTGTTCTCTACTGTGTGTTGACATCCATTCTACGCCCTGTTCTCTACTGTGTGTTGACATCCATTCTACACCCTGTTCTGTACTGTGT
The DNA here is from genome assembly GCA_018398815.1 of Conus ventricosus. NCBI lineage: Eukaryota > Metazoa > Mollusca > Gastropoda > Neogastropoda > Conidae > Conus > Conus ventricosus. The sequence goes on along the minus strand of CM031625.1, from coordinate 15,893,100 downwards.
GTTGACATCGATTCTACGCCCTGTTCTGTACTGTGTGTTGACATCCATTCTACGCCCTGTTCTCTACTGTGTGTTGACATCCATTCTACGCCCTGTTCTGTACTGTGTGTTGACATCCATTCTACGCCCTGTTCTGTACTGTGTGTTGACATCCATTCTACGCCCTGTTCTGTACTGTGTGTTGACATCCATTCTACGCCCTGTTCTGTACTGTGTGTTGACATCCACTCTACGCCCTGTTCTGTACTGTGTGTTCAATAAGCGTTATTTGGCATCCTGTTTTTGTGTCTTAGTTATGTTTGGGGTTGTGTTCAGCAGCACTGCAGTGTAAATCAGTTACTGATAATTCCTCATACATAAAACCATGTCATTAGCGGATAAACAAACGATGACAATGTAGATACTGCACGGTACATATAAGTAGCATTAAAAAAGTATGAACGTCAATTTTTTTTTATAAAAAACGGCACCCCTATAATATGTTTTGTGTGTGTGTGTGTGTGTGTGTGTGTGTGTGTGTGTGTGTGTGTGTGTGTGTGTGTGTGTGTGTGTGTGTGTGTGTGTGTGTGTGTGTGTGTGTGTGTGTGTAGCGTACACAGAGAATGGGTTTGACGAGGTCAGGAAGCAATTGCTGCTAACTAATTTGCCGTTTGTGTAATCCTCTCCTAAAATTGTGTAAAAGCAGGCGGTGGGATGAGAATGGAGGTGGGGGAATAGTTCCTCCCCACCCCACCCCTCCCCTCTCATTTTTGTACAGGCGAGAGGTGGGGGTGGTTGGTGGGGGAATGTATCCTCTCCCTAATTCGGCCAGTGTCACACAAAACACCTCAACAAATGTTCTTCACGAGCCAGAAAGGGATGGGGGGGGGGGGGGGAGGGACAGCAGAAACCAAGGGGTGGGGGTGGGGAGCCTGGGAGCCCTATGCACGTAAAAAAATTGCATATTCGGGTATAAAGGAGGGGAAGGGAGGTCGGGGCACACAGGCCTCCCCCCCCCCCCCCCCCCCCCCTCCAGCCCTGGGTACGTAGAACTGGGGGCATTTTTTAAACTCCCACCTCTCAGGGCTATTGCCCAAGACCGCGGCTCAGCCTAGTTCACCCATAGCGGGTCTAAAAGGAAATCTTAAGTGACGCAGGGATTAGTAAGCAGTGAATAACAAACGAATGGGGTGAATCTTGCTCCCATGATGAAATACGTGCACGCCTATGACTCCAAACCAATGCTGCTTACGACACCGAACCGTCGAGCTGATATGACAGCACAGAGCACACAGAACAAACAAGGATACCCCCCCCCCCCACACACACACCACACACACACACACACATCCAAACTGTTCCCTACCTCATTTAACATTCCTTTCATTTCAATGACATTGAGGTTACCTGTATTTGTTATTGTTCGCCCATGTACTTGTCTGACCAGTTTCAAGATTGAAAAGCCTGTGCCAGTCTTGAACAGATGTTAATTTGCATTTGTTTATTTCTCCAGTTGCTGCTGTGTAGATGTGCCCAGTGTGGAGTATATAGGCAAACTTGCAACATGCTTTTTGGAGGATGTCTCCTTGTTTGTTCTGTGTACTCCGTGCTGTCATATCTGCTAGATGGTTCGGTGTCGTACGCAGAATTCGTTTAGAGTTATGGGATTGAATTTATTTCATCATAGGAGCAAGTCCCCCTACTTCAGTACTAGTTTGTTCTGTACCATAGCGGGTCTGTTCCATCACCTGGGACGAAGGGTCTGTGTTCAGAGATTTCAGACGTTTGTGGATCTGTCGCATCATCTCCGCCACCTCCTCCTCCCTCTCCGGGTACACACGCGCGAAGTGCAGCAGCGAGTGCAGCACGGTGTCGCCCCGCGTGTTGGTCGCGTGCAGTTCGGCGCCATGTTGCAGCAGCAGATCCACCATTTCCAGGTTGAAGGTCAAGGCTGCCACGCTCAAAGGGAGCTCACCCATCATGATGGTGGCTTCGAAGCCGGGACCCACCGCCTACCCGGAGAGAGAGAGAGAGAGAGAGAGAGAGAGAGAGAGAGAGAGAGAGAGAGAGAGAGAGAGAGAGAGAGAGAAGAGAAGAGAGAGAGAGAGAGAGAGAGAGAGAGAGAGAGAGAGAGAGAGAGTGAGAGAGAGAGAGAGGTCTTTAATACACAAGGATGAAGATTTCTTGCCGATGCCCGACCTCACGATATGTCCTTTCAACCTGGACCATCATATCGTTGATACCAACAGATTAACAAAACAACTAAGGAAATAATGAACAAGTAGGGTAACTTTTGCTCCCATAAGAAAACCAAACACAGAGTAACTTTTATTCAAGACTGGCACAGCCTTTTAAACTTGAGTAAAGTCAGACAATCTAATAGTGGGGGGTTCGTCTTTTTATTTGTCTGACTTTATTCAAGTTTAAATGGCTGTGCCAGTCTTGAATAAAAGTTACTCTGTGTTACGTTTTCTTATGGGAGCAAAAGTAACCGTACTAGTTTATTGTTTGCTGTTCCCTGCCTCACTTCTTTCTCAACTAAGAAAATACAACTCCAATACCGACAGAAAGACTATTCAGCAATGCAATGATAACAGGTTGATGGAGAGAGGAGAGAGGGGAGAGAGGGGGAGAGAGGGGAGAGAGAGGAGAGAGAAAAGGCACCAAGAAATTTACAGTATTGACCGGATCACATACCCCTCGCCCCTACACACAGACTATATATATATATATATACAACAAACTAATAAATTCCTAGGATAAGAAACGAGTACCATTCCAGCAACTTACAGAGCAGTTCGTGTTGCAATGACTGCAAGAAATATTGAATTATAAACAAAAGCTTGCTCTTATGCTTAGATTGAAGAAATAGGGGGGGGGGGGGGGGGGTAAGCATTCATATCTGCGTGGTAGATAATTCTGCCTAACTAACAGTATGTGCTTCAGTGGATGAATGGAGAAAGAAAAATTAAATGCTTCTCAAAATGAGCCTTCAGCAAGCTTATAGTCTCCAAGGGGGAGACATCCTCCAATAGGGAGGGAAACTTACTAACAGATTAACTCCTGGTCAGACACCGATATTTCGAAACCTGATTGTTTCTCCTCAGTGACCGGGGAAAGTGGTAATTTGACTCCTCTGCCTTTTCAGTTTAAGAAGAATGCAATCCCAGAAAAGGCTGGTGTGCAATTACCGTAGTATGTTTGTTGAGTTTTCAAAAAACCAACCAAAGGTGCCAGCTAAGAAGCAAAGAAAATCATGAAAGAGCAAACAAGCTACTTTTTCTTGTGAAAAGTAGAAAATATAAAAAAAATGACCTCTTAAGACACAAGTGCTAAAGGGCCAGTTCTTGGAATGAATCTGCAAGGGACTAAAATACAACAAACTAATAAATTCCAAGGATAAGTACCGAGTACCATTCCAGCAACTTACAGAGCAGCTTCGTGTTGCAATGACTGCAAGAAATATTGAATTATAAACAAAGCTTGCTCTTATGTCTTAGATTGAAGAAATAAGGGGGGGGGGGGGGAGATAAGCATTCATATCTGCAGTGGTAGATAATTCTGCCTAACTAACTGTATGTGCTTGAGTGGGTGAATGGAGAAAATAAAATAAATGCTTCTCATAATGAGCCTTCAGCAAGCTTATAGTCTCCAAGGGGGAGACATCCTCCAATAGGGAGGGAAACTCACTAAATATAACTCCTGGTCAGATACCGATATTTCGAAACCTGATTGTTTCTCCTCAGTGACCGCGGAAAGTGGTAATTTGACTCCTCTGCCTTTTCAGTTTTAAGAAGAATGCAATCCCAGAAAAGGCTGGTGTGCAATACTGTAGTATGTTTGTTGAGTCTTCAAAAAACCAACCAAAGGTGCAGCTAAGAAGCAAAAGAAAATCATGAAAGAGCAAAACAAGCTACATTTTCTTGTGAAAAGTAGAAAATATAAAAAGATGACCTCTTAAGACACAAGTGCTGAGGGCCAGTTCTTGGAATGAATCTGCAAGGGACTAAAATACAACAAACTAATAAATTCCAAGGATAAGTACCGAGTACCATTCCAGCAACTTACAGAGCAGCTTGGTGTTGCAATGACTGCAAGAAATATTGAATTGTAAACAAAGCTTGCTCTTATGTCTTAGATTGATAGATTTGCCTTTCCAGCTGATGGAGGACACTATTTCTTCAATCTAAGACATAAGAGCAAGCTTTGTTTATAATTCAATATTTCTTGCAGTCATTGCAACACCAAGCTGCTCTGTAAGTTGCTGGAATGGGAACGTCCCACTAGTCCGCGGGTTCACTAGTCCGAGGGTTCACTAGTCCGAGGGTTAGGGTTAGGGTAGTCCGAGGGTTCACTAGTCCGAGGGTTAGGGTTAGGGTTAGGGTTAGGGTAAAGGTAAGGGTTAGGGTTAGGGTTAGGGTTAGAACCCTACCCTCGGACTAGTAAACCCTCGGACTAGTGAACCCTCGGACTAGTGAACCCTCAGACTAGTGAACCCTACCCGCTGGAATGGTGCTCGGTGCTTATCCTTGGAATTTATTAGTTTGTTGTATTGTAGTCCCTTGCGGATTCATTCCAAGAACTGGCCCTCAGCACTTGTGTCTTAAGAGGTCATCTTTTTTATATTTTCTACTTTTCACAAGAAAATGTAGCTTGTTTTGCTCTTTCATGATTTTCTTTTGCTTCTTAGCTGGCACCTTTGGTTGGTTTTTTGAAAACTCAACAAACATACTACGGTATTGCACACCAGCCTTTTCTGGGATTGCATTCTTCTTAAAACTGAAAAGGCAGAGGAGTCAAATTACCACTTTCCGCGGTCACCGAGGAGAAACAATCAGGTTTCGAAATATCGGTATCTGACCAGGAGTTATCTGTTAGTAAGTTTCCCTCCCTATTGGAGGATGCCTCCCTCTTGGAGACTATAAGCTTGCTGAAGGCTCATTTTGAGAAGCATTCATTTTATTTTTCTCCATTCACCCACTCAAGCACATACTAGTTAGTTAGGCAGAATTATCTACCACTGCAGATATGGATGCTTATCTCCCACCCCCATTTCTTCAATCTAAGACATAAGAGCAAGCTTTGTTTATAATTCAATATATATATATATATATATATATATATATATATATATATATATATATATATATATATATATATATATCAGTATATTTAAAATGCCTAAAACAATTTTTAAGTGCTCAACCCTTGGGGAGCAACATTAGTTAAAACAATATCTGGAAACTTAAAGACGCAAAAACAAGCTACAATATATCCTGGAAAATCATAAAAAGAGCATCACCATACAGCAATGTTTCAAAAAGGTGCAACCTATGTTTAACTGAAAAATGGTTAATACTATGCAAACCACACTTAGCAACTTTAAACACCAAAACAGAAATAGTAAACAACTGCAGGCATAAATGGAAATCGTTGTTAGTGAACACACCCAAAACAAAAACCTGAAAGCCCCCAAAAACACGTGCAGCCAACCCGCACGTGCAAACAACCGCAAATGGGAGCCCACACGCTATATAACATCAGCGGTGGGCAAACCAAAAACCATCCTGATGACAGCGCAACACGCTCGAAACAAATTTGTAGATAGTTTTAAGATTCCTCTTTTAACTTGGTTTAACTATATATATATATATATTATATATATAATATATATATATATATATATATATATATATATATATAAATGGAAACTTGGATTGACAACCAATGCCAAGAGATTGATAATAATCTGAAAAACAACAACAGCAAAGCAGCCTACAAAATTGTCAAGGACCTAACGGGAAAGAAACAAGCCAAGACAACAACGATCCATGACAAAAACGGTAAATGTCTCAACGATGATGAAAAGATACTACAACGATGGACAAAATACTGTTCCGAGCTCTACTCGCACAACGCTGAGGGAAATCCATCAATCCTTGTCGCGCCGGAACCAACAAATAACAGCAAGGATAATATAACACGTGATGAAATCATTAGAGCCTTATCATCAATGAAGGCAGGAAAATCGCCCGGTGTTGATAACATACCGGCAGAATTGATCAAGGCAGGAGGAGATCCAATGGTGGACATGTTATTTACAATATGCAACAGAATCTGGGAAAACTGGGGAATGGCCTACTCCCTGGACGCAGTCACTTATCATCACGTTACAAAAAAAAGGCAACCTACAGCAATGCCAAAACTATCGCACGATTAGCTCATCAGCCACCCAAGCAAAGTTATGCTGAAAGTAATCCTGAATAGACTGAACCCACAAGCAGAAAAAGATCATCGCTGAAGAACAGGCGGGGTTCAGGCCAGGACGAAGTACCATAGAGCAGATATTCAATCTAAGAATACTGTGTGAGAAGTACAACCAACACCAACAACATCTGTACCACGTATTCATAGACTTCAAGAAGGCCTTCGACCGAGTGTGGCACGAAGCATTATGGGCAACAATGAAACTCTTCAACATCAATGCCAACTCATCAGAATTATCGAAAGCCTCTCAATAAAGCCACCAGTGCCGTTTTCTTCGGTAACAACATAGGCGAGTGGTTCCGAACTACCGTTGGAGTGCGACAGGGCTGTCTACTCTCCCCCACACTTTTCAATGTCTTCCTTGAAAGAATTATGACCGATGCGCTAGAAGACCATGAAGGAACCGTAAATATTGGAGGGAGAACCATCACCAACCTCCGTTTTGCCGACGACATAGATGGACTAGCTGGAAACGAACAAGAGCTAGTGCACCTGATCAACAGACTCAACAACACCTCTGCTGATTATGGTATGGAAATAAGTGCGGAAAAGACAAAGGTCATGACTAACAACCCAATCGGCTTTACCCCAAAACATAACCATCAACAGCAGAAAGCTTGAGCCAGTCAACACATTTAAGTACTTGGGGGCAACAATCTCAGATGAAGGATCAAGACCTGAAATCATCTCAAGAGTCGCTCAGACCACAGCCACGCTATCTAAGCTAACGCCTCTTTGGAGAAACAAAAACATCTCCATCAGCTCAAAGATTAGACTGATGCGATCCTTAGTTATGGCGATATTCTTATATGCTTGTGAGTCATGGACGTTGAAATCAGACCTTGAGAAAAGATCCAAACAATGGAAATGAGGTGCTTCAGACGACTCCTTGGCATCTCATACAGAGATCACATCAGCAATGTGGAAGTTAAAAGCGCATTGAGAATGAAATTGGTCCATATGTCGATCTCCTAACCTCAGTAAAAAGACGCAAATTGAAATGGTATGGACACATCATACGATCGACAGGCCTTGCCAGACAATCATGCAGGGCACAGTACCAGGACAAAGGCGAAGAGGTCGACAAAGGAAAAGATGGGAGGATAACATCACGGAGTGGACAGGCCTGCGGCTGAGAAATACATTACGGAGGGCAGAGAACAGAGAGGAATGGAGAAGGATGGTTGTCACTGCTTCAGGGGTGCCCCCACGGACCGACGTCTAAGGATCCAGTCATATATATATATATATAATATATATATAAAATATATTATATATATATATATAATATATTATTATATATATATATATAATATATATAATGAATACTAAAACAAGTTGAACGTCTTTTCCCACAGGGACAAGTTTAATATCCAAGCTTTCGCCATGAAGGCTTCTTTAGAAATGAAGAAGACTTAGTGGCGAAAGCTTGGATATTAAAGTTGTCCCTGTGGGAAAAGACGTTCAACTTGTTTTAGTATTTATTTTATTCAAATCATCCTGTTGACGTCGTTTTGTTGAGGCGCGGTGTGAGTTTTAGGGAGAATTTTACCTGTGAAAAAAAAAAAATAATATATATATATATATATATATATATATATATATATATTATTAATATTATACAGAGAGAGGAGAGAGAAGAGAAGAGAGAGAGAGAGAGGAGAGAGAGAGAGAGAGAGAAGAATGGTACTGAGGATCAGTGCAATCATAAAATCAGTGCTCAACCACAGTGGGAGCGACATTTGTTATATTAAAAGCAAGTTAAAATCAAGCTGCTAAAAACATCTACAAATTTGTTTCACGCTGTGCGGTCGTCAGGATGTGATGAGCTTGTATTGCCAGTGCCACGTATATATTTTAATAATTTTTTATATATAATATATATATTATATATATATATATATATAATATATATATATATATATATATATATATATATATATATATATATATATATATATATATATACTAATATTCTGTTGTATTTTATCGTTATAACATATATTTTATAGGTGTTATTATTATTAATCTTTATATTGAATATATATATTGTATATCTAAATTGCTACCTTGCTGTTGTTTTTTAACATGTTAAGGTTTGCCAGGTGGTTTACATATATAATTATTTCTCTTGTAAATTTCTTTCTAACATTTAGTTTGCAATTGGTTGTTATATGTTTTCCTGCAATCATTTTTAAAGTTTTTATGGTATGCTTTTTAGTTTCAAGTATGTTTATTTTATCTTTAAGTTTCCAAATGTATTTACTCAATTCTGTTTGGTTTTTATATCTTTCTTTGTTGAATGATTGTTTATGGTTTGCATATCTAGTTTTGAATTGGTTTTCAGTGATACCTACATATGTTTCTTTTGCGTTCTCTGATGTTACAGTGGCTTCGTACACAATGTTGTTGTAAAGGCATTTGTTGCTTAGGGGGCACTGTTCTCTTTTGGTACAGTTACAAGATTTCCTTTCGTTACCCTCCTTTTTCTCTGTGCTGCTTTTCATTTTGTTTGCTGAATCGATGGCATTTTTAAGATTCGGCATACATGAATATGATAATTTGATGTGGTTTTTGTTGAATATCTTAAATAATTTTTGGTCTTTTGGGAAAGATGATGTCAAGATTTTAAAGAATTCTTTCCCTACATTTGTTTTAACTCATATGGGGGATTGTACCATATGATATTCCTTTTCCTGGTCTTTCTGCATCTTTATGTATCATTGTCTGGATCGTATCGTAGTTTGTAATTGTAGCCACTTTCATGTAATGCCTCTTGGTATTCAGCTGTAGCATTGTTGAATACTGTTTCGTTACATGACAAATTGGATAGTCTTTTATTTACGCTTTTGGGTATTGTTTTCAGTATAGAGGGTGGGTGATTGCTCTTGATGTTTACATAAACAAGCGAATCATTTGGTTTCTTGTATGGTTTATATGTGTGTTGGTTGAGGTCTAACGTTATGTCTAAATAGTTCACTATCTTTTTGTTTGCTTCTATTGTGATTTTTAAATTTAGGTTGTGGAAAATGTTACACAATTCTTTTTTCTTATTTTCAATATTCCTAGGGTTGTCATTCAGAGCGGCAAGGCCGTCATTCCTGTACAGTCCAGTTTGTTTTCCAAGGTTTATTTTTTAATATTGGATAACATGAATAGTCCGACAAGTTCGCAAGTTTCGGCACCATCATATGATCCCATTGTGACATCGAAAGTTGAATTGCTGCTTGTGTTCTTAATCCAGGTTTCATTTTTTCTGTGCAGTAAAGTTTTCTTTGTGTGGAAAATGATTTCCATTTCTGACCCTGATATTTCTGTGTAAAATGAAGTTCACGTCAGTTTTCGACATTGTCCTCAATTTCTCTTGAAATAAAGCGTGAATCGCAATCAAGAAAATGAGGTTAATTAAGTCTATTGAAATGTGCGAACTTGTGAGATCTGGTACAGATCCGGACTGAAGCCCAGAGATACTTAGTGGACTCGACAAGAATTCAGTACAGAGGACTGTTTGTTCATGGCAGACTGCGACGTTCTCCCCTTTACCTTTCCAGCTGATGGAGGACACTCTGCCTGGCCCAGCGTGCCTGTTTTAATGATATTTTAGAGTATGTTGAAAGACGTACACACACACACACACACACACACACACACCACACACACACACACACACACACACACACACACACACACACACACACACACACACACCTGTTCCTCATCCCACTATCCATTCTTCCCGCCACACCTCTCCCCACCCCTCACCTCACCCACCTTCCCATTCAGCAGAAGCCAGGGTTCGTTCAGGTCAGGATGCTGCAACAGTGCCTCCACCCCTGCCACACCTCTCCCACACCTCACCTCACCAACTTTCCCATTCAGAAAAGACCTGCATTCCTCAGGGTCAGGATGCTGCAACAGTGCCTCCACCCCCGCCACACCTCTCCCCACCCCCCACCCCCAACCTCACCCACTGCCCATTCAGAAGAGACCTGCGTTCCTCAGGGTCAGGATGCTGCAACAGTGCCTTCACCCCGCCACGTTCTGCTTGCTGACCAGGGTGTGAAGCACGTTCTGTCCGTCATACTCCCCCTGCCTCTGCCAGGAGCAAAGCGCAACGTGCCTGCTAAGGAAACTGCACACGCTCTAGAAAACGAGGGAAGGTAAGAAGAAGTGCAGGAGGACAGGTTCTCCATCTACAAAGAAGCACAGAAAGGCCCAGAACAGTGGCTAGCTGAGAAACGCCCGAGATTCAATTTTGAAAAAAGCGAAATTTTAGTGTCAAAAAGCACAAAGTTAACTCTTTAGCTAAAGGTTGACGTTTCACATGAGTCCCTCTATCCGTCCATCTCCCCCTTACTCCCCACACACAGACAAATAGATAGATATACATAATCATATATATATATATATATATATATATATATATATATATATTATATATATATATATATATAAAACACAACAAATTAATAAATTCCAATGATAAGTACCGAGCACCATTCCAGCAACTTACAGAACAGCTTGGTGTTGCAATGACTGCAAGAAATATTGAATTATAAACAAAACCTGCTCTTATGTCTTAGATTGAAGAAATATGGGGAGATAAGCATTCATATCTGCAGTGGTAGATAATTCTGCCTAACTAACAGTATGTGCTTGAGTGGGTGAGTGGGCAAAAATAAAATAAATGCTTCTCAAAATGAGCCTTCAGCAAGCTTTAGTCTCCAAGGGGAGACAATCTCCAGTAGGGAGGAAAACTCACTAACATGTAACTCCTGGTCAGATACCGATATTTCGAAACCTGATTGTTTCTCCTCAGTGACCGCGGAAAGTGGTAATTTGACTCCTCTGCCTTTTCAGTTTTAAGAGGATTGCTATCCAGAAAAGGCTGGTGTGCAATACCGTAGTATGTTTGTTGAGTTTTTAAAAAACCAACCAAGGTGCCACCTAAGAAGCAAAAGAAAATCATCAAAGAGCAAAAAAAGCTACATTTTCTTGTGAAAAGTAGAAAATATAAAAAGATAACCTCTTAAGACACAAGTGCTGAGGGCCAGTTCTTGGAATGAATCCGCAAGGGACTAAAATTACAGCAAATTAATAAATTCCAAGGATAAGTACCGAAGAGAATGTAAATATCTTCGTTCACGACCACCCATGTTATTTTGCACGAAAACCCCTTTTTCACATACAAATCACGTCCATCTCATGTCAGTTTTGACCAAAATCAACACCTGTTTCACACTAAGATTAACACACCAAAACCTCTAAAATTGACATAATCGTTAATTTAAAACGGGGGGTTTCCGTGCAAAATAGGATCTGGTGAGCTTGAATGAAGATATTTACATTCTCTCTGGGGGCATAAAAAATTAAGGGTTTACAGTACGCTCTTCTACTTCAAGCACCATTAATAAATCAGAACAAACAACTGGCTCTCCATCTTGGTTAGTTATTTTTACATCCAATGAATTTATAGGCCCATTAATTAATTCTTTAAATTCACTGTTTTTTCCAACTGAGATTAATCGATAATCGCAAAACCCCGCCCTAGTTGATGGCAAAACCTTTAGAACTGTTGACGGATAGCCATCAAACAAATTTAGCATCTGTTTTTAACTGTTGTAAATGAACATACAACATTGGGTTCACGAGAAAATCAGAAGGTTTATTACCTTCAAATTGATAGACATCTTCTCTTGTACTAAATCTATAAGATCTGTCACTACTGTGAAAGCCAAAGATTTTAGCCAGGCCTTTAGGGAAAGTGTACTCTCTTCTTTCTTCTAGTGGGAAATGTATAGTAATTCTGATGTTTGCTTCATTAATTTTTAACAATATGCCAAATTCGCTAAGTACTTCTTTTAAAAAGCAAAAGTTGTAGTAACCATCAGGTATTTGCACATGAGTTATTTGATTGCCCACCTCGTTACTAATATTGATCCAGTTATTCTGAGCTTTTTCAGATATGTTAACCCACATAACTTTAAAGCCAATTTCTTTAAGGGCAATCCTACAACTCCCGCGCCAATTGACAATTGGGTGCGTTAAGAACACACGCTCGTTTTGCTTGGTTATATAGATGTACATCTTTTTTATAACTATTTTAAAAAAAACAAATTTAAAAATGGAGCCTTTTAAATATAACGAAAGTGCTACTTACAATGTAGGAGCGTTTTATAACCCCAAATCTTTGGACTTCAGCAATTTAACCATTGCAGTAGATGGATCATATGGCTTCCAAGTCAGACTTGTAAACCCACTAACTAATATTTAAATCCGCCAATAAAGAGTGATAGAGTGCCATCAGCATGGTCATCCGCCTATGACGTTTTACCAGAATCAGTTAAATTTTGCTATTTACTGCGCAACTACTGGCTGCGGTGTTTCATATGCAAACCATTTAAACCACCCCAATCTCTTGGTAAGGTCAGTATATAACTTTCATGTTTATTACCAGTACAGACGAATACTAACTGAACTACAAGTGCCCCTTCCAAGCGACAACGCGTTTAATCCATATAAAAGCCCAATGGACAATAATGCATATGAAAGAATCTGCAACGAATTTAACATTAATCCTTCAACTGATTTTAGACAAAAGTTAGACCGCAATCATGGGTTAGGCACATTGTATTTGTGGGGTGTAAAAAGAGATATACTTATGGCTACTGGCCGGTCACACCTCTTTTCAACCAAACAAACAAGTTCGATTGGGATCCATAGAACAAAAACATCCTAATGCTTGGGCAACATTTATCTTAGATGAAAGTGAAGGCCTAACAATGCCAGGAGTGCAAAGACTTAATGACTCCATAAGGACATACGTTTGGTGTCTATTAGGAGCACAAGCACAGACCAAGTCTAGCATAGTAGATCAATCTACAGGCTTTGATGCCAGAAAACAATTTTTAGCCAATTTAGAAGATGCTATTAACTCTGCTGTTGATTTGCCCTCCAGCATACAAAGGTATCAAGACGTTCTTGCACATGCAGGTCAAAGGTTGACTTTGTTGTAGGCCATGGATTATACATGCTACCCTCTGACTTAGACTGCAGATTGGTATGATACAGATTATACAATGAATCCTCATAGTGGAGACGCCCAAAACTTAGGGCACAATCAAGGTTTAAACACAAGCCCATGCT
>CM031625.1:15821232-15878708 GCA_018398815.1 Conus ventricosus | reverse complement strand
ACAGGATCAGAGATGAGATTGGTGTGTGTGTGTGTGTGTGTGTGGTGTGTGTAGTGTGTGTGTGTGTGTGTGTGAAACCATGATCAGATTACTCAAAGAATTAAATGGAAATGATGTAGTCATAACACACTTACCTAGGAAGCCTTACAATGCCAGAATTGCTATGTGGGGTCTTCCTTGGGGTGGATTCCCCCATCCCCTCCTCCCCTTTCCCCCCCCCCCCCCCCCCCCCCCCCCCCCCCCACACACACACACACACACACCCATTCCACCAGACTTCAGCAGTGGTCTGATTGGTAGTCTTTCAGATGAAATTATAAACCCCAGCGGTGGTGACTGGTAGTCTTTCAGATGAAATTATAAACCCCAGCGGTGGTGACTGGTAGTCTTTCAGATGAAATTATAAACCCCAACGGTGGTGACTGGTAGTCTTTCAGATGAAATTATAAACCCAAATCCCGCACACAGTTGAATGTTGGTACCACAAAGAACCCACAGGCAAACAACTGGCAACATTTGGAACAAAAATTCAGAAACTACTGTGATCCAATGCAGTTCTGTGATGAAATTAGGAGAGGAAAAAGGCTGGAATAAGCAGCCAGAGACTGTGCCAACAGAGTTGATCGCACAACGTTTACCCAGGCAAGCCACACATACATGCGCACAGGCACACACTTGTGCAAAAGGTCTGCAGATACGTAATTGAATGTTTGATATATTACTGACAGTAGGAGGAGAGAAAGCTGGATGAAGGCAGTTTTCGGTTAAAAAGAGATGGAACTTGAGGAATACACACATGCACCATCACATAGATACTGGAGGGAAGAAAGGAGAGGATGGGCGTGGCACAGAGACTTCAAGCCATGCCGTAGTGGAATCTGGGATCTGGATTGTAGAAGTGGGCATGGGACTGTCGCTTGAAGCGGTCATGCTTGCGGAACTTCTGACTGAAACTGGACCTGAAACATAAAGACACTGCTATGTAATAAGAGTGTGCGTGCGTGTGTGTGTGTGGGTGTGTGTGTGTGTGCGTTGTGTGCATGTGTGTGTGTGCTAAGAGCATTAAAAGGGAAAGAAAAACGAGGAAAGGGGAATGGCAGTAGGAGAGGGAGAAATGTGACAGATCGACAGGTTGCCAGAAACAAGACATTTTGTCCAAATGCATACCATCTCCTTCTTCCTAACCCCCTCCCCCCCCCCCCCCCCCTCCCCCACACAACTTCTACTCTAGTCAAACCTCACCTCCTCAGAAAGAATATGGTTCAAATGGCATGCTCACGTAACGTAAACACACACAAGCATAGTACGCACTGATAACCATAACGTTATACTAAGGCAGAGATACATGTGTGCATGCTCTCTCAGTGCGAGACGGCAATACAAGCATGCACAGATCTATATTTGCACATGTTATCCAGCCAGATTCTTTCAGCCATCCACTTTGTACCTATTAATCTACAATTTCTCAGTACTGTTCCCACCCCTCATCCCCCTCTCCATACATCCTCATTTTCCCGCCTCATCTCTTCGTATATCCCTCCCTACTTACCATTTACACGTCTTTGTCAATATCATCCATTCTTGCCCCCCCCCCCCCCCCCCCCCCCCCCCCCCCCCCCCCCTTCTGCTCCCACCCCTCTTCACACCTCTCATTCAACCATTCCTTGCATCCTACATCCTTATCTCTATTCCAGCCACACATTCGCTTCTCCATCCACGTCCTCCTACATACATTTCTCCCCTAATCCCACTTCTCTCACAATCAGTGTACACATTACTTCCTCAGTCCCACTATCACTCCGCACATCTGTCACAATCCATCCACATTATCACTCCTCACACCTGTCCCATCCATTATTACTCCTCACACCTGTCCCATCCATTATCACTCCTCACACCTGTCCCATCCATTATCACTCCTCACACCTGTCCCATCCATTATCACTCCTCACACCTGTCCCATCCATTATCACTCCTCACACCTGTCCCATCCATTATCACTCCTCACACCTGTCCCATCCATTATCACTCCTCACACCTGTCCCATCCATTATCACTCCTCACATCTGTCCCATCCATTATCACTCCTCACATCTGTCCCATCCTTTATCACTCCTCACATCTGTCCCATCCATTACACTCTCACATCTGTCCCTAATCCAACCCACTATCATGCGAAACCTTTCAACGAATCCTTAATCCCATTCCTTCCCAGTCACGTCCAATCATCTTGATTGTTGTGCAACAAGGCTGCCTCTGTGTCATTTCCGATCTAATCCATCCTCTCCCACCCCTACCACACATCGCTGGTCCCAGTCCCTACCACACATCCGCTGGTGCCAGTCCTACCACACATCTCGCTGTGCCACCCCTATCACACATCGCTGGTTCCAGTCCTACCACACATCGCTGGTCCCACCCCTACCACACATCGCTGGTGCCACCCCTACCACACATCGCTGGTCCAGTCCTACCACACATCGCTGGTGCCACCCCTACCACACGTCGCTGGTCCAGTCCTACCACACATCGCTGGTCCCAGTCCTACCACACATCGCTGGTGCCACCCTACCACACATCGCTGGTGCCGCCCCTACCACACATCTTGCTGGTCCCAGTCCTACCACACATCGCTGGTCCCAGTCCTACCACACATCGCTGGTCCCACCCCTACCACACATCGCTGGTCCCAGTCCTACCACACATCGCTGGTCCCACCCCTACCACACATCGCTGGTCCCAGTCCTACCACACATCGCTGGTGCCAGTCCTGCAGCAGGTCCCTCCACTCCCACCCCCACCCCCTTTCCCCTCCTCACCCGCTGCGCCAAAACACCTTCCAGCCTTTCCCATTCTCAGTCAGTCCACGCACCCTTCCCTCCCACTATCTCTCCCATGCCCGTCCTCCGCTGGGTGGAAGGCGGGGGAGGGAGGCGGGGGGGGGGGGGGGGGAGGGTCCACCCTACCTGCGGGCAATGAAGAGCATGCAGGCGATGGAGACGAGGATGATGTAGGCGTCAGGGCACCATCGGTGCCACAGCCTCCTCTCCAGCATGACGGCTTTCTTCAGCACACACGCGGCCCGCCACAGAGCCCGGGTGCAGCGTCACCATGGTGCCCAGCAGAGGGAGGCAGAACCCCAGCACCACACGCAGACCTTCCAGCAGCTGCAAGGTACACACTGCAAGGCTGAGCATGGAGGGGGGGAGGGGGGGGGGTGACATTAGCTGTCTGTCAATGACGTTCTTGTTCCGCTGTCCATCGCAACTCCTCTAGACAGACTGTCAAAGGGAGGAGGAAGCTAACAATGCGGATAAGCAAAATTAAACCCATAGTTAAAACGTTGAGTGTCCACTTTGCGTGCAGTTTGAGGAAATTAAGTGATTCAACGATCAGCAAATGTTTAATGAACAAATAAAACCCCATATTTAAAACGTCGAATGACCATTTTGGGGCGGCCGCGAGAGAGAGGAGATAGGGTGATTTATAGACCATTGGTGAGGACCTTGGGGGGGGGGGGTGGGGAAAGGTAAAGAAAGGGACAATATGGGGGGGAGAAGTGATTTAAAAACCATTGTGAGGTGAGGGCCCAATATGGGGGGGAGAAGTGATTTAAAGACCAATGTGAGGCCCAATATGGGGGGAGAAGTGATTTAAGACGCATTGTTGAGGCCCAATATGGGGGGGGGAGAAGTGAATTAAAGACCATTGGTGAGGGCCCAATATGGGGGGAGAAGTGATATAAAGACCATTTTGAGCCCAATATGGGGGGAGACGAGATTTAATAGACGCATTGTGCGCCCAATATGGGAGGGGAGGAAGTGATTTACAGACCATTATAGGGGGGCTCAATATGGGGGGATAAGTGATATAAAGACCATTTTGAGCCCAATATGGGGGAGAAGTGATTTCAAGACCCATTTTGAGGGCCCAATATGGGGGTAGAAGTGATTTAAACAGACCATTTGTGAGGTCCAAAATGGGGGGAGAAGTGATTATACAAGACCATAAGTGAGGCTCCAATATGGGGGGAGAATTTGATTTTAAAGACCATTGTGCGGCCCAATATGGGGGGAGAAGTGATTTTAAAACCATTGAGACCAATATGGTTGGGAGAAGCTGATTTAAAGACGCATGTGAGGGCCCAAAATGGGGGGGAAGAAGTGATTTAAAGACCATATTTGAGCCCAATATGCGGGGGAGAAGTGATTTAAAAAGGACTTTACCATTGTGAAGCCCAATATGGGGGGGAGAAGTGATTTAAAAGACCATATTTGAGGCCCAATAGGGGGGGAGAAGTATTTAAAGACTAAAGACCATTTTGAAGCCAATATGGGGAGAAGTGATTTAAAGTCGCATTGTGACCCAATATGGGGGGAGAAGTGATTTAAAGACCCTTGGTGAGCCCAATAATGGGGGGAAAGTGATTTAACGAAGACATTGTGAGGTCCGCAATATGGGGGGAGAAGTGATTATAAAGACGACATTGTGAGTCCAATATGGGGGGAGAAGTGATTTAAAGACCATTTTGAGCCGCAAATGGGGGAGAAGTGATTTAAAGCACCATTGGATTACCCATAAGGGGGGAGAAGTGAGTTTAAAGACCATTGTGAGGTGCCCAATAAGGGGGGAGAAGGATTTAAAGACCAATTGTGAGCCAATATGGGGGGAGAATGATTTAAAGACTATTGTGAAGCCCAATATGCGGGAGAATGTTTAAAGACCATTGTGAGTCCCAATATGGGGGAGCAGTGATTTAAAGACTAATTTTGTGAGCCCAATATGAGGGGGAGAAGTATTTAAAGACCATTGTTGAAGGCCCAATATGGGGGAGAAGTGATTTAAAGACGCTTGTTACCCAATATGGAGGGGGAGAAGTGATTTTAAAGACCAATATGGAGGCCCAATATGGGGGGAGAAGGTGATTTAAAGCCATTGTGCCTGAGGCCCAATATGGGGGGGGAGAAGTGATTTAAAAAAAGACCATTGGAGCCCCAATATGTGGGTGAGAGTGAATTTAAAAGACCATTGGGTTGAGCCCAATAGGGGGGATAAGTGCTTTAAAGACCTTTGATGAGTCGCAATTATGAGGGGGAGAAGTGCTTTAAAGACATTGGGGTGCCCAATCTGGGGGGAGAAGTGATTTAAAGACCATTGTGAGGCCACTATGGGGAGAAGTGATTTAAGTACCATATTAAAAAGCCCAGTTAATATGGGGGGAGAAAGTGCTTTAAAGACCATTGTGAGCCCAAATGGAGGGGTAGAAGTGATTTAAAGACCATTGTGAGCCCAATATGGGGGGAGAAGTATATTACAGACCATTGTTTGAGCCCAACAGGGGGGAGAAGAGATTTAAAGACCATTTTGAGGCCCAAAATGGGGGAGAAGAGATTTAAAGACTGCATTGTGGAGTCCAATATGGGGGAGAAGTGATTTAAAGACTTGGGGGGGGGGGGGGGGGCATTGTTGAGGCCCAATAGGGGGGAGAAGTGATTTACAAAGACATTGTGAGCCCGAAAATATAAATGGGGGGAGAATGATTTAAAGACCATTGTGGAGGCACAATATGGGGGGAGAAGTGATTTAAATGACCATTGAGAGGACCCAATATGGGGGGGAGAAGTGATTGAAAGACCATTGTGATAGGCCCCAAAATATGTGGGGGAGAAGTGATTTAAAGAGACCATTGTTGGAGGCGCCAATAGGGGGGGAGAATGATTTTAAAGACCATTTGTGAGCCCAATATCCGGGGGGAGAAGTGATTTAAAACCATTGTGAGCCACAATATGGGGTGGAGAAGTGATTTAAAAGACCAATTGAAGAGCCCAACTATAGGGGGAGAAGTGATTTAAGATGACCATTGTGAGGCCAATATGGGTTATAAGTTATTGAGTTCGTTCTTCGTTTTCATGGTCGCTCAATGTAGTTCATGTTTGCCTGAAGAGAATGAAGAGGTCGAAACGGGGCGTCGCGTTTTGTCTAGTGATATGTTTGCCCTGTGTAATGGGGCCGGGGGGGTTGTCCTCTCGTCCAGCGAAATAGTATTATTTTCAAGTGTCTTTTTGCTTTTTTGTTTTTTTTTTTTTTTTTTTTGCTCTGTAGTTTGAGGCACCGTGGAAAAGGTGTTGTATATTCAGGGGCTGGGCTATAGTGATTAAAACAGGAAACGAGTGACAACCCCCCCCCCCCCACCTCAACACCCCCCACACCACCCCCCCCCACCCCCCACCCCCTTCCTCTCCGTCTGCCAACCCCTTGTAAAATTTCAAGTAAGCAAACCCCAAATTCTGCAAAGTAGAGTATGAAGCCAGTAAAGCCAAACAATTTTGGTCCACGGCCAACAGCAAAGTTTCAAAAAGAACCCCCCCCCCCCCCCACCTCACACACACACACAGCACCACACATGTAAGTCGACACACACACACACACACACACATCCCACACACACACACACATGGTCACGGCACGATGGCCAAATATTGGCGTCCACGTCATACTCCATAATCTCAAGCATTGTATCCCCTCCACTCCTCCCCTCCCGCCAAAACAATAAATGTCCACAGCCAACCTCATAAACCTCACTAGGTATCTCCCCCCGTCCCCGTCGCTTCCAAACAATAATTGTCTCACCACCAACCTCATAATCTCACAAGGACTCCCCCCCCCCCCCCTCCCAAAAAAATTGTCCAGCCACCTCATAATCTCACAAGGTACTCCCCCCCCCCCCTCCAAACATAATTGTCCAGCCAACCTCATAATCTCACAAAGGGACCCCCCCCCCTCCCCCCTCCCAAAAAATAAAGTCAGCCAACCCATAACTCACAAGGTACTCCCCCCCCCTCCCCTCCAAACAAAAATTTTCCGCCAATCCCTAATTCACAAAAGGGACTCCCCCCCCCCCCCCAAAAAAAAAATTGCCATGCCCAAACCCTTTTCTCACAAGGGACCCCCCCCCCTCCCCCCTCCAAACAAAATTGGCCATGCCAACCTCATATTCCCCCAAAAGGGCTTTTTCCCCTTTTCCCCCACCTCAAATTTAAATTCTCCCCCCCTCCCCCCCCCAAACAATAATTGTCCCCTGCCAACCTCATAATCAAAGGTACCCCCCCCCCCCCCTCCAAAAATAATTGTCCTGCCCAAATCATAATCTCCAGGTACTCCCCCCCCCCCCTCCCAAAAAATAAATTTTCCTGCCAAAATCATAATCTCACAAGGTATCCCCCCCTCCCCCCTCCAAACAATAATTGTCCATGCCAAACCCATAACTCACAAGGGACTCCCCCCCTCCCCCCTCCAAACAATAATTTTCCATGCCCCCCCTCATAATCCCAAGGGACTCCCCCCCCCCCCCTCAAAAATAATTTTCCCTCCAAAACCCAAAATCTCACAAGGGACTCCCCCCCCCCCTCCAACTAATTGCCATGCCAACTCATAATCCACAAGGTACCCCCCCTCCCCCCCCCCCCGCCCCCCCCAATACTCCCCCCCCCCCCCCCAAAAAAAATTTTCCCCCTCCCAAACTACTACTCCCCCCCCTCCCCCCTCCCATAAATTCCACCCCTTTCCCCAAACCCCCCCCCCTCCCCCCCCCTAATTTTCCTCAAAACCTTCCCCCCCCCCCCTCCCCCCTCCCCGTCCTTCCAAACCCATTTCCCCCCCCTTTTTTTTTCCCCCCCCCCCCCCCCCCTCCAAACAATAATTGTCCCTGCCAACCTAAATTTACAAGGGAACCCCCCCCCTCCCCCTCCAACAATAAATTTTCCAGCCAACCTAAATCACAAGGTACCCCCCCCTCCCCCCCAAACAAAAATTGGCCCTGCCCAAAATCATAATCTACAAGGTACTCCCCCCTCCCCCCTCCAAAATATTGCCACCAACCTCATAATCCAAGGACTCCCCCCCCCTCCCCCCCTCCAAACAAAAATTGTCCATGCCAAAAATCATAATTTTCACAAGGGTACCCCCCCCCCTCCCCCCCCAAAAAATAATTGTCCATCCCCCCTCATAACTCACAAGGTACTCCCCCCTCCCCGCTCCAAACAAAATTGTCCATCCAACCCATAATTCAAAGGGATCCCCCCCCCCCCCTCCAAAAAAATAATTTTTCCCGCCAACCTATAATCTCACAAGGTACTCCCCCCCCCCCCCTCCAACAATAATTGTCCCTGCCAAACCTCTAATTCACAAGGGATCCCCCCCTCCCCCCCCAAACAATAAATTTTCCCTGCCAACCTATAGCTTCAAAATGTACCCCCACCCCTTTTCCCCCCTTTCCAAAAAAATAATTGTCCATGCCCTTTAACATCTGCCCAAAAATAATTTTCCATGCCATCGCAACATCTTTCCCAAAAAATAATTGTCCACCATCGCAACACCTTGCCAAAAAATAATTTTCCATGCCATCGCAAAATCTTGCCAAACAATAATTGTCCATGCCATCGCAACATCTTGCAAACAATAATTGTCCATGCCATCGCAACATCTTGCCAAACAATAATTGTCCATGCCATCGCAACATCATAGTCTCAAATATTTACATACACACACACACACGCGCGCGCGAGCGTGTTCACACGCTCACACACACACACACACACACACACACACACACACACACACACACACACACACACACACACGCCGAACAATAACTTCCACGTCAACGTCATCATAGTCTCAAAAAGCACACACACACCCTCTCCCGCAACTCCCTCGCCCACCCCTTCCATCCTCCTCATCCCCTGACTCCCTTCCCCCCCCCCCCCCCCCAATCTGTCCTGTTCAACCTATCAAGGCAGCGTGGTGGTCTGACCGTCATCTGCTGCAGGTTCTCCGACAGGCGCTGCAGGATGGACTTGTCCGGGTGGGGTCTCGATAGGGGTTCATCTGCCGTAGCGGGTGTAGGGCAGCACCGGGGAAAGGACGATCAGCACCAGCACCAACACCGCCAGGCCGCAGATGACGGTGCCGTTGGTCATGACGTCACACAGCCCGGGAACCAGCGGCATTTGGGCATCCAGGTCAACAAGGCCGTCCAGATCACAATCATCATCTCCTCAGTGGTTCTGTGCAGAAGACCCCAATCATCATCTCCTCAGTGGTTCTGTACAGACCACAATCATCATCTCCTCAGTGGTGCTGTACAGAAGACCACAATCATCATCTCCTCAGTGGTTCTGTGCAGACCACAATCATCCTCTCCTCAGTGGTTCTGTACAGACCACAATCATCATCTCCTGAGTGGTTCTGTGCAGACCACAATCATCCTCTCCTCAGTGGTTCTGTGCAGACCACAATCATCCTCTCCTCAGTGGTTCTGTACAGACCACTATCATCCTCTCCTCAGTGGTTCTGTGCAGAGGTGTTAGAAAAAGAAGTAGAGAAAACGAGAAACATGAAGATGAAGGTGAAGCAAAGAAGAGGATGAAGAAGAGGAGTAGGAAGAAAAGTTAAGAAGAAATACGGCAGTGTAGAGAAAAAGAATATGAAAATAAGAAGAATTAGAAAGAAAGAAATGAAGAGAAGAGTAAACAAAGGAAGAAGAGGAAAAGACAAAAATAGAGTTCAAAATGAAGCAGAGAGGATGAGGATTGGGAAGATGGAAAAAAAAGAGAAAGGAGAAGATGAAGAAGAAGAAGGAGAAGGAGGAGGAGGAGGGGGAGGGGGAGGAGGAGGAAGAAGAAGAAGAAGAAGAAAGAAGAAGAAGAAGAAGAAGATGATGATGATGATGATGATGATGATGATGAGGAGGAGGAGGAGGAGGAGGAGGAGAGGAGGAGGAAAGGAGAAGAGAAGAAGAAGAAGAAGAAGAAGAAAAGAAGAAGAAAGAAGAAGATGATGATCATGATGATGAGGATGTGGAGAAGAAGAGAAGAAGAAGAAGAAGAAGAAGAAGAAGAAGAAGAAGAAGAAGAAAAGAAGAAGAAGAAGAAGAAGAAGGAGAGGAGGAGGAGGAAGAGGAGAAGAAGAAGAAGAAGAAGAAGAAGAAGAAGAAGAAGAAGAGAAGAAGAAGGAGATGATGATGATCATGATGATCATGAGGATGAGGATGCTGGAGAAGGAGACGAAGAAGAAGAAGAAGAAGAAGAAGAAGAAGAAGAAGAAGAAGAAGAAGAAGAACAACAACAACAACAAAAAACAACAACAAACAAACAAACAAACAACAACAAGAGCCCAAGGTAAAAATAATATTATGTCGAAACAGCGTGAGCCCAGCATCTACATCAGCATTGAATCTGGAGCCCTGGAGGAGGAGGAGGGGGGGGGGGGGAGGGGCAGGAGGGAGGGGGGGGGTAAGAAAAGTTATGATGATGATGATGATGATGATGAGACGACGAAAAGGAAAAAAAAAAAAGAGAAGAGACAAGAAAGAACTAGTAGTAATAGAAGTGGAAGGTAAAAATTAAGGACGAAGAGAAATACGAGAAAATAAAGAGGGAGAAGGCGATATTATAAAGGGGAGAAGATAAAGCCACAGAAAAAAAAAAGGGGAAAACGATGACAATGAGAAACAGGTGATGATGATGAATGAGATGTAGTAATCAATAAGGGGACAAAATGCAGCTTGTCCATAACCGAGTTGCTTCCCTGACAAACTGTTAATGGGCGCAGCCCGGCGATCGGCAATGGCTATAATATGTAATACACCCCAAAACGTGCACGCGACTTAGCCAACCTGTCGCATGTGTAGTGACTTACTTATCGCTATCAGTATCAGCTTCGCTCAGTGACAGATACATGATTACCACACAATACTGTTAACGAAATAATGATGGCAACACCACACCTGATTGTATGGCTGGCGACAGTTTTTGTCCCAGTTTCTGAACGTTGCAGCGGCTCAGATACTACCGACAGAATTGTAGCAGAACAACTGAACACAGATCAAGGATAAAGTGACCATAACAACAACTGAACACAGATCAAGGATAAAGTGACCACAACATCAACTGAACACAGATCAAGGATAAAGTGACCACAACATCATAAAAATAGCCTGTGACACTCAGCAATTAGCGCGGAGTGACTCCGAGGGTATTTTCATATGTTGTATATCTTGAGTGGCGCAAAATACGTCACATGGCTCTGTGGCTGCTTAGCAAGCCTCTTTCTGACAAAACGTACATCTATGAGCATATGTAAAATCAAAGATTCATCTGATGCCGCAATGGTGAAGTAATTAGCGTCGCGGACTATCAGCTAGGAGGTCTTCGGTTCGATCCTCATCAGAACCTTTTATTTATTTAGGGGGCATATTAAATGAAGTGGTGTTCAGCGTATGTTGTATGAGAACACAGAACACCACTGAAGTGACTCGGCAGCAGCGCAGTGTCTCCTCTGGTGGGTTGCTTGCCTCATGACGACTTGACGTTGACTGCTCCCTGCGGGTTCCCGGTGCCAAGGCTGTGGCTGGCTGTGGCTGTGGCTGTAGATGAGTGGAGTCAAAATGAGCGGCATGGATGCAATGCCACCGAGGAGGCACAGAAAATTACAAACAAAGCATAAACAAAATGAAAAATGAAAAAGATCCTCTGACGGACATGTAATGTATTCCTGGGGATATTTAGTTGCAGAGTTACCGGTTAAACTTTTTTTTTCTACTGAAGGAAACAGATGAAACAGAATGTTACCTGTAGCCAAGCTGAACCATTTTTCTGCGCCGAATCAAGTGTCAGGTTGATGATTTACTAGTTCTGTCCTCAGGATGATGACGATTCCTGTACACATAACTTGAGCAATGGACACATGGAGTTGCTGCGGGATCAACCCCTTGCAGTGAACACTAAGCTTCAGTGAACACTGAGAACTAGACTGGAGGGTCAGGATGTCATCTCCAAAGAGAACCTAAAATCATATACGGTTCAGAACAGGTGGTTCAAATCTTCAGATGACTCTCCGGCCATTTTGTTTTTAAAGTATCTTTTTACGTAATGGACACAGTGACGTCATTAAATGACGCACGTTAGCCTACAGAAAAAAAAAGAAAAAAGCCGTGGCCGTTTCAGAAATAGGTCGGCCTATGCTTCTACGGAATAACTGCAAGGCTATGTACGGGTGTACATGAACCGTTTTATTTTTGTTTGTTTGTTTGTTTCAAAGGGGAAAGCGAAAATAAATTAATGTCGCTCACATTATAACATCAGGACGATACACGGATAAGAGCGAGATGGGTGGGGGGGGGGGGGGGAGAGGGGGGGGTTGGGAGGGGGGGCGGGGCGTGATTTCAAAAGGCTCAAAGGGAGGGGGGAGGGGGGCGTGATTCCAAAAGGGTGGGGGGGGGGGGGTGGGTATAGGGATCCTTCCCAGTGGGGAAAGAGGACGGGGAGAGGAGGAAAGGGAGGGGGGGGGGGGGGGGGGGGTGAAATAAGTCTTGATTGTGGTTTAGCGTGAGACTGTGTTTACTTCAGCCATTTGGAACTTCGTTATGACGATCGTCCTAGTTACCACAAGGGAGTTAACTCACAACATCTCCCTTATCAACAAACAATAAAACAAAACATTCCTTGCCAACAAGCAATAAAACACATGCATAAAACAACTTGTGTTGTAGACAGTTTATGGTGTCTGTCAAGATTTCATTCTTGGTATCGTCGAGGTGTCCTGACAATACGCCCTGATCTGGTCATTGGTGGTCCACTTTGCTGGTGTCCATGTTCTGTCTCTGGCAGTTCAGGGTTCTGCTGCATTGGCTGACACACGTCCTTTTGGCTTTGGTTATGGTTATCAGCTACATTTTCCCTTCGTTTGTCCAAGCAGCTGCTTGTGCTTGGTGATGCAGGGTCTTGTGTTTGGCCAACATGACGCTTTCCTTGTCTCCACTCGTTGATGTCAGATGTTGTGTATCAGGCTCAGGGAATGACTTGGCTCTTGTCCTAAGGTCCACTCTGTTTCTTCTGAGAGTGGTGCCATTGTCCAGAGCTATCAGGTACGAGTGGGGTTCATCTCTTATGCGGATGACAGTAGCAGGTTTCCACTTTCTCGTGTCATGATCCAGTACCCATACGGGTTGTCCTTGATACAGAGGAGGTAGCTGTTCTCCAGCACGCCTGTTGTGGTTCCTCGTCATCTTGTCGCATCTCTCTGCCATTGTCTCTCGTTGTGATAATGGAGCTGGCTCAGATCTGGATGGAGCGTTGTAGCTAACTTCCTCTTCATCAACATCTCGCCTGGAGAAGGCAGCTTGCTGCAGACTGGCGTTGCTCTTAGCTGCAACAAGGCTAATTCAGCATCTTGTCCAGTTCTTTGACACTTTTTGATAGTGTTCTTGACTGTTTGGACTTCCCTTTCGATGAAACCATTTGATTTTGGGTATCGAGGGGATGATGTGATATGCTGTATGTTCAGGATGTCAGGAAGTCCTGGTATGCTTTGCCAACGAATTGTGGTCCATTGTCACTGATTATGATATCAGGTTTGCCAAAACAGGGCCAGCATCTTTTTTGTCTCAATGGCAACAGTTAAACTGCTTGCTTTGTCTATTTGAACGGTCACAGGGAACTTCGAGAAATAATCAGCGATGATCGGGTAAGTTACCCCAAATCTATTTCAAAGAGGTCTGTGCTAGTTTTTTCCATGGTGCACTGGGTATCTCATGTGGAGTCAGTGGCTCACTTTGATTTGCTGGTCTGGTTTCTTGGCATGCTTCACAGGCCTGAATCATGTCTGTGATGTCTTTGGTGATGTTCTGCCATAACACAGATTCTCTTGCCAACACCGCGTTTTTTCAATCCCTTGGTGAGCTTTGTGCAGTTGTAACAAGATACTTCTCTGTAGTGATGAAGGAATGATGACTTGAGGGCCTTTGAATATGATGCCATTTTCCACTCCAGTTCATCTCGGAAGGACCAGTAGTACCTTATTTCTGTCGGAACTTCCTTGATTGACTCCGGCCAACCTTGGATGATGGTTTCCTTGAGCAATCAAAGTGTGTGGTCTCTGTCTGTTTCTTCACGCAGTTCTTCTTGCTTTTTGTTGGTGAAGTTGATGAGATCAAGGTAATCAAAGTCGATTTCTTCCAGTGTCCAGTCTACACCATCAATCCTCTCATCAAGGGGAATGCTCTCTTCATCCTTGGGATCAGGTAGCCGTGACAGCGTGTCAGATAGGGTCATGGTGCTTCCTGGCTTGTATGTCAGTTGAAATCATACCCAGGATTTTGTACAGCATCCTTTGCAGACAGGGTGGAGCCTTGTGTAGTGGTTTGTCAACAATCATCACCAGTGGCTTGTGGTCTGTCGCAACTTTGAAATGTCTGCCGTATAAGTAGGTGTGGAAGCGGGTTATGCCAAACACAATTGCCAACATTTCTCTGTCTATGTTGGGGGTAGTTGCTCTGTGTTTGATCAAGTGTTTTTGATGCAAAAGCAACTGGACGGTTGTTCTGGAGAAGGGCGGCACCCATCCTTTTTGGCTTGCATCCACCTCCAGCGTAACAGACTTCTTTGGATCGTAGTATGCCAGGCAGGCTTCACTGGATTAAAGTTGCTTTCAGTTCATTGAAGCAGCTGATGTGGTCTTCATGCAGGATGAATGGCGTATCCTTCTTCAGTAGATCTCTGAGTGGTTGTGATTTGTCACTGAAGTTTGGTAGGAATGATGCCATGTATGTCATGATGCCGAGGAATCTCTGGAGGTCCTCTTTTGTCTGTGGCACAGGCATTTGTTTGATGGCCTTGACCTTTTCTGGATCGGGTTTGATGCCATCGGCGGAGTAGATGTTTCCAAAGAAGGATATTTGTGACTTGCGGATTTCACATTTTTCAGAATTGAAGACCAATCCACATTTTTGTGCTCTATCCATGAGGCCTTTGAGGTTGTGATCATGTTCTTTTTCATCCTTTCCATGGACACACACATCGTCATGTATACCCGTGACTCCTGGCAGACCTTCGAGGATCTCGTCCATTCTTGCCTGGAAGATGTCTTGGCTTACGTTCAGCCCAAAGGAAGTCTGGTCAAGCAGTAGCGTCCAAATGGTGTTCTGAACGTGGTGAGTAAATGGCTATCTGGGTCCAGGTGAACTGACCAATATCCAGCTTTTGCATCCAGTTTGCTGAACACACGTGAGCCGGCAAACTTCGCGTTCAACTCTTCTAGTGTGGGGATTTTGTGCGGGCATCTCTTAAGTGACTGGTTTAACTTCTTGGGATCAATGCAGATTCTCAATGACCCATCTTTCTTTGTTGAGAAGGCTAGACTTGAACACCAGTCTGTATGCTCTGTGATTGGTCGAATCACTCCGTTGTCTTCCATTTTTTGGAGTTCTGCTTTCAGCTTTTTCTTGACGTGAACCCGGGCATTTCCTTGGTGGGTCAATGAATGGTTTGGCATCCTGCTTGACGAAGAGCTTTGCAGGGTTTTTGAAATCTCCCATGTGTCGAACTGTTTGGGATAGGCGTTTTTCAATCTTGAACAGATTTCAAGTCAGAGGTAGGGAGGTTGACTCGTGCTTGTGGTTCACTCTTCATTGCATTGCAGTTGATCGTAACCAGGTTCAGCTCTTCACATGTGGGCAGGCCTATGATATGTGTTCCAGTTACATCCACCACGTAGAATTTGGCAGTTATATAGCCTGTTTGCTTTTTTATCTTGATGGAGATTGTTCCCAGGCATGGAATATCCTGGCCATTGTATGCTGTCAGTCGGTACATTGTGTTCTTTCTGAAGCACACCCTTGAATTTGTCTCCATACATCTGTCGAATTGTGCGCACCCGGGAATGTGTTTCCTGCTGCACCAGTGTCGATTTTCAGTTTTAACTTATGTTTGCCTCTTTTCTGTGGCAGTCTGATGCGAAGATTAGTGAAGGCCTCTTTTCGCACTGTTTGACTGGATATTTGGATGCAGTCAAACTGCTCATCGCTGTCGCTAGAATTTCCTGTGTCAGTGTCATAGTCTCCAATTTCATTTATGTTTCTAGATTTCTTCTTGTGACGTCTGTGCTTCCTGCTAACATCACTGCTCTTTCTCTCTCTGTTGCTGTGTGTACTGCGGCATTCACTCTTCCAGTGGTTCTTTTTTCCGCAAGCTCTGCACGTGTCTCATATGCAGGACATTTGCGTGGTGGGTGAGTTAGTCCACAGTTCCTGCATTTACCTTTCATTTGCTGTGCGTCGACATTGACAGGAGGTATGGCTGCCATGGCTTTGAGTTTACTCTTTCCTTCAATGATTGCTTCGAATCTGCGGCCCTCTTGTAGAGCTTGTTCAAGGGAATATGCCTTTTCTTTGCTCAGGAGTTCTCTCTGGAAAGCTTCGATTTGTGTCGATGCTATGATCAACTCAAGCAGTCTTTCTTCTAGCTCATTCTGCTCAAACTGGCACTTGAGTGCAGTAGTTCTGGTCTTGTGCAAAAAGTCATCCAGAGTTTCGTTTTCCGACTGTCTCATGCTCATCAAACTGCAGGCGTGTGAACTCGGAAATTGATATTGACTTGTAGCTGGCCTTCAAAAAACGTCCACAATTTGTCTGGGTCTTTCTTGTCTTGCTCAGACAGCCCAGAAGCGTGTAATCGTTTCATACCTTCAGCGCCAAGGCCACGTAGAATTTTTAACGCTTTCTTCTCTGGCCTAGTTACGTTTTCATCTTCCAGAAAGTATGCGATGGTCTGCTTGAAAATCGCTAGCGCTTCAGCTAGGTTCTCTCCTGACCAGTCCATCTCCGGAATTTTCGCCATACTGCTTCTTTCGAGCTATTTTACCGCTGCCACCATGAAATAAGTCTTGATTGTGGTTTAGCGTGAGACTGTGTTTACTTCAGCCATTTGGAACTTCGTTATGACGATCGTCCTAGTTACCACAAGGGAGTTAACTCACAACAGGGGGGTGGACGTACAAATATATGCAATTTTTGCCCGGCGGGGGGGGTGGGGGATATGGTGGGGTGGTGGTCCAGAAATCCCGGGCTCACCTCTGCTTCCTCTTGTCCAGCCGTAACATCTTATCTAGAAAGTGACGCGTGCGTGCGTGCCTCTGTCCGTCTGTCTGTCTGCGAGCGCGCGTGCGATTTCTTTCTGCGAGCGCGTGCGCATGCGTGCGTGAGTCCGTGCGTATGTGTGTGTGTGTGTGTGTGTGTGTGTGTGTGCGGGATATCCTAATAGAAACAGGATTCGACTGTGTTTAGGAGACACAACAGTTTTCGTCTGTTCACAGTCTTTGTAGAAATGTTCGTAATTCATTAGAAGAATTTACATACGTGCATGGAATGATGCTTTATAATCTAGTAATAAGTGTTTATTTTATAGGAATTTTGAAACAGAGTTTTGCCGTGAAAAATATATTCAAATGTTGCCTGATGTTTATTTACATACCCACTAATTCGGTTTCGCTGTGGTAATCATAAACTCATGATAGAAATTGGCAAACGATTTGGAATACCTCACGATGAACGATTCTGTCGGGACTGCGATCAGAATGACCTTGCTGATGAATTTCATTTGTAATAAAGTCCGTATTCAACTATTGTCGTTTGCTCTGTGGTGGTAAAAAAAAACGTGATGCTAAACTTAGCGAGGTTTCTAAAACTTAGTAAAGTTGTGTAACATTATAATACTTAATTATAGGGAAAATGTTTGGATGTTTGGTTTTGTTTCAAGCCCTCCATGGCCCCAAAGGGGTCACAGGATTAAAATCTTTGTGTGTGTGTGTGTGTGTGTGTGTGTGTGTGTGTGTGTGTGTGTGTGTGTGTGTGTGTGTGTGTGTGCGCGCGGCGTGTGTGTGCGTGCGTGCGTGCGTGCGTGCGTGCGTGCGTGCGTGCGTGCGTGCGTGTGTGTGTGTGTGGTGTGTGTGTGTGTGTGTGTGTGTGGTGTGTGTGTGTGTGTTGTTGTTGTTGTTGTTTTCAATTTAACGTCTATCCACATAGTGATATTAGACGGGGGGAGGGGAGGGGGAGGTAGGGGATCGGGAGGAAGAGGAGGGGAGGGGGACCGTATTGTGTGTTTATGTCTCTTTGATAAGGGGGAGAAAAGGGAGTGTGTGTGTGTGTGTGTGTGTGTGTGTGTGTGTGTGTGTGTGTGTGTGTGTGTGTGTGATACCTGGTGTGCAGAATTGCTGACGCTGGATTATGTTCGAGTGTCTAAACATTCGCCTGTGGTTGGCTTGGAAATAGATCTCCAAAATGGTGAGGAAAAAAAAGCACACAAACAAACTATGTAAGGCATATACTGTACACCAGCATGTGACTAAGAATGTAGATTAGTACAGCGAAACAGAGGAGGAAATCAGGGGTAGAGGTGATCAATTGCTCAGTCTTAGATGACACGAAAAGGTTTGGAACATTAAGTCATAACAGAGAGATAACCGACTTTTGGCTTAACCTTTTTCGTGGATACGTCAGCCTGCGAGGAACATCGGATTGTGCTGCAACTGCAATCTGTAATTTTGCAACAATCTTGCAGAACTATCCTGAATCGACCGTTTAGTATTAGAATTTCAAACACAGATCGGTGCCTAATTTCAATCGGTTCGTTCTAGAACTGTATTCCATCTTGGAGTTACCCCAAATCTGCAGTTAAAACAAACAAACATACACACTCGGATGAAAGACAACTGTTCACGGAGGACATATGTAAGTGAAATATTCTATTTTTTATAGTGTGTTAACACCTTATTTTATCAAGTTAACATGTCACTCAGCACACACACACACACACACACACACGCACGCACGCACGCACACACACACACACACACACACACACACACACACACACACACGGAATGATTAAAAAAAATCATTACATCCAAATCGAAATAAACAGTCTTAAACCCTTGAAAAAGTTCAAAGAAGAGCAGAAACATCTGATGGAATGCGATGGATTTAATCATAACGAAAAGCTTAAAACACCTTATAACAAACACGTGTAAAGAGGCAGAAGACTATGACTCAGTTTCAAAGGGAGGTAGGTAACTGAAGGCGAAATTGAAACAAATTATTGGTTCCGCCAGACAATATGGACAGACAGATGACAGGAGAAAACAGGATGCATTTCGCTTCTTCGGTCCTCTTCAGGTAAAACACACAATATGTAGGACGATGAAAACGAGGAACGAGCAACCACTTATCTTCTCATACTCGGTGTAAAATGGGTGTTGAATAAAAACGAGTCTGTTGTCAATGATTCAGTTGACATAAACACATCTTTCAACTAACAACTGACGCTAAAGCCAGGAATTCTGACAAGAACATTCCAAAAATGGGGCACAGTAGTAGTTGTTGAAGAGGTTTAAAAGGTAAAATACAAACAAACAAACAAACAAAAACCAAGTGCACACACACACACTCCGAAGCAGAATTGCATATCAGGTGGATATTTTTTCCTGCCCCCCCCCCCCCCAAGTACTTATATATATATATATATATATATATAATATATATATATATATATATATATATATATATATATAATATATATATATATATATATATAAGTACTTTATATATACTGTTAGCTAGGCAGAATTATCTGCCACTGCAGATATGAATGCTTATCTCCCCCTATTTCTTCAACCTAAGACATAAGAGCAAGCTTGTTTATAATTGAATATTTCTTGCAGTCTTTGAAACACCAAGCTGCTCTGTAAGTTGCTGGAATGGTGCTCGGTTACTTATCCTTGGAATTTATTAGATTATTGTAATTTAGTCCCTTGCGGATTCATTCCAAGAACTGGCTCTCAGCACTTGTGTCTTAAGAGGTTATCTTTTTATATTTTCTACTTTCCACAAGAAAGTGTAGCTTGTTTTGTTCTTTCATGATTTTCTTTTGCTTCTTAGGTGGCACCTTTGGTTGTTTTTTGAAAATTCAACAAGCATACTACGGTATTGCACACCAGCCTTTTTCTGGGATAGCATTCTTCTTAAAACCGAAAAGGCAGAGGAGTGAAGTTACCACTTTCCGCGGTCAGTAAGGAGAAACAATCAGGTTTCGGAATACCGGTATCTGAACAGGAGTTACATGTTAGTGAGTTTCCACCCCATCAGAGATTGTCTCCCTCTTGAAGTCTATAAAAGCTAATTGAAGGCTCGATCATTTTAAGAAGCATTTATTATTCCCCATTTACCCACCGAAGCACATACTGTTAGTTAGGCAGAATTACCTACCACTGTGGATATGAATGCTTATCTCCCCCTATTTCTTAAATCTAAGACATAAGTGCAAGCATTGTTTATAACTGAATATTTCTTGCAGTCATTGCAACATCACGCTGCTCTGTCAGTTGCTGGAATGGTGCTCGGTTACTTAACCTTGGAATTTATAATTATATATATATATAAACAAATCTTTTGTCATTACTATGATGACAGAAGAATTGTTAGCCTGCACTTGTTTTCTCCCACTACTTAATTGTTCAGCATTATATATATATATATATATATATTTGTTAAAATAAGGTACTAAAAAGAGAAATCGACAAATTTGTTTCTAGCGGCGTTGCGCTGTCATCAGGATGGTTTTTGTTTGCCCACCGCCGATGTTATTATAGCGTGTGGGCTCACGTTTGCGGTTGTTTGCACGTGCGGGTTGGCTGCACGTGTTTTTTTTGGGCTTTCAGGTTTTTGTTTTGGATGTGTTCACTAACAACGATTTCCATTTATGCCTGCAGTTGTTTACTATTTCTGTTTTGGTGTTTAAAGTTGCTAAGTGTGGTTTTCAGTTAGACATAGGTTGCACCTTTTTGAAACATTGCTGTATGGTGATGCTCTTTTTATGATTTTCCAGGATATATTGTAGCTTGTTTTTGCGTCTTTAAGTTTTGCTCAATTCT
This sequence comes from Conus ventricosus, assembly GCA_018398815.1. Taxonomy (NCBI): domain Eukaryota; kingdom Metazoa; phylum Mollusca; class Gastropoda; order Neogastropoda; family Conidae; genus Conus; species Conus ventricosus. Next base: position 15,857,948 of record CM031625.1, on the reverse strand, counting down.
GTTTGGTTTTTATATTTTTCTTTATTAAATGACTGTTTGTGGTTTGCATATCTGGTTTTGAAGTGGTTTTCAGTGATCCTATGTATGTTTCTTTTTCATTTTCTGATGTCACAGTAGCTGGTATACAATGTTGTTGTGGAGACATTTATTGTCTAGTGGGCACTGCTCTTTTCTGGTGCAATTGCAAGATTTCCTTCTTCACCCTTCTTTGCTGTGTTGATTTTCATTTTGTTGGATGCGTCAATTAGGTTTTTAAGGTTGGGCATACATGAGTACGATAGTTTGACAGTGTTTTTGTTAAATATTTTGGACAGTTTGTGTTCTTTTGGAAATGAAGTTGTTAAAATTTTGAAGAATTCTTTCCCTATGTTTGTTTTGAGTTTCCCGTCGTAATGGGGGGTTATACCATATGATTTTTCTTTTCCTATTTTTCTTGCTTTTGTTTGTGTTGTTGTCTGGGTTGTATTGTAATTTGTAATTGCATCCACTTGTTTGTAGTGCCTCCTGGTATTCTGCTGCTGCATTGTTGAACACTCTCTCATTGCATGACAAGTTTGATAGCCTCTTGTTTATGCCATGGGGTATGGTCTTTAATACAGATGGTGGGTGGTTACTTTTGGTGTTTACATAAAGAGGTGTATCGTTGGGTTTCTTGTATGGTTTATATATGTGATTGTTGAGATCCAATGTTATGTCTAAGTAGTTCACTACCTTTTTGTTTGCTTCAATGGTAATCTTTAAGTTGTGGTTTTGGAAGATTTTGCATAGTTCTTTCTTCTTGTTTTCGATGGTTCTTTGGGTTGTTGGTCAGTGCAGCAAGGCCATCGTCTCTGTATAGTCCGACTTGTTTTCCGAGTTTTTTCTTGATGTTGGACAGCATGAATAGTCCGACCAGTTCACATGTTTCTGCACCATCATATGATCCCATGTTACGTCGAATGTTGAATTTCTGTTGGTTTTCCTGATCCAGGTTTCATTTTTGCTGTGTAGTAATGTTTTCTTGGTGTGGAGAATGATTTCCATTTCTGACCCTGTTATGTCTGTGTGGTTACTGGCAAACTTCAGGGCTTTGGTGAGTAGTTCCTCATCTATAGATGGGTAAAAGTCAACTATGTCAAATGTGATGAATACTGTATTACTTTGTTTATTGAGTTTTTTGAACCATTGGATAACTTCGTATGTGTTCTTCCAGAGGTTGTATTCAGAGTTTGATTTTACGTTCTTTATTATTTTTTCCAGGATTTTCTTGCTTATTTTGCCCAATTCAGATTTGGATGGGTTTATTAGTCTACATGTTGGATTGTTATGAAAATTAGGCTTGTGGTCTTTGAGTGTTATGAAAGCTTCTTTTGTTGCTGTCGCTTCTATCCTGTCACTTAGGTCTGTGCGCCTGCGCTCTGCTCTTAAAGACGCAAAAACAAGCTACAATATATCCTGGAAAATCATAAAAAGAGCATCACCATACAGCAATGTTTTCAAAAAGGTGCAACCTATGTCTAACTGAAAAATGGTTAATACTACGCAAACCACACTTAGCAACTTTAAACACCAAAACAGAAATAGTAAACACCTGCAGGCATAAATGGAAATCGTTGTTAGTGAACACATCCAAAACAAAAACCTGAAAGCCCCAAAAAACACGTGCAGCCAACCCGCACGTGCAAACAACCGCAAAACGTGAGCCCACACGCTATATAACATCGGCGGTGGGCAAACAAAAACCATCCTGATGACAGCGCAACGCCGCTAGAAACAAATTTGTCGATTTCTCTTTTTAGTACCTTATTTTAACAAATGTTGCTCCCCAAGGGGTTGAGCACTCAAAAAATCATTTTGGGTATTTTAATCACTTTGATCTATATATATATATAATATATATATATATATATATATATATATATATATATATATAACAAACTAATAAATTCCAAGGAAAAGTACTGAGCACCGTTCCAGCAACTTACAGAGCAGCCTGGTGTTGCAATGACTGCAAGAAATGTTGAATTATAAACAAAGCTTGCTCTTATGTCTTAGATTGAAGAAATAGGGGGAGATACGCATTCATATCTGCAGTGGTAGATGATTCTGCCTAACTAACAGTATGTGCTTGAGTGGGTGAATGGGGAAAAATAAAATAAATGCTTCTCAAAATGAGCCTTCAGCAAGCTTATATTCTCCAAGGGGGAGACATCCTCCAATAGGGAAGGAAACTCACTAACATATAACTCCTGGTCATATACCGATATTTAAAACTTGGTGGTTTTTCAGGACCGGGGATAGTGTAATTTGACCCCTTGCCTTTCATTTTTAAGAAGAATATATATAATTCTAAACGAAATTTAAAGAAATCTCTAGATAAAAGGAAAATCTCAATGAAGATTCTCTCAGCCTTGGGCCCAGTTCTTGCCCTAGCAAATCCCCAGGTTTTTTTTGTTTCCTCTTTTAATTTGGCAGGGGTTGATTAGTAGCAACGGGCAGAAGGGAAAAAATGAACAACAAAGCAAAGAATCATGAGGAGCTTGTCATTTTTGATTTATTTTTTCATCAAACACCGCAGTTTTTGAATCGTGAGAGATCCAGTGTGTCACCGATTTAAAATGGTTTATCACAGCAACTTCAAGGACAAGGGCCCAAAAACAGCAGCCAACAGAAACAAAAAACACCAACACACCACCCCCACCATCACCACTACACACACACCCACACACACCCACACACACACAACACACACACACCAAAACCCCACACACACACACATTTTTACACAACAACCCACACACCCCCCTCTTTTCTCTCTTTTTTCCCCCAAAGAGAGGAGAGAGAAGAGAGAGAAAGGAAGAGAAGAAGAGAGAGAGAGAGAAAAGAGAGAGAGAGGAGAGAAGGGAAAATGCCTAAAGGCACAGAAACCTACACACGCAAAAACAATCGCAGGGGCACGATGTAACGTGCTTTCTCATGCCCAAAAGGAAAAGAAAAAAAACCCACACACAATCATTTTCGCCACCCCAACATAAAGCACGTTTTTCTTGTTTGACATAGGCAGGATCAGCAAAGCGAGATCTTTGACTAGCGTCATGGGTCAGCAAAGCAGTATCTTTGTTTGAAAGCGTCTGGATGCAAAGCAGAGATCTTTGTTTGACATAGCGCAGGGACAGCAAAGCAGAGATCTTTGTTTGACATGCGTCATGGTCACAAAGAGACATCTTTGTTTGAAAAAGGGTCAGGATTAAAACAGGACCTTTGTTTGACATAGCGTCGGATCAGAAAAACATGACTTTTTTGAAAAAGTGTCATGGATAAAAAGCGTGATCTTTGTTTGTATCGTAGGGTCAGCAAAGCCTGATCTTTTTTTGAATAGGCAGGATAAGAAAACAGTGATCTTTTTTTGACATAAGTCATGGATCACAAAGCAGTATCTTTTTTTGATAAGCGCATGGACGCAAACCCATGATCTTTTTTTTAAAAGGTCATGGACAGCAAAGCAGTGATCTTTGTTTGTAAAGCGTCATGGATCAGCAAAGCAGGAACTTTGTTTGACAGCGTGGGGATAAAACAGTGTTTTTTTTTGACAGCGTCATGGATCACAAACATGATTTTTGTTTGACTAATGTCATGGATCAGCAAAGCAACTTTTTTGTTTGACATAGCGTCATGGACAGCAAAGCATTGTCTTTGTTGACATAGTGTATGGAAAAAGCAAAGCTGATTTTTGTTTGAAAGGCATGGATCACAAAGCAGTGATTTTTTACACTCACTCCAACAAACGAAGACAGGCAAACAGTTTTCATCAGGCTCCACAAAAAGCTGCAGGTTAACTGAGGTTACAAAAAATGCATAGGCCAGCTAAGTAATTTTTCCCACACACCAATAAATTAAGAATTGTGGACTTCTTTTTCAGAGCTAAAATTTCACCAGGCAACCACACGTACAGATCCCATTTTTTTAGGTTATTAGCAACCGTAAAAAGTTGTCACATCTAAAAATGGTTTCCAAAAAGCGTGGTTTCACGGGACGATGTGTACAAGTCGTATCAATACTGTCACACCCCCCCCAGTGCAAACACATACCCTTAAGATCATTGGGTAATTATCCCACAGTCGTTTGAATTCTATTTTAGAAATTTTAGCCTTGACAATACTCATTCTTTCGAAAACACACGAACAGCAACACATTCGCATTACAAGCAGGGAGAACTGACTCCTGAAACCCAGCATTTCAGTTATAATACAGAGAATGAGATTGTTATCTGCCTTCATAAATGGGGAACAAAAACGACTGTCATGGACCAAGGACACCCGGATGCTGCATATTTAAAAGATGGGACTGATGGAAAAAAAAATTAAACAATATTTTTAAATTTCAGAATTTTAAAAATTTAAAAGATTTTTTTTTTAATCCGTAAACCATTTGTGGTATGGAAACGTAAACCAAAAAAAAGGATACAAAACGTTTGTTTTGACAAGACAAAAAAAGCGCAGCTTTTTGTAACATCAGCAGGAATAGAAAAAAAAGCAGAATGAAGGGCAAAATTAATGGGAAAACGATTTTAAAAAATTTTAAGTTTAACAGTATTTTTTTTAAACCTTTAGAAAATATCTGAAAAATGAAAACTTTTTAAAAACTAATGTTTTTCTAAGTATGAAGTTTGCTCATAACGCTATGTTGGGGCATTACCCCACGAAGAAAACAAAAAACCAACAAAATAATCTACCGACTTTGTGTTGCTTTTACTAATCGTTCCTCGGGGGCAGAAAAACTCCTCATCCGATTAAATTTTGTATATGGGGTCTACGTCTAAATTTAAACAGGATGAAAATTTAGATCAAGAAACTGTGAAGTACAAGCCACTATGTCAATGTTTTTTAATTGGGGTCTTCATGCAGCTGACAGATCAGGTACCCCCAAAACATCCCGCCTAATTCTTGAACGATTTTAACCCCTCATCATGTGACGAAAAATTTTGTAAAAAAGAAAAAATCTGCAAATTCTGTGGGCCCCTTTAACCTGCTGTCCCTGGGGACCTCAGTTTTAAAGTCCCCCCACGGGTTTTGGGCCCTTGTTTGTTCCGTCGGGGTCATCGGGATTGGGGAAAAACATGGAGGATATTTGGGGCTTTTTAGGGGGGTGGCGCCTCACGCCGGCTCCGCGCAAGAATTTGTCGTCAGTGGGGCTTAGTAGTGGTGTCCCCGGTAGTCGGGTCAAAAGCATTTGCTTTGGTGTCTTCTCCCGGTGGGGTTTTCCCCTTGAGACTTGACCTTGACTGCTTCCTGGGGATTCCGGAGCGGGCTGGGCGGGAGACACCCGGGTAGCTGTGGGGGGGAGACACCTGGCTGTGGCAGGGCGGGGACCCTGGCGTAGGTGTGGGGGGAAAACCCGGTTGGCGTGGGCAGGTGCACCCGGCGTGGCATGGGGGGGAGACACTGGCTGTGGCTATGGGCGGGGGACACCCGGGTTGGCGTTGGCGGGGGACACCGGCTGTGGCTTTGGGGGGGGGACACCTGGCGTGGCTGTGGCGGGTGACACCTGGCGTGGCTATGGGCGGGGGACACCTGGGTGGGCTGTGGGGGGGAAAACCCGGGGGCTGTGGGGGGGGTTGGGGGGGGGGGGGGGGTGACACGGCTGTGGCTTGGGCGGGGACACCTGCTGTGGCTTGGGGGGGACACCGGGGGGTGGCTTGGGGGGGGCACCTGGCTGTGGGGTTGGGGGGGAAACCCGGTGTGGGTTGGGCGGGGAACCTGGCTGTGGCTGTGGGGGTGACACCGGCTGTGGGTGGGGGGGTGACACTGCTGTGGTGTGGGGGGGGACACCCGGTGTGGCTGTGGGGGGGGAAAACTGGTGTGGCGTGGGGGGGTGAACCGGGGGTGGCTTGGGGGGGGGACGGGGGGGGGGGCGGGACGGGGGGGGGCCCTTTAAGTGGGACGAAAGGGGAAATTGGTGGGGGGTGTGGTGTGGTTGGGGTTTTTTGTGGTTGTGTTGCGTGCTTCAAAAATATACAGTTTTGACATATCAGCGGTGACGGTGAGGAACGGGACCCAAAAAGTGAATGGGGGAAGAAAGAGCCCCCTCAGATCAAAGGGAAATCGTAAATGCCTTCAAAATTTCGAAAAAGAACCTTGGGGGCCCCCCGAAAGGTGGAGATCCTAAATTTCCATCCTGCGCACCCTTTTGGTTTGATTCATGCACTGGTTCTTTTTTAACAAGTTTTAGAAATTGTCATGATGCTGTTCACCTTTGATAGATATGAGATTAGTCTAATATTTCTTTCTCTCCTTTTTTTGGATAAAATTTTAGTATGAACGGCGTCGTGTGTCCTTTTTTTGGCAGGATGTAACACAGGTAAAACATGTCTGATTCATAACAAAAGTCTTTTAGGATTCTCTGAAGATTTTAAAAAAGAAAAAAAGGAAGAAAAACAGAACAAATATCAACAACTTTTCGGTCATAGACCGTCCTCAGGGCTTGTGACATAAAAAGAAAAACTAATAAATACGTACAGGAAATGACGTATGAAAACATATACGTAAACGGACGATTACGTGCTTAAAGGTGCGCGCGCGCGCGCGCGCGCGCGCGTTGTGTGTGTGTGTGTGTGTGTGTGTGTGTGTGTGTGTGTGTGTGTGTGTGTGTGTGTGTGCGTACCCCCGCGCGCGCATCTGTATGATTGTGTGCGTGATTACGCGCGCGCGCGCGCGCGCGCGTGTGTGTGTGATGGAGAAAAGGACAATTCAGTGTCCAATCCCATTTCACCTCGAGGAAAAAGAGAGGAAGATAGAGGGAAAGGCAAACAGAACCAGAGATAGAGAAAAAGAGAGAGTGGTAGAGGCATCTTATATTTATTCCAAGACTAAGACTCGTCCTCTACCACTCTCTCACTTTCTTTTGCACACTCTCAAGCGACCCTCTCCAAATATATATAAGTCTCCTCTCCCACTCTCTCTCTTTTTCTCTATCTCTGGTTCTGTTTGTCTTTCCCTCTATCTTCCTCTCTTTTTCCTCGAGGTGAAATGGGATTGGACACTGAATTATCCTTGTCCCCCCCCCCCCCCCCCCCCCACACACACACCTTTAAGCACGTAACAGTCCGTTACGTGTATGTTTTCATACGTCATTTCCTACACGTCGTTATTTTTTTTTTCTTTTTATGTCACAAGCCCTGAGGACGGTCCTATGATCGAAACGTTGTTGATATTTGTTCTGTTTTTCTTCCTTTTTTTCCTGTTTTAAAATCTTCTGAGAATCCTCAAAGACATTTATATTTTTTACAGACGATTTGCGTCAAAATCTGTTTCATTACATGTCTGACTTCTTTGCTGTGAGTTCAATCACCGATGACGATAACACGTCTGATTTGTTGGTCATTACTTCTAACACAGTTGCACAACCTGTCTGATGTGTGTGCTGTAGCCTTTACCACAGACAGGATTCTAAAAGTCTGAGTTTTGTTTCAGTGGTCGCTGTCACACGCGGGGTAAGTTACATTTTTTTTTTTTTTTTTTGCAGTTTCTGTACACTACTAAACATTTTGCCGTTAAACCGGTAAGATTATTCAACATTTCTTCGTAGGACGCTTCACATACTTGGTGGCTACGTATATGTACATTTTGTGCACTTTCATTTATGTAGGTCGATGGGTTGTTAACAACCTTAAATGACCTTGGCTGTGGGCATTGTCACACTGAACTAAGAATTGTCCATTGAATTTAGTTGAAGTGACTTCCGTGTCACCAATTAATCATACATTCTACTGTAGTTTAAACCTCTAATTTGTTTTCTTTTCTTCAACTGCAGAGAGGTATCAGTCTTACAGTTGCGTCCCTTGGGTTGGGGCAGGAATGGGTTCTCAGCTCATCGCTTGGCTGAAGCTTCAGCGTCACGACAGAACTGAAAGGGTTAATCATATGGGCAGTTTGGTCCATCAAAGGGTTAATCATATGGGCAGTTTGGTCCATAAAAGGGTTAATCATATGGGCAGTTTGGTCCATCAAAGGGTTAATCATATGGGCAGTTTGGTCCATCAAAGGGTTAATCATATGGGCAGTTTGGTCCATCAAAGGGTTAATCATATGGGCAGTTTGGTCCATCAAAGGGTTAATCATATGGGCAGTGTAGTCCATCAAAGGGTTAATCATATGAGCAGTGTAGTCCATCAAAGGGTTAATCATATGGGCAGTTTGGTCCATCAAAGGGTTAATCATATGGGCAGTTTAGTCCATCAAAGGGTTAATCATATGAGCAGTTTGGTCCATCAAAGGGTTAATCATATGGGCAGTTTAGTCCATCAAAGGGTTAATCATATGGCAGTTTGGTCCATCAAAGGGTTAATCATATGAGCAGTTTGGTCCATCAAAGGGTTAATCATATGGGCAGTTTAGTCCATCAAAGGGTTAATCATATGAGCAGTTTGGTCCATCAAAGGGTTAATCATATGGGCAGTTTAGTCCATCAAAGGGTTAATCATATGGGCAGTTTGGTCCATCAAAGGGTTAATCATATGGGCAGTTTAGTCCATCAAAGGGTTAATCATATGAGCAGTTTGGTCCATCAAAGGGTTAATCATATGGGCAGTTTAGTCCATCAAAGGGTTAATCATATGGGCAGTTTGGTCCATCAAAGGGTTAATCATATGGGCAGTTTGGTCCATCAAAGGGTTAATCATATGAGCAGTTTAGTCCATCAAAGGGTTAATCATATGAGCAGTTTGGTCCATCAAAGGGTTAATCATATGGGCAGTTTAGTCCATCAAAGGGTTAATCATATGAGCAGTTTGGTCCATCAAAGGGTTAATCATATGGGCAGTTTGGTCCATCAAAGGGTTAATCATATGAGCAGTTTGGTCCATCCCTCAATTTCTTTCTGTCTTTCTTTTCTTCTTTGTTTGCTTGTTTGCCGTTCTAATCACGTAAGTGCGTGAACTTTGGCTGAAAGTAATAGGATTGTGTTCACCTAACACTGTTTCCTCGGAGAAAAATCACTGTTTTAGTGGTCGATAACTATAGGATTTTAAAGTCAGGAAGTTTCAGCAACAGGAGACAAGAGTCTACCACACTGCTCATGTCTTTCCTGGCGATCACTTGTAATACTGCCAGAACAACGATAGAAACAACACATATATGAGATTATTTCCGCGCACGCTGATACATGTGCTAAACAAGTCCCCACAACAAATGTCTGATTTGCCCAACGCTCGACGGCTCAAACTAGGAGCTGCTAAATTCAGTGGGACGAATGTGATCGTAATCATCCGTTGTTCACGTCTTTTGTCTGTGTTGTCAAACCGCCGCCTCTGGAGCAATGGTGAACACGTCAGGAGAAGGTGACTCGGACTGTGTTCTAGTGAGTTGTCGCCCCCTCCACGCCACGTTGTCTGGTGGTTTGGCTGAGGCTCCATGTCTTTCAGAAGGAAGCGGGACTGACTCCTGTGGAATGTTTAAAAAAACTTTCCCCTCATCAGACTGGAAGTGGAAGGTTTGGGGCCGGCTGTCGTGCTGATCATTCCGAGAAGACGTTCTCTTCCTGACCACTCTATCGCTGTTGTGTCGCTTTCGTTTCTGGCGAGGAGCGCGGGTAGCCGTGGAGGTTTCTTCCTGTGGCGGATGAACCACCAGCTGGGCGGACTTGGGGATGTGGGGGGACTTGACCAACGTCACAGACGAGGGTTTGGTTTCCTCAGCGTCTACAGTGTCTCTAAGGCTGTCCTCTGTGGCCGGTGAAGAATTGACGATGTGGTTATGGTCGGCCAAGCTCTGCTCGCGCTGATTCGGCGCTGGAGAGTTGGTAGGGGTGGTCTGTTCAACGCCTGCCTGTCGCTGTGCTGAGAAGCGTTTCGCCACTTTCGCCGCCTGCGATGCCTGAAGTAGAGTCTGACGCATAGAGATGTAGCTTTGACCTTGTCCCTGACCTTGACCTTGAGCTTTGCGCCTGGCTTCTGGCTCGCTCTCCTCACTCTCTTTTATAGCAGGGAGGTCTGCCTTGCGCCAGTTTGACATGCGTTCTTTGGCTTTTCCGACAGCGTCATTAGAGTGGAGGTGGGTTGGGGATGAAGTGTAGTTCTTCATTCCATACATGGTCAGGTCGGACGACTCTGCCCTTGATTCAGAATACTCATCCTCATAAGCACCTGCAAACCTTCCCAGCTGCGCTTGCTGGTGGGTGAAGGACGCCAGGAGGTCAAGGTGAGCCACGTGGCCTGCCGAGGTCACAGCATCACTGGCAGAGGTCACCGCGTCTCTCCCGGAACTCATGGGGGCGTGAAGGTCCTCAAAGGGCAGGGTCTGGATCATGTCCTTGCGTTTCATGATGGCCGCCCCCCTCTCTGTGTAAGTGGACTGCACTGACGTCACCTGAGATGATGAGAGAGGCATGTTCCGTTAGTTTGGGAGTGTTCTGCATAGCTAGGTTAGAGGTATGACTGAAATATAGCCACTGACACCAGCTGCTGTGGCAAAGTGGTTAGCGTCACGGACTCTGCTATTGTTAATGCCACCCCCACCACCACCACCACCACCACCACCACCCCCACCACTGTGATGTGACAATTGCCAGCCACACCAGCCACCACAACCCCCCCCCCCCCTTTCTCTTTGTCCCATGAACGGGCAATTACAGATTACCAATCTACGTCAATTTTGAGTCTCAAACTCATACCCCCAACCCCCCGCCCCCTCTTACACTCTCTCTGCAGTCTGCCGGGAGCAGCTGACCCCATACAAGTCACCGGCTTCACTTCCCCCCTTCTCTCTTCCCTCCTCCCTCTGATATCTGATCACTTCCCCCCTTCTCTCTCCCCTCCTCCCTCTCATATCTGATCACTTCCCCCCTTCTCTCTCCCCTCCTCCCTCTGATATCTGATCACTTCCCCCCTTCTCTCGCCCCTCCTCCCTCTGATATCTGATCACTTCCCCCCTTCTCTCTCCCCTCCTCCCTCTGATATCTGATCACTTCCCCCCTTCTCTCTCCCCTCCTCCCTCTCATATCTGATCGGCCCCCCTTCTCTCTCCCCTCCTCCCTCTCATATCTGATCACTTCCCCCCTTCTCTCTCCCCTCCTCCCTCTGATATCTGATCACTCCCACCCCTTCTCTCTCCCCTCCTCCCTCTCATATCTGATCACTTCCCCCCTTCTCTCTCCCCTCCTCCCTCTCATATCTGATCACTTCCCCCCTTCTCTCTCCCCTTTTCCCTCTGATATCTGATCACTTCCCCCTTCTCTCTCCCCTCCTCCCTCTGATATCTGATCACTTCCCCCCTTCTCTCTCCCCTCCTCCCTCTGATATCTGATCACTTCCCCCCTTCTCTCTCCCCTCCTCCCTCTGATATCTGATCACTCCCCCCTTCTCTCTCCCCTCCTCCCTCTGATATCTGATCGCCCCCCCCCCCTTCTCTCTCCCCTCCTCCCTCTCATATCTGATCACTTCCCCCCTTCTCTCTCCCCTCCTCCCTCTCATATCTGATCGGCCCCCCTTCTCTCTCCCCTCCTCCCTCTCATATCTGATCACTTCCCCCCTTCTCTCTCCCCTCCTCCCTCTCATATCTGATCACTTCCCCCCCTTCTCTCTCCCCTCCTCCCTCTCATATCTGATCACTTCCCCCCTTCTCTCTCCCCTCCTCCCTCTGATATCTGATCACTTCCCCCTTCTCTCTCCCCTCCTCCCTCTCATATCTGATCGGCCCCCTTCTCTCTCCCCTCCTCCCTCTGATATCTGATCACTTCCCCCCTTCTCTCTCCCCTCCTCCCTCTCATATCTGTCCACACAGTGACTGATCGTGGAAGGAAAAGGAGTCCATGTACTTCAGAGAAGCCGCTAGAACCCCCTCCCCCCCCCTCTTCCCTTCCACCTTCTCCCTGGTCGCATGACCTTTCTGCTTGTGTCTCACACAGGTGCAGACAATGAAGCTCTGTCACTTCGCATAAAGGCTAAACATGCTGCCAACATACTGTTCTGGAATCTTCCACACATTCCCTTGCACTGTAGATGGTGGGGGATCACCCCCCCCCCTCTGCTTACCAACTCCCCTCCCCCCTTTTACTTTTCTATAGTGACACATTACAGACAGGCATCAGAGACTGGATGTGTAGCTTAGCACACAAAGAGGGGAAACCCAGTCTCCTCACTTCACTGCTCCACAGAAGGCTGTAAGACAGATCGCCACCAGTGAACCATGAATTACAATGCTCCACAGAAGGCTGTAAGGCAGATCGCCACCAGTGAACCATGAATTACAATGCTCCACAGAAGGCAGTAAGACAGATCTCCACCAGTGAACCATGAATTACAATGCTCCACAGAAGGCTGTAAGACAGATCGCCACCAGTGAACCATGAATTACAATGCTCCACAGAAGGCTGTAAGACAGATCGCCACCAGTGAACCATGAATTACAATGCTCCACAGAAGGCTGTAAGACAGATCGCCACCAGTGAACCATGAATTACAATGCTCCACAGAAGGCTGTAAGACAGATCGCCACCAGTGAACCATGAATTACAATGCTCCACAGAAGGCTGTAAGACAGATCGCCACCAGTGAACCATGAATTACAATGCTCCACAGAAGGCAGTAAGACAGATCGCCACCAGTGAACCATGAATTACAATGCTCCACAGAAGGCAGTAAGACAGATCGCCACCAGTGAACCATGAATTACTATGCTCCACAGAAGGCAGTAAGACAGATCGCCACCAGTGAACCATGAATTACAATGCTCCACAGAAGGCAGTAAGAAATATCGCCACCAGTGAACCATGAATTACAATGCTCCACAGAAGGCTGTAAGACAGATCGCCACCAGTGAACCATGAATTACAATGCTCCACAGAAGGCTGTAAGACAGATCGCCACCAGTGAACCATGAATTACAATGCTCCACAGAAGGCTGTAAGACAGATCGCCACCAGTGAACCATGAATTACAATGCTCCACGGAAGGCTGTGAGACAGATCGCCACCAGTGAACCATGAATTACAATGCTCCACGGAAGGCTGTGAGACAGATCGCCACCAGTGAACCATGAATTACAATGCTCCACAGAAGGCTGTGAGACAGATCGCCACCAGTGAACCATGAATTACAATGCTCCACAGAAGGCTGTAAGACAGATCGCCACCAGTGAACCATGAATTACAACAGGTGCAGACCAGATAGGTGACTGCTCATCTTCCCTACTCTGAGAGCCTGTGTAATGTTTCACTAATCAACCCAGAAGAACTGTAAGTTGAAACTATAAGTCGTGAGACTATACATTGCTTGTATGCATGCCATATCTTTTAACAGTGTAACTTTATGCCAGTACTTGGTGACATCTATCAGATGATGAATACGTATTCTGTTGTAATAGTTTGTTCGCCGCAACTTGGTAAAAACTGTTAAGATGCTTGATTAACGTTCTACGTTAACAATATGACGTTTTGCCAGTATTCAGTACTATCTGTTAAAGATGATCACCGAATGTTACCTTCTGACAGGAAAAAACTAGTATGCATGTACTGGGTGAAAACTGTTAAGTTCATATCTGAATACTTTTTGTTGTCTTAATTCTTTGTAGTAGGTGACTCTACGTCAGATCAACAGGTATTTTGGGGGCAAAGTGTAATCCAAGTTAGTTCAGCTTAATTCATAAGACAAATTGAAGAGCTGTTTGGTTTAAATTGTTTAGCATTGTATCACTGTCACCTACCACTGGTTAAAATCCACTCCAAATCTAAGTGAAGACCCGATGTGGATACAGACAATTATGGCAGATACATTGATACCAGTCTAGTCCTTTGTCGGCTAAGATCTCACGCATTTACTGAAAGCCAGAGGGCAGGTGAGAGAACTCGACAAGACTGACTCTCAGCTACTTAACTACAAACCAGGTCTGTCTTGTGAACAGACCCCGGATCTTTACCCCTGGCCCGCCATTGCGCGTCCCAATAGCCTGCCATTGGCCCAGACACCGCCATGTCCCCACAGATCAGCCTGCCTATAGAGTCCCCACAAGATCAGCCTGCCTAAAGAGGGTACCCCACCAGCATCGTCAGCCTGCCTATAGAGTCCCCCACAGATGCAGATCCTGCCTATAGAGAGGGGGACCATCACCAGCACGCAGTCCCCACAGATCAGCCTGCCTATAGAGTCCCCACAGATCAGCCTGCCTATAGAGTCCACACAGATCAGCCTGCCTATAGAGTCCCCACAGATCAGCCTGCCTATAGAGAGGGCGGACCACTCACCAGCACCGCAGTCCCCACAGATCAGCCTGCCTATAGAGTCCCCACAACAGAATCACAGCCTGCCTATAGAGTCCCCACAGATCAGCCTGCCTATAGAGTCCCCACAGATCAGCCTGCCTATAGAGTCCCCACAGATCAGCCTGCCTATAGAGTCCCCACAGATCAGCCTGCCTATAGAGAGGGCGGAACAGTCACCAGCAACTGGAGAGAGATCCACAATCTTCCCCAACATCACCAGCAACTGGAGAGAGATCCACAATCTTCCCCAATATCAGATAAGTTCTGATCGACCAAGTGGACTCCAACTCAACTCACCCACAACTTTTCCTCTCTTAATGGTGAGATAACGTGGAAAAAGTGAGCCCGAACAAAGACTGAAGTTTATTCATGTGTGTCGTTTACCTTTGTATATGCAAGCAACGCTGATGTGTGAAAGCACACTTAACTTGTCTCAGTTCTTTGTTGTTCATACTGTATTGAATGTTTGAACTTGTCTCTAATTCTGTCACTCCGAGCTACAAACACGTTGAAGTGCACAAGCCTAAGGAGAATTAGTCCTGAGCCACCCTTGAGTATTTCGAACATGTACAGTCCAGAGTAAGAGAGAGGGTGGAGGTGACATTTTGATACATCTCTACTAGAGAAAACATTCTGAGTCTTTCCCCTAGAGGACCACACCTACCCATCCCAACTCTTGTCACAACCAACCAACACCATTAACACCACTACCACGACAATTACAGCTATTTCTGCTGCCACTGCTGTTGCTACTTTCTCTAGCTTGACTACTAATACTGCTGCTGTTATTACCATTAGATAGGGACAGAGAAACAGAGAGAAACAGACAAAACACACACACACATGGAGAGAGAGAGAGAGAGAGAGAGAGAGAGAGAGAGAGAGAGAGAGAGAGAGAGAGAGAGAGAGAGAGAGAGAGAGAGAAGAGAGACATTCACACGTGTACACATATCCACCCTACACACACACACACACACACACACACACACACACACACACACACACACACACACACACACACACACACACATAGCGCACGCGCGCACAGAACTCCAGACCTTGGTAAAATAACGGGTTTCTTGAATCATCTCTTTCCGCCGAAGGTCGAATGCCGCCACAAACATGGGCTTGCCCGAATTGAACAGCAGGCGCCGACACGCCAACATGCTCTCCAAGAGCAGGACCACAGACAGCCGCTGTAACTCCCACTGGCTGACCTGTAACACAGGTGTAACAACCTCGTGTAACGCGTCAACCTCCTCATGGTCTGACTCTAGAGGTTTGATACATCCCAGCGGAACATATTGACGACACGAGTGCTTCCAGCCTGTTGTCCTATTTTCCGTCTTCCAGTGTGTGTGTGTTGTGTGTGTGTGTGTGTGTGTTGTGTGTGTGCGTGCGTGCTCGCGTGCGTGCGTGCGTGCGTGCGTGCGTGCGTGCGTGGTGTGCGTGCGTGCGTGTCTCTCTCTCGCTGTGTCAGTATGTCCGTCTGTCTGCCTTTCTCTTTCCTTATACATCCACGTACTCGTACTCATGTACGCACGCATGCATGCAAGCACGCGCTCGCGCGCCGCGCTCACACACACACACGCAGGCACGCACACATGCACGCACGCACGCACGCACGCATGCACGCACACAGCACACACGCACACACACACACACACACACACACACACACACACACCACACACTCACACGCACACACGACACACACACACACACACACACACACACACACACACACACACACACACACACACACACATCACGCGCGTAGCATGGACACACAACGGATGGACAAACAGCAGAACTTTCCCCTTTTACTTCACTCAATTTGACACCACACACTGAACTACTTTTAACTTTGCTGCACACAATCTTTAACCACACACACACACACACACACACCACCACCCAACACCACATCACACACACACACACACACACACACACACACACACACACACACACACACACACACACACACACACACAACAACACACACACACAGACACATACACTACAAACAACAAAACACTCACACACACATACAACACACAACACACACAAACACACACACACACAGAAACACACACACAAGACACAACACACACAACAACACAGAGAAGGGTGGAAAGAGAGAAGGGAGGCAGAGTTGGGGAGGTGATTATGAAAGAGGAGAGGAATAAAAGAAGAGGAATAAGAGAGGAGAAGAATGATGAAAAGATGAAAAATGAGTTTGGAGGGAGGAGTGAGAAGAGATGAAAAGTAAAATGATAAAAGGAATGACACAAGTAATGGGAAAAAAGAAGAAGAAGTAGAAGAAGAAGAAGAAGAGAAAGAAGAAGAAGAAGAAGAAGAAGAAGAGCAAATGATGATGCTGACGCTGATGAAATCGAAGCGGAAGAAGCCAGCAGAACAGCAGTGTCTGAATAGAGCTACACAAGAAAAACAGACAGCGAGACAGGAAACGAAACCCCCCACCAACCTTGTCCTCAGACACAAGAGAGCACGTGTTGGACATCATGGCGATGAGCGCGTTGAGCATCAGCAGGTATGTGAGCAACACGAAGAGCACGAACAGCGTGGTGCTGAGCCAGGGATGGGAGGCCTTCCCCAACACCTCAATCTGATGGACAGGAAGAACGACACAGAACGAATACACCTCAGCCCTTGGTGAGATGTTTACCACTGCGACCGTTTTGCATTCCGCTATTGAGGTAGCCATACCCGGTCTTCGGGTGGTGATGTATGACTAAACACCACACCGGTGCGCACGTGCATTAATATTGTGCCATCCATATTACCTGACCTGATGGTCTACTCTTTCATGACGGGATTAAACGTGCAAGCAAACTCTCTCTCTCGCTCCCTCCCTCCCTCTCTCTCTCTCTCTCTCTCTCTTGTCTCTCTCTCTTAACATACATGGGTTCCTGCGGCGGACCTGGGTTTAGAGTCACAACCGACAGACAGGAAGAGGACTAGAGTCAGTCAGGGTGATCATGCAAGGTCCCTATCTGGAACTTCCGTTTGTCTGCTTTGTATGTCGTTCATTACATTCAAAATCTACTGTCCTTTGCCGCCCCCCCCCCCCCTCCTCTGTTGCCATGTACAAAGGCATGAAGAAAGTGTTCGGCCCTAGCGCCATCAACCTTACTTCTCAAACAAATACCTGGGAGGATATCATCACCGACCACAGCAAACAGATGGAGAGCTGGGCGGAGCACTACCAGGAGTTGTACTCCAGGGAGAACTCAGTCACCCACACAGCCATCGGGAACACCACCTCCCTGTCCGCTTGGAGGAGCTCGACGCCCCCACCCACCATTGAGGAACTTACCAAGGCCATTGACTTGCTAGCCAGTGCAAAGCTCCGGGTAGCAATGGTTTCCACCAGAAGTCATCACAGCCGGCAAGGAGAGTTCTCTCGTCAGTCACCTCCATGAGCTTCTGCTGCAGTATTGGAAGACAGGGACTGTACCACAGGAATGTACAATGCAAACATCATCACGCTATACAAGAACAAAGGACCGCAGTGACTGCATGAACTATATGGAATATCCCTCCTCAGCATGGTTGGCAAAGGCCTTTGCCTGCATCATCTTTAACAGGCGCAGCTACTCGCCAAGCGAGTGTACCCAGAGGCAGAGCGCGGCTTCAGAGCTGCGAGGTCGACGATCGACATGACATTCTCCTTGAGGCTGCTACAAGAGTAGTGCTGCGACCAGAGAAGACCCTCGTTCATTGCCTTCCAACAGTCTGAAGATGGCATCTTCCTCCACACTAGGCTAGGAGTGATGTAAGCCTCTTCAACCTGGCAAGCCTCCCAGCAAACACGAAGGTGTGGAAAGTTCTCATCAGGGAGATGCTCTTTGTAGACGCTGCTGCCCTCACTGCCCACATTGAGGAAGTGCAACAACATCTCATTACCTGCTTCACTGATGCCTGCACCAAGTTCAGCCTCACAATCAGCTTGCAGAAAACAAACATCATGGGCCAAGACGCCAGCAGCACTCCCCGCATCTCCATCGATGATCACACCTTCGAAGTAGTCGACAACTTCAATTACCTAGGCTCCACCATCTCCAGCAAACTCTCTCTGGTTGCTGACCTGAATGCGGATGGGCAAGTCAGCAACAGCAATGACCTTTCTAATGAAGATAGTCTGGGACAACACCATGCTAATGTCAAACACCAAGATGAAAGTGTATCGAGTCTGCCTGCTGAGCACTCTGCTCTATGGAAGTGAAGCATGGACCCTGTACTCTCAACAAGAATGCAGACTGAACGCCTTCCACCTGCACTGCCTCAGAAGACTCCTGGGCATCACTTGGCATGACCGCATCACCAACAAGGATGTCCTGGCCCAGGCAGGGATGCCTAGCATGTTCGCTATGTTAACACAGAGACACCTGCACTGGCTTAGCCATGTCAGCCACATGGACGATGGTTGCATCCCAAAGGACATGTTTACGGTGAGCAGACTACAGGCTCCAGACCCACAGGATGGCCCTTCCCACACTGCAAAGATGCATGCAAGCATGGCATGAGGACAGGCAGCCTTAACCCAGCAGACCTGGAGATAGCAGCTTTAGACCAGGTTAGCTTGCAGTCTACCATCAAAGCCAGCATCAAGTGAGCAGACCAGAGGAGAGAGGCCCAGTGGGAAGAATGAGGCACCACAGATGGCAAAGAATTGTGGCAGCACCCACAGACACTCATGACTGAGACTTCACCTGCAGCAACTGCAACACCATTGTCTCTCGAGACAGATGGATGCCATCCAGTAGTAGTAGTAGTAGTAGTAGTAGTAGTAGTAGTATAGTAGTAGCAGTGGCAGAAGTAGTAGTAGTAGTAGTAGTTGTAGCAGTAGTTGTAGTTGTGGTGGTGGTGTAGTAGCTGTAGCAGTAGCAGCAGCAGTAGTAGTGATAGCAGAAACATGGATAGTAAGCAGAGCAGTAGCAGCAGCAGCAGCAGCAGCAATAACAGCTGTAGTCCTAGTAACAATAGCAGGGCATCAGAAGAAAAAGAATAGTGGAAACTGTGAAGTGATAATTGCCAGTCACACATCCTCTACAACCCCCTTCTTCTCCCCCTCCTCCCCCTCTCTTTCTCTCTTTCTTTGTGTTACAAACGGCAATGAAGATGACTAATCTACATCAATTTTTAGTCTCTACCCCTCACCCCTCACCCCATCCTCTCTTTCCACTCTCCCCACTTTCCCCATGTTCTGCCAGGTGTTTCCTTTGAAGTGTGCCAGCCCAAGGATCAGCACATGGCTCTAACGACAATGACACAGAGAAGTGTGACGTCACTACAGGTGTTTCCTTTGAAGTGCGCCAGCCCCAGGATCAGCACATGGCTCTAACGACAATGACACAGAGAAGTGCGACGTCACTACAGAGTGGGTCATCCACTACACTCTCCCCTCCTTCCTCGCTTATCTAGTGTGTTATATGGTGGTTGAGATAAGGTTTGCGTGCTGTCTCATGTACTTCAGAGAAACCATCACCTTTCCTCCCTCTCTGCCACTCCCTTACTCACCCTGACCATCACGTGATCCACCGATGCATGATGCAATTACATTAAACAAGATGCCCCTTCTACCCACATCTGGACAGGTGGGGAAAATGTAGCTTTTTTTATTCGCACAAAGGCTAAACAGGCCATCAACATCTGTTCTCGAATCTTCCACACACTACCTCACACTGTCGGTGGTGGGGGATGATCAACAACCCCCCCCCTCCAATCTACTATCTCCCCTCTTTGTTTATTGTGACACTATTGGCTGTCATTGTCTCTAACAGCCTATCACTCAGACAGGCATCAGAGACGGTGTGTAGCTTAGCACTCAAAAAGAGGAAACCAAAATCTGCACACTTCACTGCTCCACCACAGGCTGTAAGACAGATCACCGCCAGTGAGCAAGTAAGAAAACAGGGGCAGTTCAGATAAGGGAATGATCATCTCCCCACTCTGAGAGCCTGTGTAAAGATTTTACTGATCAACCAAGAACTGTAAGTTGAAACAATGTGAAAAAGTCTTGAGACTAGGCATTTATTGTTTGTATGCCATATGTTTTAACAGTTTAACTTTATGCCAGTACTTGGTAACATCCATCAAGATGATGAATGAGTATTCTACTGTAATAGTTTGTTTGCCACAACCTGGTAAAAACTGTTAAGATGCTTGATTGACATTCTACGTTAACAATATGACTTTTTGCCAGTATTCAATACTATCTGTTAAGATGATCACTAAATGTTACCTTTTGAGAGGAAAAGCAGGATGCCTATACCGGGTGAAAACTGTTAAGTTGATTTATGAATACTGTTGATTATCTTACTGCCTTGTAGTAGGTGACTTTAAAACTAATCAACATGTGTACGTGGGCTAGGTGTATTTCAAGCTACTTTAACTGAATGTATAAGAAAATCGGAAGACGTGTTTGCCTTCAATTGTTTAGCATTTCATTACTTTCTCCTAAACTGCTCATTGAAATCCACTTATAATCTGGAGTGTAAGAATAGTAAAGTACATACTGCTAGTTAATGGCAGATGTGTCATGACTGAGTGAAGAACTAACGTGCAAGACTGCTAGTTTCATGGCAGGTGTATTTTATGACAGTCTGATCCTTTGTCTGCTGATATCTCACACATCTGCTGAAAACCAGAAGGCAAGTGTGAGAACTTGACAAGCCAGACTCTCAGCTACTTAACTACAAACCAGGTCCTGTTCTGTGAAATAGATCCAGGGTCCCAAGGTCTGCCTGCCATTGGCCCAGCACTGCAGTCCCCACAGATCAGCCTGCCTATAGAGTCCCCACAGATCAGCCTGCCTATAGAGTCCCCACAGATCAGCCTGCCTATAGAGTCCCCACAGATCAGCCTGCCTATAGAGTCCCCACAGATCAGCCTGCCTATGGAGTCCCCACAGATCAGCCTGCCTATAGAGTCCCCACAGACCAGCCTGCCTATAGAGTCCCCACAGATCAGCCTGCCTATAGAGTCCCCACAGACCAGCCTGCCTATAGAGTCCCCACAGATCAGCCTGCCTATAGAGTCCCCAGAGACCAGCCTGCCTATAGAGTCCCCACAGACCAGCCTGCCTATAGAGTCCCCACAGACCAGCCTGCCTATAGAGTCCCCACAGATCAGCCTGCCTATAGAGTCCCCACAGACCAGCCTGCCTATAGAGTCCCCACAGATCAGCCTGCCTATAGAGTCCCCACAGATCAGCCTGCCTATAGAGTCCCCACAGATCAGCCTGCCTATAGAGTCCCCACAGATCAGCCTGCCTATAGAGTCCCCACAGATCAGCCTGCCTATAGAGAGGGTGGACCAGTCACCAGCAACTGGAGAGAGATCCACAATCCTCTCCAACATCATATAAGTTTTGATACACCAAGTGAGCTCAAACTCAATTCATCTTGAACTTTCCCTCTCTAAGTGATGAGATAACATGGAAAACATCAGCCTGCACAAAGACAGAAGATTATTCATTTGTACGTTGTATCCTTGTATATACAAATAAAGTTGATGTGTGAAAGTACCCTTAACCTGTGTCAGTTCTTTGTTGTTCATACAGTATTGAATGTTTGACTTATCTCTGATTCTTTCACTCGGAGCTACAAGCACTTTTAAGTGTGCACGCCTAAGGAGAATTAGTCCTGAGCCACTCTCGAGTACTTTTCACACTGCAGAGAAAAAAAAATTCTGTCATTGACAAGTACCGTAAAGGTGCTCCTTCCAAAACTAGCAAGAGAGAGGGCGGAGCTGAAATTTCAATGTAACTTAAGAGAGAGAGAGAGAGAGAGAGAGAGAGAGAGAGAGAGAGAGAGAGAGAGAGAGAGAGAGAGAGAGAGAGCATTTTGAGTCCTTCCCCAAGAGGACACACCTTTCCACCCCCAACTCTTATCACAGAAACAGTAGCGGAAGTAGTAGCAGAAGCAGTAGTGGTGATGGTAGTGGTAGAAATAGTAATAGCACCGGCAGCAGCAGCAGTAGTAGTGGAAGTAACGGTGATGGTGGTAGTAGTAGTAGAGCAGTTGCATCAGTAGCAGCAACAGAAGTAGTAGTGGTTGAAGTGGTTGTGCTAGTGACAATAGTGGCAGCAGAAGCATCAAAAGTGATCGTAGCAACAGCAGCAGCAGTAACGCAGCAATAGCAGCAGCAGCAGCAGCAGCAGCAGTTTGTAGTAGTAGTAGTAGGAGTAACATTAATGAAAATAGTAGTAGTGGTGCTAGTAGTAGCAGCAGCAGCAGCAGCAGCAGCAGCAGCAGCAGCACAACAACAAGTATGTAATAGTGATCACAGCAACAGTAGTTGTAATAGTAGCAACGTCAGCAGCAGAAGCAGGATCGCAGCAGCAGCAGCAGCAGCAGCAGCAGCAGCAGCACAGCAGTAGCAGCGCAGCAATATGAGTAGTAGTAGTAGTAGTAGTAGTAGTAGTAGTAGTAGTAGTAGTAGTAGTAGTAGTAGTAACAATAACGAACATACTCTTAGTGGTAGCAGTAGTAGTAGTAGTAGTAGCAGTAGCACCAGCGGCAGTAGAAACAAGTTTGTAATAGTGACCACAACAAAAGTAGTAGTAATAGTAGCAACAGCAACTGCAGAAACAAGAATCGCAGCAGCAACAGCAGCAGCAGCACAGCAGCAGCAACAGCAGTAGTAGAAGTATTAGCAGTGGCAGCAACAGCAGCAGGAGCAGTACCAAATAGCGGTAGCATCATCAGTAGCAGCGGTACTAGTCGCAGTAGCACCAACAGCTGTAGCAGTACCTCTCCCAGGCCTAGCATCAGCTTGAACATGGTCAGCATTGTCACTCCCAGGTGCTCAAAGTCGTCCGGAAGGCCGCCTGGGGTTGCCAGAAAGGTGACGTACATGGCCGCGGAAAAGGCCAGCAACTCTAATAGAATGATCGCCGAAAACCTGTCAACAGTCCGCAATGAGTTAAATAAATTTGTCATTATTATATTATTATTATTATTATTATTATTATTATTATTATTATTATCATTATATTACTATTACTATTATCATTATTATCATTATATTATCATCATTAGTAGTAACGGTGGTAGCAGTAATAGTACTACTACTACTATTATATGATGCTGATGATGATGTTTTGCTGTTATTTTCTTGATAATAATAATACTGATATTATTATTATTATTATTATTATTATATATTATTTATTATTATTAATTATTAAAGACAGAAGAGGGTTGGGGTGGGGAGGAAAAGGGTATGCATTGGAACAGAGGGAGGAGGAAGGGAGAATACAGGACGGGAGGGAGTAGGGGTGGGGGGAGGGATATGGCTTTGAAGTGAACAGTCGGTAAATAGAATGACAAAAGCACACCAACTCAAGTTTCATATCCATTCTGTCTGTCTGTCTGTCTGTCTGTCTGTCTGTCTGCCTGTGTCTTTGTCTTTGTCTGTCTCTCTGTCTCTGTCTGTCAGTCAGTCAGTCTGTCTGTCTGTCTGTCTCCTCTCTCTCTCTCTCTCGCTCTTCTCAAATTGTCTCTGTCTGTCTGTCTGTCTGTCTGTCTGATCTCTTTCTCTCTGTTCCCCCCTCTCCCCCCCCCTTCTGTCTCCAACTCTCTTCTCCCCCCTCATGCTCTCTTCCCTCCCCCTTCCTTCCCCTCCACTCTTTCTCTCTGCTATCCTCTCCCCCCCCCCCCCCCCTCTCTATTTATTCCCCTCAAAATCCCGCCTTCTTCTCTCTTGGTCCTCTCTCTCTCTCTTCTCTCTCTCTCTCTCTCTCTCTCCCCTCTCTCTCTCTCTCTCTCTCTCTCTCTCTCTTCTCTGTCTGTACCTGTCTCTCTCTGTGTCTGTCTGTCTCTGTCTGTCTGTCTGTCTCTCTGTCTCTCTCTATCTTCCCATCCCTCTCTCCCACTCTCTCTCTTACCCCCGCCCTCTCTTCTCCCTCTTCCTCCCTCCCCATCTTTCTCTGTCTGTACCCGTCTCTCTCCTCCCTCTCTCTTTCTTCCCCTCTCCCCTGCCCCCTCCCTCCTTCCCACCTCCCGCATCTCTCTCTGTCTCCGACTGTTCCCCACTCATCCCCCACCCCTCCTTCTCTTTCTTCCACTCTCTCTCCCTACCCCATCTCCCTCGCTCAGCACACCTTCCCTCACCACCCCCAGGAGACGGTCTGAGCGACAGAGGCACTGACCTCATCATGTCCCCCAACACCACTGACCTCATCATGTCCCCCAACACCACTGACCTCATCATGTCCCCCAACAGTACTGACCTCATCATGTCCCCCAACACCACTGACCTCATCATGTCCCCCAACACCACTGACCTCATCATGTCCCCCAACATCACTGACCTCATCATGTCCCCCAACAGTACTGACCTCATCATGTCCCCCAATACCACTGACCTCATCATGTCCCCCAATACCACTGACCTCATCATGTCCCCCAACATCACTGACCTCATCATGTCCCCCAACATCACTGACCTCATTATGTCCCCAACAGTACTGACCTCATTATGTCCCTCAGTAGTACTGACCTCATCATGTCCCCCAACAGCACTGACCTCATCATGTCCCCAACAGCACTGACCTCATTATGTCCCCCAACAGCACTGACCTCATCATGTCCCCAACAGCACTGACCTCATCATGCCCCCAACAGCACTGACCTCATTATGTCCACCAACACCACTGACCCCATCATGTCCCCAACAGTACTGACCTCATCATGTCCCCAACAGCACTGACCTCATCATGTCCCCAACAGCACTGACCTCATTATGTCCCTCAGTAGTACTGACCTCATCATGTCTCCCAGCAGCACTGACCTCAGCATGTCGCCCAGCAGCACTTTCTGCAGCATGACGGTGAAGAAGGAGAACTTGCGCCATGGCCTCAGGAAGAACGTGCAGAACCACCAGCCCACCAACAGCGCCAGCGTCAGGAGGACGTTGTTCACAGGCCCGGAAATCCAGTACCTGAGGGACATTGTGTAGTTATTTGTTTAGTTACTTATCTTTTTGCTCTCTCTCTCTCTCTCTGTCTCACTCTCTCTGTCTCTGTCTGTCTGTCTGTCTGTCTGTCTGTCTGTCTGTCTGTCTCTCTCTCTCTCTCTCTCTCTCTCCTCTCTCTCTTCTCTCTCTCTCTCTCTGTGCCTGTCTCTGTCTGTCTGTCTGTCTGTCTGTCTGTCTGTCTGTCTGTCTGTCTGTCTTTCTTTCTTTACTCCAATGCGATTGACTCGGAATTAAAAATGGCGAACTTTCGGTTTACATGGACTAATATATAATGGAGACATTAAAAATGGCTTCTTTAACTCATTAGACATTCAGCTGACCCAAAATTTTGGCTAACCCGAAGCTATGAATTCCATTTTTAAACGATGTTCAGTTAAAAGTAAAGACAACTGTTACTTCACTTAGTTGTAATCTATTTACTAACCTACCCACTCACTTATTCATTCATTCATTCATTAACTGATATATTTAAAGTGCTCCAGTCCAGCTACAGTGTCCAAATTAGTAGGAGGCTGTTTCACACGCAAGAGCAACCAGTACCTGCAGCGTCCAAATTAATTGTTACAAAAGGTTAAATGGAATTGGTGTTGAAGAGAGAGAGAGAGAGAGAGAGAGAGAGAGAGAGAGAGAGAGAGAGAGAGAGAGAGAGAGAGAGATTTTATTCATATTATTATACAGGCCTTGTCCTCTTATGAAGGGGTACATGATAACAACAACAGGAAACAAAGTATAAACTACAGACTAAGTCTGAATGCACAGTATTGTTTCTTCCATAAGAGAACTTTCTCTAATTTTAAACGTTTTACACATAAATAAGTAGAAATTTCGAACAACTTTCGTGGAATTTGAAGACATCAGTTAGCACAATTTGAATAAAGAAGGCTGTCTGAAGTATTTAGGATTTATAAATCTTTCACGAATGGTTTTAAGAGCTGGACAGCAAACAATAACATAAATCTTATCTTCTTGCGATTTTTTTCTCCATAATTGACAAATCAAATCTGTGTCATTGAATACTCTATCTTTGTAATGATGAATCGCTAATTCCGATATACCAAATCTAGATCTCGTCGTTACGAATTTCAAATCTTTATCAATATTAGGTTTTGAATAAGGTTTGAGATCAGGGTAACTGCAAAATGTTCTGTAAAATGTAAACCGTTCACCATTTTGAACGTGGTCAGACCATTTTTGACAGCTGCAATCGATTAACCTCTGACGAAAATATGGATGAAATCAGCAACATTACTAACACTTTGATTGAACCAAAGAAAACCAAATCCATATTTAAACAAACAAAGCCGTACTTTGGTTACCCAGTTTTCTTTACCTCTCGTATCTAAGCCAAACAACATATTGTACGCTTTGCGAGGCATTCTGTTATCATCCATCTGCACTAACTTCAGCCAGTAACGAATGCATTTTACCGCTGAAACAACATAATTGGATATCTGTCTTGCCATAATCGAGGTCATTAGGAGTTCGTCTGTCTGCACCCAAGAATTTCTTGAGAGCAAATGAATGAACAGATTCGCAGTTGATCGCATCTTTATTCATGCCCCATAACTGAGAACCATACAGAACAACTGGCTGCACTTAAGTGTCAAATAACTTACTAACTAACTCAAAACAAGTGCTATTAAAGTTATCTAACTTTTCATAATGCATATTACAGTGCTTTTAGCCTTACTTGTCAGGTCTTTGAATGCGTTATTAAACTTAAAGGTGTTGAGAAGAAAATCAACAAATATCTATCAACATTGACAACAGACATTAAATCGCCACCATATACCTATTTTTCCCTTACACTTACATATCCACCTTTACGAAATATTATGTTATTACTTTTGAACATATTAACTTTTAACTTAAGTATTGTAGCAGCATGTTGTAATTATTTAGCTGTCTTCGCACAACAGTAACATTTTCAGATATCAAAATGATATCATCAACTAACTAAAGAATAACAAAATTCAAAAGCGTCAAGAGAAGCACCGTGTCTTCCATTACTAATTATTTCAACCGCTTACTCATTTATGAACAAAGACAATAAAATAGGGCTGCAAGCATCTCTCTGTGTTACTCCGGTTGCACAATTGAAATAATCAGTCAATTCGGAATCACATCGAAACCGAGGTCTTACCACATCATGCATGCTTTTAATACATCTAAAAACTTTACCTTTGATACCATTTTTAAATAAAAAAAACTGGCCGAAGAAGATTTCGATTGAAGGAATCAAAGGCTTTCTCAAAGTCTATAAAAGCAACATTTAATTTGCAGTTATAGGAAAATTGTTTCTGTGCTAGTTCTAATAAGGTAAACATATGGTAAATAGTAGAATATCCTTTTTTGAATCCAGCTTGGTGGTCACCTGTAATGTTATTTTCTTCGACCCAGTCTTGCAACCTGTTATTGATGATTATTCCAAACAATTTACTGCTTCTGTCATAGAGGGAAATTCCCCTATAGTTATTGGGACTGTGTATTGCCTTTCTTGAAAATTGGGAAAATGATGGATTCACTCCAGTTCATTGGATACACACCATTGTCAAAAAGTTTACTACACAATTTTTAAAAGAAAGAGGCTACGTGTTCAGA
Organism: Conus ventricosus; assembly: GCA_018398815.1. NCBI lineage: Eukaryota > Metazoa > Mollusca > Gastropoda > Neogastropoda > Conidae > Conus > Conus ventricosus. The sequence continues at coordinate 15,830,108 of CM031625.1, read as the reverse complement.
TGAGTTTTGAAACAATTCACCGATGATACCATCAGGTCCGGCCGCCTTCTGATTTTTAAGTTTACTTATTGCCAGTAATACTTCTTCAAAAATAGGTCTGTACATGCATTCATCTCGTCATCGTAAACTGTGGATTCGCTACATGCATCTCCATTCTGCGTATTGTTAATACTTGACAAATACTAAAACCTAAAAATGTTTGAACCGAGCATTGGGAATAATGTTACTTTGAGATTGTTTCTTTTTGAATGATAATTTATGCACTGTATCCCAAAATTCTCTTTGGCATTTTATCGATGAAATAAGTTTATCAATAACAGATTTATTAAACTTTTTCTCCTTTCTTTTAAGTAAATTTTTACACGATCGCTCAGCAATTAAATCTTCATTTCTGTCGGCTGCCCCTAAAGTCCGCCTACCATTTTGCAGCAGTCTCCTAGCCCTTCTCTTATAAAATAAACATTCTTTATCATACCAATCACTAGGTGCCTTATTATTGGTGCACACATCTTTTCATACATTCACACACACACATACACACACACACACACACACACACACACACACACACACACACACACACACACACACATACACACACACACACACACACACACACACACACACACACACACACACACACAAGAGAAGAGAGAGAGAGAGAGAGAGAGAGAGAGAGAGAGAGAGAGAGAGAGAGAGAGAGAGAGAGAGAGAGAGAGAGAGAGAGAGAGAGAGAGAGAGGGGGAGTTAAAAAAAAGTAGAAAAGAAAGGAAAGAAGAATAAGAAAATCAACCAATCAAACAAAAAAAGAAAATGAAACAATATTCATATACCCCCCCCCCTCGCCCCCCCCCCCCCCCCCCCCCCCCCCCCCACCCCGCACTCTCTTCCTGACATCCCTTCCCCAGAAACGTCTTTTTTCGTATTCAGCCTCCCTCACCCTTAAAAAAAGAAAAGAAAACTAACCAAGCAACACGAACAAATATCACCAAAAGCCACAGACCACACAGAATCCGCCACCAGAGACACAGCCAACAGCAACAGCTGCAGACGGTACAGGCCGTTGTGGTGAATGAGACGTAAATGGAGCGCCAGCTTCATCCGCCATCTCACCACCTCCCACAACACGATCATCAGAGACAGCGGCACCACCAGCACGGCCATCACCTGGACGAACGTCTTCTCGGAAACAGAAACGTCTGGCGTGGAAACAGAGGAGTAGGAGGAGAGGAAGACGCGTTGGGAGGTTCAAGTTAGGTTCTGACGGCGCTGGAGATGTCCCTGGATTGAGGCTTTGCTCCTCTGCAGCCTGGATCAGTTTTGGCCTTGAAGACGGCGTGGACGGTGACCAGGGTCATGAGGAGGACGTGGAGGAACGCCCACAGCAAGAACCACCAGCGGTAGTGCCTCCACTTGGCCTTGACGACACTCCGCACGACGTACGTGCTGAGAATCTGGAAGGCCTTGTCCACCCGCCCCGTCTCGCAGATGATCTCCAACACGGACACGAGTCTCGCTCTGCCTCTCTCCGTCTTCATAGCGGAAGGGGACGGGTGTCCACCCCCGGGCAGCAACCCACGTCCTTCATGCTGTAGTGGGTCGGGGAGTGAAAGCCATGAGCCGGTAGTGGCACAACCCCGTGACGCCGTTGATAATGATCACGGGTGTTGACCTCTCCCCACTGCTGATGCGCCACCGGGTCGATCTCGGTGACGTCGTACAGGAGGGAGTCGAAGAGGCCGTCGTGACGGTCCAGCTGACAGTACACGCCCTCCAGTTCCAGGATCAGCCGGAAGAGTAAGGGCAGAGCCAGAGCCGCTGCCAGTCTCAGTGCCGTCAGCCCTTGGTCGTTCTCCATGAGCCAGACAGAGCGAGGATCCGCCTGTGCCAACAGAACACATGGCGTGACTAACAGAGCACGCGGGAGAGCGCAGACCCCCGTCATAGTCGAAGGGATTCTGCACGCGCCCTTTGAGTCGGTTCATGAATGAAAACAGAATGGGGTTTGAAGTCTTGTGACTGCACGCGCCCTTTGAGTCGGTTCATGAATGGAAACAGAATGGGTTTTGAAGTGTTGTGACTGCACGCGCCCTTTGAGTCGGTTCATGAATGAAAACAGAATGGGTTTGAAGTGTTGTGACTGCACGCGCCCTTTGAGTCGGTTCATGAATGGAAACAGAATGGGTTTTGAAGTGTTGTGACTGCACGCGCCCTTTGAGTCGTTTCATGAATAAAAACAGAATGGGGTTTGAAGTGTTGTGACTGCACGCGCCCTTTGGGTCGGTTCATGAATGGAAACAGAATGGGTTTTGAAGTGTTGTGACTGCACGCGCCCTTTGGGTCGGTTCATGAATGAAAACAGAATGGGTTTTGAAGTGTTGTGACTGCAGGCGGAAACTGAAGGAAACGTCAAAGATTTACTGTTCCGCCTAACGAAAGAGGCAAACAAATCACAAGACAAAACACGATGCGTTTTGACCTCCTTGGTCTTCTTCAGGCAAGACAAAACGACGTTCAAGACAATGACAGTGAAGAAGGAACAATCACTTTTCTCCTTGAACTGGGTGCAAAATGGACGCGAGGCATTTGTCCCATGAAGACTGCAGGGTCACTCACGCTGAACGTCCTCCGCGTGACATCCATTCTACGCCCTGTTTTGTAACTGTGTGTTCAATAAGCGTTATTTGGCATCCTGTTGTTGTGTCTTAGTTATGTTTGGGGTTGTGTTCAGCAGCACTGCAGTGTAAATCAATTACTGATAATTCCTCATACATAAAACCATGTCATTAGCGGATAAACAAACTGTGACAATGTAGATACTGCACGGTGCATATAAGTAGCATTAAAAAAGTATGAACCTCATTATTTGGATTAAAAATGGCACTCTATAATATTATGGGGTGTGTGTGTATGTATGTATGTATGTGTGTGTGTGTGTGTGTGTGTGTGTGTGTGTGTGTGTGTGTGTGTGCGTGCGTGTGTGTGTGTATGTGTGTGTGTGTATGTAATCCTCTCCCAAAATTATGTAAAAGCAGGCGGTGGGATGAAGGTGGAGGTGGGGGAATAGTTCCTCCACCCCCACCCCTCATTTTTGTACAAGCGGGAGGCGGGGGTGGTTGGTGGGTGAATGTATCCTCTCCCAAAGTCGGCCAATATCACACAAAACACCTCAACAAATGTTCTTCACGAGCCAGAAAGGGATGGAGGGGAAGGAGGGAGGCTGGGAGCCCTATACACGGCAAAAAAATTGCATATTGGGGTATAAGGGAGGGGAAGGGAGGTCGAGGCACCCATGCACCCTCCTCACTCCCCACCCTCTCCCCTCCCGTCCAGCCCTGGGTACGTAGAACTGTGGGCATTTTTGAAACTCTCACCTCTCAGGGCTATTGCCCAAGACCGCGGCTCAGCCTAGTTCACCCATAGCGGGTCTGAAAGGAAATCTTAAACGACGCAGGGAACAGTAAGCAGTGAATAACAAACGAATGAATTGAATCTTGCTCCCATGATGAAATAAGTGCACGCCTATGACTCCAAACCAATGCTGCTTACAACACTGAACCGTCTAGCTGATATGACAGCGCAGAGCAGACAGAACAAACAAGGATACCCCCCCCCCCACACACCACACACACCCATCCAAACTGTTCCCTGCCTCATTTAACATTCCTTTCATTTCAATGACATTGAGGTTACCTAGTTATTGTTCGCCCATGTACTTGTCTGACCATTTTCAAGATTGAAAAGCCTGTGCCAGTCTTGAACAGATGTTAATTTGCATTTGTTTATTTCTCCAGTTGCTGCTGTGCAGATGTGCCCAGTATGGAGTATATACGCAAGCTTGCAACATGCTTTTTGGGGGTATGTTCCATCACCTGTGGTGAAGGGGCCGTCTTCGGAGATTGCAGACGAGTGTGGATCTCACGCATCATCTCTGCCACCTCCTCCTCCTTCTCCGGGTATAGATGCGTGAAGCGCAGCAGCGAGTGCAGCACGGTGTCGCCCCGCGTGTTGGCCGCGTGCAGTTTGGCGCCATGTTGCAGCAGCAGATCCACCATTTCCAGGTTAAAGGTCAAGGCTGCCACGCTCAAAGGGAGCTCACCCATCATGACGGTGGCGGCGAAACGGGGACCCACCGCCTACCCGCAGAGAGAGAGAGAGAGAGAGAGAGGAGAGGTCTTTAATACACAAGGATGAAGATTTCTTGCCGATGCCCGACCTCACAATCTGCCCTTTCAACCCGAACCATCATTTCAGTGCATATTGTTGATACCAACAGATTAACAAAACAACTAAGGAAATACGATTCCAATACCGACAGGAAGACTATTCAGCAATGTAATGATAACAGGTTGATGAGAGAGAGAGAGAGAGAGAGAGAGAGAGAGAGAGGAGAGAGAGAGAGAGAGAGAGAGAGAGAGAGAGAGAGGAGGGGGGCACCAGGAAGTTGAAAGTATTGACCGAATCACATAGTCCCCCACTCCCACCCCCTACACAGACTATATCTATATCAATCTATCTATATGTATGTATCCATACATATATGTATGCATACATACATACATAACACAACCAACGCACACCACACACACACACACCACACACACACACACACACACACACACACACACACACAACACACCACACACACACACCACACATACACACACACATACACACACACACACGCACGCACGCACGCACGCACGCACGCGCGCACCAGGAAGTTGAAAGTATTGACGAATCACATAGCCCCCCCACCCTCTCCCCACCCCCCACCCCCACACACAGACTATATCTATATCTATCTATCTATATGTATGTATCCATACATATATGTATGCATACATACATACATAACACAACCAACGCAACACACACACACACCACACACCAACGCACGCACGCACGCACGCACGCACGCACGCACGCACGCACGCACGCACGCACGCACGCACGCGCACGCAGACGCCGCACGCGCGCGCGTATGTGGTGTGTGTGTGTGTGTGTGTGTGTGTGTGTGTGTGTGTGTGTGTGTGTGTGTGTGTGAAAAACAAAACGAAGTTCACGTCATTTTTCGACGTTGTCGTCAATTTCTCCTGAAATAAAACTTGAATCGCAATCAACAAAATGAGGTTAATTAAGTCTTTTGAAATGTGCGAACTTTTGAGATCTGGTACAGATCTGGACTGAAGCCCAGAGATGCTTAGTGGACCCGACGAGAATTCAGTAAGGAGGACTGTTTGTTCATGGCAGACTGCAACGTTCTCCCCTTTGCCTTTCCAGCTGATGGAGGATAGTTTAGAGTATGTTGAAAGACGTCCACACAACAGACAGACAGACAGACAGACAGACAGACAGACAGACAGACAGAAACACACACACACACACACACACACACACACACACACACACACACACACACACACACACACACACACACACAGACACACACACACAACATCCTCTTCCCTCATTCCCACTACTCCCATTTTCTCTTCTCGGCTCAACACCTCATCCCGCCACCCTCTCCACCTCACCCACCACCTTCCCATTCAGCAAAGCCAGGGTTCTTTCAGGTCAGGATGCTGCAACAGTGCCTCCGCCCCCTCCACGTTCTGCTTGCTGACCAGGGTGTGAAGCACGTTCTGCCCCTCATACTCCCCCTGCCTCTGCATGGGGCAAAGTGCGTGTAGAAACATAGATTCAGGTCATTGAAACATTCAGCTCAGGTATTGTAAGTCCAGCATACATCCATCTTTCCCTCGCTGCCAAATAAACCTTCTTTTCGAAACACAACAATGTTGCTTTTATTCATTTTCACTTTCAACTCTAATGAAGAGGTAGCCCTGCTTAGATTATTTAACTGACGCTGTAAGCCAACTATCGTTTCTGAAACCAAAACAACATCACCTGCAAATAGTAGGTGAATAATTCTAACACATCTCATGGAAATCGCCCACCATGTAGGCCCTTATTGATAACCTCAATGGCAAGTTCATTAATGAATCTAGAAAATAGCACAGGACTACAGACATCACCTAGCCTCACCCCAGCAAAACATTATTATAATCTGTCAGATGGAACCACTTTTTACCTTAATCTTAACAACTTTGTACATGGCTCTAATAGAGCCACTAATTTCCCCTTCACACCATTTAAAAACAAATGATATAATCCATAAAAGCTTTCTATTGATTGAGTCAAAGGCTTTTTCAAAGTCAAGAGACGCAACATGAAATTTAAGATTTAACGAAAGTTGTTTCCGAAGAGTAAACATATGGTCGACAGTAGAGTAACCCTTTTCAAACCCAGCCTGATGCTCCCCGTGATATTATTACATTCAATCCATTCCTGCACTCTGTTGTTAACAACAGTACTCTGCACGTTACTGCTACCGTCAACCAAAGAAACACCTCTGTAGCTATTAGGCTATCTACGTTGCCCTTCTTGAGGGAGGGCAAAGTTCCCTCTTACTCCCCCTGCTCTCTCTATGACCCCTTTGCTGACAATGAGAAACTGGAAGTTATTGAATTCTGTTTTGTGATCAAAGCCGCTGTACAATGACAGGAGAGAGAAGAGAGAGAGAGAGAGAGAGAGAGAGAGAGAGAGAGAGAGAGAGAGAGAGAGAGAGAGAGAGAGAGAGAGAGAGAGAGAGAGATGCATCATTGACGCGGTACGTTTGGTGAGGGCTTATGCGTTCTGGTCCAATGTGACCATCTACTTGATTTACACCATCTGGGGCGTCATTTAAACCTTGGCGTAGTATATAAAACGTACCTACACAACCACAAATCGTCGAAGATGTGAAAGTCAGCAATTTGCTTGATGAGGAGCAAGTGCGACTGCTTTCAAGATATCTCTCCTTTCTTCTTTTCCTCCCTTTTGTCTGTCTATCTTTCTTTCTTTCTATCTGTCTGTATGTCTGTTGATCTATCATCTATCGATCCATCTGTCTGTCTGTCTCTATCTCTGCCTCTGTATCTGTCAGTGTCTGTGTGTCTCTGTCTGTCTGTCAGTCTTTTTCTCCCCCACCCTCTCTCTCCTGTTATTTCAAACGGTTTTGATCACAAAATTGGATAACTTCCATTTCAGACAGTCAGCAAAGGGGTGGTAATTTGGCACTTTAACGCCCTCCTTTTCATCTCCGTCCATCCACCCCCTTTTCCCATCGCCCACTACACATACATCTTTTTCCCCACCTTAACCCCCTCCCTCTTTTTTTTCTTAAACATATTTTATAATCCAATATTTCACATCCCAAGCCAGTGAAGGAAGAATACAATCATGTTATAGTTCGTAACTGTGGAATCCAACCTTCATCTGTAGCAGTTGTGGGCACAGCGAGGCCAGCCGCGTCATCACCATGACGTCACCGTGGAAGATGGCGGCCAGCTGAAGCAGGCTGCCTACGCTGTCACGTCGGAACTTCAGCAGGAGGTCCGTCATGTCATGGGCCTCCAGTAGGTCCAGCTGCAGCAGAACGTCGTCCTGGCGTGCCGGACCCTGTAGAAGAGAGGGACGGAATGGTTCAGAACATCATCCTGTGGACACTGTTATTGACAATAACCTGCACAGTGCCGGACCCTGCAAGAAGAGAGAGAGAAAGAAGAGAGAGAGAGAGAGAGAGAGAGAGAGAGAGAGAGAGAGAGAGAGAGAGAGAGAGAGAGAGAGAGAGAGAGAGAGAGGAAAGAGAGAGAGGAGAGAGAGAGAGAGAGAGAGAGAGAGAGAGAGAGAGAGAGAGAGAGGGAGGAGGGAGAGGAGCTCAGGACATCATGCTGTGGACACTTTCATTGACATTGACCTGCACAGTGCAGGACCCTGCAGGAGAGACAGGGAGAAAGGGCTAGGGCATCCTCCCGTGAATGGAAATGAAATCGAAGGGTTCTCATGGTCAGTGCAGGACCCTGCAGGAGAGACAGGGAGAAAGGGCTAGGGCATCCTCCCGTGAATGGAAATGAAATCGAAGGGTTCTCATGGTCAGTGCAGGACCCTGCAGGAGAGACAGGGAGAAAGGGCTAGGGCATCCTCCCGTGAATGGAAATGAAATCGAAGGGTTCTCATGGGCATTTCTCTCACGCTTCCCTCACTCCTTCCTTCATTCCCCCCTCCCCCTTCCACTCCTGGCCTCCCCGGCCTCCCCCCCCCCCCCCGACCTCCCCCTCCCCTTCCTCCTTCATACTCCCCCCGGCCTCTCCCCTCCCCGCCTCCCCCCATCATCCTGGGGATAGAAATGAGACGGAAGGGTTCTCATGGTCATTTCTTACGTATGGAACTGTAGGGGTCCTCCTCTTTGAAGAAAAAAAACAACAACAATTCCCCCAAACTCTCCTAAAAAAAAAATCTCTGACTGCTGCACTCACTCCTCCCTTCATTTTCTCTCCGCCTTCCCCTTCCCACCCCCCCCCCCCCTCCCCCTCCCCTCCAAATTCTCCAAAATGTCCTTTCCCATTCTCGTGAAATTCTCTTGACACTTTCCGGCTCCCCATGATCCCCTTCCCTCCCCCTTCACCACCCCTCACAAACTTCCCACAAAATGGTACTACTCCAGACATCCCGCTATGCTACGCTGACCACTTTCAGTTTACTATATAATATACTGTGTGTGTGTGTGTGTGTGTGTGTGTGTGTGTGTGTGTGTGTGTGTGTGTATGTACATATACACTTTTCAAAGTTTTTGTATACATTCCAGGGTGGTTCAGGAAGGGTGGTGGTGTTCAAAGAAAGTTTCAGAAAAAAAGCGAAGTCAGTAATGTAACCATACCACGAACTTCCAACAAGGCCACACAAGACAAAACCAAACAAAACGAAACCATTGTAAAGGTATTTGGAAAAGCCCCGCCAGATAACATGAACGAACGGATTACAAGACAAAACAC
>CM031625.1:15788732-15806232 GCA_018398815.1 Conus ventricosus | reverse complement strand
GTTTGTTTGACTTGGCAACGTTCCCATAACCCTTCGCGCATCCTATTTACATAAAGAACGATTATCCAATATAAACAGTATGGGAATTACTTCCCTTAGATTGGTAATACAATCCGTCTGCTATGACGAACTTATCCTACAACTCCCATTTTGAAAAGTAGTTAATGTCTTTCAAATTTACAGTCATTGTGATAAATTAACAAGAAAAGTATTCGGCTCTAATTTGTCTATTTTCTTTCATGTCCTTCTTTCTTCTTTCATATTTGTTGTCCTTGGTATAATGTTAGTTTTGAAGTGTTTATAATTTCACGAAGAATGTTCATCGTTATTTCATATTCACAGTCTATTCAACCTTTCCAAGTGTCATAGAGTCACATGCCATACTAAAGGCATTACCTACTTTTCAAAAAGGGAGTTGTAGGATAAGTTCGTCATAGCAGACGGATTCTATTACCAATCTAAGGGAAGTAATCCCCATACTGTTCATATTGGATAATCGTTCTTTATGCATTTTGTTCATCAAACCTGTACTGGTTCGGTAGCGCTGAAACCGTTGTTTCCATTTCGGCCAGCTGGCTGCTGTGCCGTCGAATGGCTTTGGAGGAGGGAGGCTGATTGGGCGTCGAACGGCTTCGTCGACCCTGTTTTCCATTTTCCTCTTAGGAGGGTGAATTTAATTCAGTCACCGCTGCCACCATGTAATATTCAGTTGTACAGAGACGAAGAGAAGATTGGAAGCAGGCAGTTTGTTTGACTTGGCAACGTTCCCATAACCCTTCGCGCATCCTATTTACATAAAGAACGATTATCCAATAAAAACAGTATGGGAATTACTTCCCTTAGATTGGTAATAGAATCCGTCTGCTATGACGAACTTATCCTACAGTTGTTGCTGCCTTATCATAATTAAAATTTTTATAGCACGTATCTATACAGTGCCAGAACTACCAGCTAAAATGTAGCTAATGTTTGATTGCTTTGCTTAATGAATTAGATAATTAATTAACAGGCAGACAGTTTCTCTGAAAAGCTGTAATCACTTCCTGCGAGAGCTGTCATGTGGAATCTGTAAAGAAAAAAAAAAAAAGAAAGAAGAAAACCTTTTGGGGGTGACCATGAACCATACAGACGGAGAGACTGAAGCAAACTTCTCCTGCAGAAAGGAAATCTTTAATGAGCAGGGAACAGTAAACAGTAAATAACCATAACGACTACCGGATTTACACAGGTCACTCAGCTAGGAATAGCACTTACTTGGAGCTTTCGACAGACCTCCGTCTGTCTTCTTCAGCGGTGGTATGGCTACTGGGTGAACTGGCGTTCAGTGCACACGACACGGGTCGAACCCGGTCATGTGACTGAACGATGAGGGTGTTGTACACCGATGGCAAGGTGTGTCTGCCCGATCCCGGTTGAGTGTGGGGTTGTTGGCGGCAATATGTATGGCCTCCTTCACCCCACGCTGAAACCATCTATTGTCACGGTCGAGAACGCTGATGTTGTCATAATCGAATGATGTTGCGGGTGTGGGGGCGCTCATGGTGATGATTCCCTTTTGTGTTCTGTCAAGCGTTTTCGAAGGTTTCTCTCAGTTTTCCCGACATAGTTTTCTTCACAGTCACGACAGTCTGTTTGGTAGATCACTCCAGACTTGTCCAGTTTGTCAGTAAATAACCAACCAGTAGGGAAACTCTTGCTCCCATGATGCAATAGATACAGGCCCATAACTCCAAAGGAATGCTGCTTACGACACCGACTCGCCTAGCAGATATGACAGCACTGTGCACACAGAACAAACAAGGACACATCCCGTCGCACACAGAATAAACATGGATGGGTCCTGGTTTGTTCTGTGTGCTCTGTGCTGTCATATCTGCTAGGCGATTCGGTGTCCTAAGCAGCATTCGTTTCGAGTAAGATTAGAGTACAACCCTGTCATGCAGTCTCAGGCCGGAATGGAAATCCGTGGTATCATCTTCATCATCCTCATTCTCATCGATCAGCATAAAAAAGTATCAAATTCTGTATGGTGACCTCAGTTTCGATGTCCTCTCCACGTCTGTGGCCTTGGTTTGATTCTGTCGGGGTCACCGGTATCGCATGTTCATGGGGGCTGTCGTTGGACGGACGTGGTGGCGCCCTTTGTGGGGAGAGCTCACTCACGCCGGCTTCTTCAGCAGGGGGCTCAGTAGGTGATGCTCCCTGTGCATTGACGGTGACACTGACTGCTCCCTATACATTGCCGGTGACACTGACTGCTCCCTATACAATGCCGGTGACACTGACTGCTCCTGTGCATTGCCGGTGACACTGACTGCTCCCTATACATTGCCGGTGACACTGACTGCTCCCTGTGCATTGCTGGTGACACTGACTGCTCCCTATACATTGCCGATGACACTGACTGCTCCCTGTGCATTGCCGGTGACACTGACTGCTCCCTATACATTGCCGGTGACACTGACTGCTCCTATACATTGCGGTGACACTGACTGCTCCCTATACATTGCGGTGACACTGACTGCTCCCTGTGCATTGCTGGTGACACTGACTGCTCCCTATACATTGCCGGTGACACTGACTGCTCCCTATGTATTGCCTGTGACACTAACTGCTCCCTATACATTGCCGGTGACACTGACTGCTCCCTGTGCATTGCCGGTGACACTGATGCTCCCTATACATTGCGGTGACACTGACTGCTCCCTATGTATTGCCTGTGACACTGACTGCTCCCTATACATTGCCGGTGACACTGACTGCTCCCTATACATTGCGGTGACACTGACTGCTCCCTATGTATTGCCTGTGACACTGACTGCTCCCTATACATTGCCGGTGACACTGACTGCTCCCTGTGCATTGCCGGTGACACTGACTGCTCCTATACATTGCGTTGACACTGATTGCTCCCTATACATTTCGGTGACACTGACTGCTCCCTGTGCATTGCCGGTGACACTGACTGCTCCCTATATATTGACGGTGCACTGACTGCTCCCTATACATTGCCGGTGACACTGACTGCTCCCTATACATTGCCGGTGACACTGACTGCTCCCTGTGCATTGCCGGTGACACTGACTGCTCCCTATACATTGCGGTGACACTGACTGCTCCTATACATTGCTGGTGACACTGACTGCTCCCTGTGCATTGCCTGTGACACTGACTGCTCCCTATACATTGCCGGTGACACTGACTGCTCCCTGTGCATTGCCGGTGACACTGACTGCTCCCTATACATTGCCGGTGACACTGACTACTCCCTTGACATTGCCGGTGACACTGACTGCTCCCTGTTCATTGCCGGTGACACTGACTGCTCCCTATACATTGCCGGTGACACTGACTGCTCCCTATACATTGCCGGTGACACTGACTGCTCCCTTACATTGCCGGTGACACTGACTGCTCCCTATGTATTGCCTGTGACACTGACTGCCTCTGTGCATTGCCTGTGACACTGACTGCTCCCTATACATTGCCGGTGACACTGACTGCTCCCTATACATTGCCGGCGACACTGACTGCTCCCTGTGCATTGCTGGTGACACTGACTGCTCCCTATACATTGCCGGTGACACTGACTGCTCTCTATGCATTGCCGGTGACACTGACTGCTCCCTATACATTGCCGGTGACACTGACTGCTCCCTATACATTGCCGGTGACACTGACTGCTCCCTGTGCATTGCCGGTGACACTGACTGCTCCCTATACATTGCGGTGACACTGACTGCTCCCTATACATTGCCGGTGCACTGACTGCTCCCTGTGTATTGCCGGTGACACTGACTGCTCCCTATGTATTGCTGTGACACTGACTGCTCCCTGTGCATTGTCTGTGACACTGACTCCTCCCTATACATTGCCGGTGACACTGACTGCTCCCTATACATGTGGGTGACACTGACTGCTCCCTATACATTGCCGGTGACACTGACTGCTCCCTATACATTTCCGATGACACTGACTGCTCCCTATACATTGCCGGTGACACTGGCTGCCTACTGCGGTGCATGAGTCTATGCATTGCCGGTGACACTGACTGCTCCCTATACATTGCCGGTGACACTGACTGCTCCCTATACATTGCCGGTGACACTGATGCTCCCTGTGCATTGCCGGTGACACTGACTGCTCCCTATACATTGCCGGTGACACTGACTGCTCCCTATACATTGCGGTGACACTGACTGCTCCCTGTGCATTGCTGGTGACACTGACTGCTCCCTATACATTGCCGGTGACACTGACTGCTCCCTGTGCATTGCCGGTGACACTGACTGCTCCCTATACATTGCCGGTGACACTGACTGCTCTCTATGCATTGCGGTGACACTGACTGCTCCCTATACATTGCCGGTGACACTGACTGCTCCCTATACATTGCCGGTGACACTGACTTCTCCCTATGCATTGCCGGTGACACTGACTGCTCCATATACATTGCCGGTGACACTGACTGCTCCCTATACATTGCTGGTGACACTGACTGCTCCCTATACATTGCCGGTGCCACTGACTGCTCCCTATACATTGCCGGTGCACTGACTGCTCCCTATACATTGCCGGTGACACTGACTGCTCCCTATACATTGCCGGTGCCACTGACTGCTCCGTATACATTGCCGGTGACACTGACTGCTCCCTATACATTGCCGGTGCCACTGACTGCTCCCTATACATTGCCGGTGCCACTGACTGCTCCCTATACATTGCTGGTGCCACTGACTGCTCCCTATACATTACCGGTGCCACTGACTGCTCCCTATACATTGCCGGTGCCACTGACTGCTCCCTATACATTGCCGGTGCCACTGACTGCTCCCTATACATTGCCGGTGCCACTGACTGCTCCTATACATTGCCGGTGCCACTGACTGCTCCCTATACATTGCCGGTGCCACTGACTGCTCCCTATACATTGCCGGTGCCAGGGCTGTCCCTATACATTGCCGAGTGCCAGGGCTGTGGGGGCCGGGCGAGCGAGCATGGCTGGGGGGGGGGGGTCGGGATAACCGGTGTAGGTGCAATGCCACTGAGATGGCACAGAAAAATGCGATAGAAAAAAGAAATCTCAGTGGCATCTTTTTTAAAGGGACTTTCAGAATTCCTTAGAGATGGGATGGCCAAAGGACAGTGTAGTTAAACAAGATCTTTTAGCGAAATTCTGTAAAAGGGAGTTTTCTATATCGATCTTTAAAATTCTTTAAAATATATTTCATTGAAAAAGAAACGGAGTCTTTGTTCTGTAGAGAAATATAGTATTGTGAGACTGTGTGTAATAACCTTCAGAAATAATTGAAATGGAGTCCTTGAAGAGATGGAGTCTTGGCTAGATCACAACTCTCACATCGACCGCTGGAGAAAGAAAAATATGACACTTTTAATGGGATGAAGGTTTTGTTTGTTTGTTTGTTTTGTTTTGTTAGTTTTGTGTGTGTGTGTGTGTGTGGGGGGGGGGGGGGGGGGGGGGGTTAGCACAGTGGTACATCTCCATGAACACTTTCAGACTCCCCCTCCTTAAAAAGGGTCTTTAAGCAGACAGAGTCTCTGACGGAGAAATGTAGTATGGCGAAATCTCTCCTTGACGAAATTCAGATATTTTTACAGATCAATCTTAAAAAGGAAGTTTATTTGGATTCCAATACAGTATGTGCCTCTCTATAACATTTGTCAAACATCCTTTAAAAATTGAGTTTTTAAAAGGGAAGTCTAGGACATTAGTACTCTCTATACGACCTTCGAATTCCTAAAGAAAAAGGGTCATTAACAGAGAGGGAGTGCTTGTCGGCCTGTATAGTAGAATGCTACCTTTCTGCCACGACCTTCACAAATGATTAACAAGTTGGTTCATTAAGAGAGGGAATCTAATTAGTGGGAAATCAGCACAGTCCCCGAATCTGTATATCAGCACAGTCCCTGAATCTGTATATCAGCACAGTCCCTGAATCTGTATATCAGCACAGTCCCTGAATCTGTACATCAGCACAGTCCTGAATCTGTGTATCAGCACAGTCCTGAAATCTGTGTTATCAGCACAGTCACTGAATCTGTATCAGCACAGTCCCTGAATCTGTATATCAGCACAGTCCCTGAATCTGTATATCAGCACAGTCCCTGAATCTGTGTATCAGCACAGTCCCTGAATCTGTATATCAGCACAGTCCCTGAATCTGTTATCAGCAGTCCTGAATCTGTATTCGCACGTCCCTGAATCTGTATATCAGCACAGTCCCTGAATCTGTATATCAGCACAGTCCTGAATCTGTATATCAGCACAGTCCCTGAATCTGTATATCAGCACAGTCCTGAATCTGTATATCAGCACAGTCCTGAATCTGTATATCAGCACAGTCCCTGAATCTGTTATCAGCACAGTCCCTGAATCTGTTATCAGCACAGTCCCTGAATCTGTGTATCAGCACAGTCCTGAATCTGTGTATCAGCACAGTCCTGAATCTGTGTATCAGCCAGTCCCTGAATCTGTGTATCAGCACAGTCCCTGAATCTGTGTATCAGCACAATCCTGAATCTGTGTATCAGCACAGTCCCTGAATCTGTGTATCGCACAGTCCTGAATCTGTATATCAGCACAGTCCCTGAATCTGTATATCGACAAAGATGTGGCATTAAAAGAGGGAGTCTTTTGTTTTGAAAAGAAATTGATTATAGTGAGACCTATAGCGACCGTACAAATGGTTGAAAGTGGGTTGGTAAAGATATCTAGGCTTTTGTGGGGGAAATTACAATAGCGGTGCATCTGTCTTTACTTGAGGGGTTCTTCTGTGTATTACTTTCACCTTCAGCTATCTAGAGTCTCCAAGACCGTTGGGGCGCCACAGACGACTTTGCAATCAGCTTCCTCCACTCCTCCAGGTTCTCAGACGCTCTGAGGCAGTTGCTGAGTGTGAGGCCAGTCCATGCACTGATGGTGTCCTCCCATCTCTTTCTCCGTCTTCCTCTCCTTCTGCCTCCTCGCACTGTTCCTTGTAGAATGGTTTTGGCAAGTCCTGTTGATCTTGATACATGACCATACCATATCATTTCCTTTTTTTCACTGTGGACAACAGGTCTTCGTATGGTCTGATGGCTTGCCTTACTCTGGTTTGGACCTCCAAGTTGGTAATGTGGTCTTTGTATGAGATGCCAGGGATCTTGCAGAAGCATCTTAACCCTAGTGCCTGAATTCTTCTCTCAAGTTCAGCTGTCAGAGTCCACGTCTAACAGAAAGAAAGAAATATGGCAATGACCAGGGAACGCATCAGTTTGATCTTGGAATTGATCGTGATGTTTCTGGCATTCCAGGTGGGTCTTAGTCTGGCTCGCGCTGCTGTCGTTCGCGCAACTCTGGAGAGCACTTCAGGCTTTGATCCTCATCTGAAACAATGGCCCTGAGCAAATCTTGTTTCAGATTCTGTGTATACAAAGGCTAAACACGTTTCTGAGAAAAACGTCTTTTGACGGAGGAAGCCATTCTTCTGAGAACTGCTATGGGTTTAACAGCTGAGTTTCAGCCACAATCAACGACCTCGCATAGCGATTAAAAAAAAACGCAGCTATTTCTTACTACAGGGATGTGAACGATAGCGGTCTAATTTACAATAATCCAGAGCGCTTAATTGAGTTCACCTCAGGGCGCACTGGGGTCACGCCTGACTGACACAGTCAGCACACAAAGGCAGTGTATTAGGGCACACTGGGGTCACGCCTGACTGACACAGTCAGCACACAAAGGCAGTGTATTAGGGACACTGGGGTCACGCCTCACTGACACAGTCAGCACACAAAGGCAGCGTGGTTGGCTCTTTCAGTTACTTCATTAAAAGACATCTTTCTTCCACAAAGGCATACAGGTAACATACACACAGACATATAGACTCACAGATTCAGATACAGACAGACAGGCAGATTAACAAGAAACATGTATGCGCGCAAATGCGCATGCGCATGAGTACACACACACACACACACACACACACCCCACACACACACACACACACACACATGTTTCAATGTCTCATTGCCCATTATGCTCTCGGTCTATTTTTTCTACACATCACACACGCGTGAAAGCACTCACACAGAGAGACAGAAAGGTAGAGATGGCAAACAGATGGACAGACAAACAGACGCACAAACATGCACATATAAGATCGATCTCTGTAACTATTTGACAATCTCCAATAATCTAAACAGTTTGATTTTAATGCTCCTTACCTCTAAAAGGCATCAGACTAAAGAACACACACACACACACACACACACACACACATACACACACACACACACACAAAACACACACACACACAACACATATACACACAACACACACACACGCACGCACGCACGCACGCAAACTTCTCCTTCTCCACACTTCCCTTCACCGCGTCATCTCCCCCATCCCTTTCCCATCCACGCCTCTGCACAAGAGAGACCTGCACTTTGTGATCTCATACAATAATTGTGAGTATTGACAGAGTGAAAAGCCCAGGGATTTCCATACAAACCCAACCAACCGCGTACACATCAATAATGATCTCCTACATATCATAACGGTGTGCCTTAAGGTAGATGATTTCCTTTCTGACATGCAGCCCTTACAAAATCGACCCTGACTTAATCGGAGAGAGAGAGAGAGGAGAAAAGAGAGAGAGAGAGAGAGAGAGAGAGACGCTTCAAACATGTTTTTATTGACACTGCCCTATACAGTCTTTGTGTCAAGGGGGAACAAGGTCAATTTGCAGCGCCAGGAAAGAGAGAAAAAACCTGGAATGAAACAGGCAAACTGAATAGCCCAGTGGATGTGAACAATCAAAGCATTTCGAAATAAAGTAATAGGAAAAACAAAAATGGATTGTCTTGATATTAAATCAAATACATAGTAGAAAAAGAGAAAAGAGAACATCTTATACATACAGACGCGCGCGCGCGCGCGCGCGCACGCACGCACGCACGCACGCACACACACACACACACACACACACACACACACACACGCATGCACGCGCGCGCGCGCATGCAGGCAGAGAGAGAGAGAGAGAGAGAGAGAGAGAGAGAGAGAGAGAGAGAGACAGAGAGAGAGAGAGAGAGAGAAGAAGAAGAAGAAGAAGAAGAAGAGGAGGAGGAGGGGGAGGAGGAGGAGGAAGAAAGGAAGAACGAAAAAGTGATCATAAAACTGTGTCAGCATCAGACGCTATTACAAAGTCATTAAGATCAAGCATTTTCTTTTTCCTAGAGCTAACAGCTTCTGCGACACACTTTGCGAGTAAACGTATAACATTAGCATCGTCAGTGGATAACAAATCACGTAAATTATAACGTTTTTCAACTATTATCTCATAGAGCTGAGACTTCGACCTGATGTCTTCATATTCTTTACAATCAAATACTAAATGTTCTTCATCTTGTCTCACTTCATTTACACACATCATACAAAACCCTTCTACAGTACTTTTCAAATCAAACCACTTTTTGTTGACTCTCAGACCTAGATCTAGTTGCAAAGCGAGACGACTGCAGGCGGAAATCTAAACAAATCTTAAATAAATGTTAGCGAACCGCCCAGAGAACGTGGACAAACGAGTCACAAGACAAAACACAACGCGTTTCGCCCTCTTAGGTCTTCGTCAGGTGATATATAAACGAATAAAACAACGAAAATTCACTTAGCTTTGATCGCTTCAGATCACTTAGGGTTCAGCGCAAGGAAGAAGGCGTTGAATGAGAACGAGGCTGTTGGAAGGGAAATAGTGAGTGAGTCAAAGTCGTAATGATGATAATAATATTACTGATAGGAATACTAATAATGGTCAAAATATTGGGGAAAAAAAAGACAGGATCAATCTTGGTGTCAATAAGTATGGGTATGGGAGAAAGGAGAGTGGGTTAGAGGATTCTTAAGCAGCAGGGTTGCCGTGGCAACAGTCCCAGAGGCGAAGGCGATTGTGATGTCAGTGCTAGTGGTAGTATCAATACAAGCAATAGTATTACTGAATGATACTGCTAACAACGATAGTGAAGGTTAAGATAACGAAAGCATGATACAGAAACATATTTAGAAAATACATTTTATAATAATCAAATAAATAAATAAAGGAAACATTAAAAAAAATATAATAATAATAATAAATTTAAAAAAAAAATAAAAAAAAAAAAAAAATAAAATAAAATAAAAAATAAAATAAAAATAATGATAATAAATGCATAAATAAGATAGCTATAAGTTATGTGTGAGGTGAATAGTGGGAGATAAGGTAGTATGTGTGTGTGTTGTGGGAGGATATTGTGGGCTGAGATTGAAGTGGTGGGTTGGTACATGTTACTTTAAGGTGTTGATGCTATGAGGGTGGAGGGAAGAAGGGGATGGGTTTACGTACTAACTGGGGGAGGGGGAGGGGGAGGGGCAACATATTCACACCTATACACAAACTCTCTCTCTCTCTCTCTCTCTCTCTCTCTCTCTCTCTCTCTCTCTCTCTCTCTCTCTCTCTCTCCCCCCCCCCTGCCCCCCCCTTCACGACCAACGATAAAGGAGCTAGCATTCTATTCATTATGTGTGTGTGTATGTGTGTGTGTGTGTGAGTGTGTGTGTGTGTGTGTGTGTGTGTGTGTGTGTGTGTGTGTGTGTTCCATGTGTAATATCAGCCTTATTCATTGGTTACCCCCACCTCCACCCCCAACAACCGCCATACCCACCACCATCCCTACACACATCATTACTAGGGCAGGGGGAGGGGGGGGGGGTAAGTCGATTGATGTAGCAAATGGAGAGACTCAGAGAGTGTAGGAAAAGGGAAGAGGATGATAGCTGCAACGATGTCTGAGGTAAACAGAGGTAGGGTGTGTGTAGGTGGAGGATATTTCAGGCTGGAGCTGCAGAGATGGAATGGCACATACTACTTTTGGACGTTGATGCCATGAGGGTTGACGGTGCCCAGTTTGGCAATGAGATGAAATTCCTGCATAACGTGTTCCAAGTTGTCACTCTTAGATTGCCAAAGTGCCAAGACTTTGACATGGTTGATGTTGTGTTGGGCATGGTTGAAGTGTAGAGCGACTGGTTTGGGGCGATGGTGGCGGATGTCGGCCAGGTGTTCAGAGATGCGCGTCTCAAGTGTGCGAGATGTCTCACCCACATAGATCCTACCGCACAGCTGACAGTGGATGGCATACACAATGTTGTGGCTCTGGCAGGAGAAAGTGCGTTTAATAGTGAAAGAGCTGTGGGGCCATGTAGGATGGTGTCTGGTTTGGTGAGAGAGCAGATTTTGCAGTTGGGTTTAGAGCAGGGGAAAGTACCTGGTGGCTTAGGTGTGAAGATTTTGTTCAGCTTAGAGCGCACCAGTAGGTCGTTGAGGTTTTTGTCACGTTTGAAAGTGATCATAGGTTTCGTCTCAAAGGCAGGTTTATGATTTTCTACCATGTGCCAGTTAGACTTCAGGATCCTGCAGATGGGCAGATTTTGAGGATGGAAGAGAAGGCAGGCAGTTGGTCTGTCTGTCTCTTTGGGAGGTTTAGTTTCCAGAGTAGATGTTCTGGATTTAGCTGCAGTGCGGCTGAGAGCATCATTGATGACGGCACTAGGGTATCACGGTTGGTGAAAAAATCAGACATTTTGGCTGCTTGTATAGTGAAATCTTCTTCGCTAGAGCAGAGTCTGCGTAGGCGAAGGAATTCAGAATATGGAATGCTATTTTTAGTGGAATGGTGGTGGGAAGATGTGTAGTCCAGGTATGAGTGTGCATCAGTAGGTTTGTAGAAGACTGAGGTTTGAAGCATTCCATCTTTGAGGGAGATAGTGATGTCCAGGAAATTAACTGACTGTGAAATGGTGTAGGTCAGCTGGATGGATGGATGGAAGGTCTGTGCAAAGTTGAGGAAATTCTGGAGGTCATGTTCTGGCATGGATGTGGCTCCCAATCCATCATCTATGTATCTTTTGTAGAGCTCTGGTGTAGGGCCTGTGTAAGAGGTTAGTAAGCGGTTGTTCTAGGTGTCCCATGAAGAGGCAGGCATAGGATGGTCCCATCTTGGTTCCCATAGCAGCACCACTGATTTGTGAGAATGTGTGGTTGTTAAATTCAAAGGTATTTTCGTTGTTTTATTCGTTTTATTATCACCTGACGAAGACCTAAGAGGTCGAAACGCGTTGTGTTTTGTCTTGTGACTCATTTGTCCACGTTCTCTGGGCGGTTCGCTAACATTTATCTCAGACCTAGAGTTCTACTTCTGAATCTAGCCAGTGAGTCTCTATGCCATTTGTTGATAACTATATTTAAGAATTTTTCTGGCTGTAAAATACTTTTCAAGGAATGGCACCAAGAGAACTTTGCGCCCTGTTCCATCTTCGAATGTCAGTTTTGTTTGAAACAGGATATTAAACGGCCTTTAAATTCTGTCGTGAATATCCATATATCTCCAATCCCTTGCTTGAGCCATACAGAGAGAGAGAGAGAGAGAGGAGAGAGAGAGAGAGAGAGAGAGAGAGGAGAGAAGAGAGAGAGAGAGAGAGAGAGAGAGAGAGAGAGAGAGAGAGAGAGAGAGAGAGAGAGAGAGATGAACATTGTCTTTAAAGGCTACAGGTTAGGAAGGAAATCTTCAGTTATGGACCAGAGTTTTCTTGTTCCCAGTTCACCCTAACTAATAACGTCCTCTGATCGGTCGGACTTTTAAGCGTCATTTTAGCTCTTCTAATGAAGAGGTGGTAAGGGAGATAAATCCGTCGTAGTTACATTCCTTGATTGGAACTCGCGGGCTGTGCACCAGCGGTTAATCTTCTGACTTATTTAACGACATAGGACGACAATATGTTTGAAAGTTGTCTTAAAGTATTGCTAGATAGTGGAAAATGAATCTAAAATCTTAACTCGAAAATAAAGACGGAATGTGAATCAGTTTCCGGAATCTCGTTTCCCTCCAGGAATAATCTCGAATCCCCACGACAGATCTGGGCAAGATGCCACTATCGAGACAGAGTGCCAAACTTGCCACAGAACGCCGTGCCGGACAAGGCAGTCAGGTTCCATTGAACGCCGTGCCTGGACAAGGCAGCCAGGTTCCACAGAACGCCATGCCGGGACAAGGCAGCCAGGTTCCACAGAACGCCATGCCGGGACAAGGCAGCCAGGTTCCACAGAACGCCATGCCGGGACAAGGGCAGCCAGGTTCCACAGAACGCTGTGCCTGGACAAGGCAGCCAGGTTCCATTGAACGCCATGCCGGGACAAGGCAGCCAGGTTCCATTGAACGCCGTGCCTGGACAAGGCAGCCAGGTTCCATTGAACGCCGTGCCTGGACAAGGCAGCCAGGTTCCATTGAACGCCATGGAGTGACTCATCCACAGCAGTGCAGCGTCTCATCTGGTGGGTTGCCTGTTATCGGCCTGATGGTACTGGCTGCACTGTGCACTGACTTATGATTGCACTGTACACTGCCTTATAACATCAAGGGTGAGACATGTACCACAACTCTATCTGAAAGCGACGTTTAGAAGGACCCTGGGGTCTACGTTAATTACAAACTGAATTTCAGAGAGCATGTGGCCAAGGCAACCGCTAAAGCGAATAGAGAAGTTGGTATTATCCGGCGCTCCTTTGACTTCCTCACCAAAGACACTTTCCTACAACTGTACAAGTCTCTGGTACGACCAGTACTAGAGTACGGACATTCTGTCTGGCAACCCTGCCACAAAACACTGTACAAGGATGTAGAGGATGTTCAGCGCAGAGCAACTAAACTTTTAGCATTTCTTAAAGATAAACCGTACCCTGGGCGTCTCTCTACTCTTCAACTTCCAATCGTGGAGCACAGAAGAAAAAGTGGTGACGTGATCGACTTGTACAAGTTTATACATGGCATTTACCGGAGTGACAAACCACAGTTTTAATTTTTCACCAACAAAGACAGCAGAGGACACTCCCTGAAATTATCCAAGTTCACCACAGACTGAACATCAGGGGAAATTACTTCTCTCTTCGAGTGATCGATGTTTGGAATGGTCTTCCTGACTCTGTAGTAACAGCCCCTACAGTCAACATCTTCAAATCACGACTAGACACCCATTGGAAGGAACTGCCGACAAACTATAATCCAAAATGTTTGTCGACCTAGATAGATTCAGTCTGTGACTCTCTTTCTTCAACGCATGCAGAGTTTCTTTTTGCCCAGAGAGTGTATATTAGAACGGTGAACAGGCCTCTTAAGGCCTCAAACACCGAAAAGTTCAAGTTCAAGTTCAAGTATCTTCAACCGACGGACGTCAAACTCAAGCAAGAAAAAACATTACTATCAGAGTTTTGTGTCATTCCAGTTTTTTTTCATGGATTTGCTTTTGTTGAAGCCGTACGATCGTATGTGAATTTATTCTACGACATCACCACGCTGACACAGAGTGGAAACCTATTTACCTACTGTATTCGTGGATTTACATCAAGTTATCGCGTCTCGGCCATTGCATACCTAGTTTGATTTTGAGCATTGTGCAACGGGTCCTCTTCGCGTCCTGCGTCGACCCCAGACAACGCAACCCCAGATATCTTAGACGCTGATGGGATCACAAAACTGAAGACAAATTTAGAGAAAGGGTCGGCTCTACTTAAAAGTTTCATAGAACAGAGTGATCAAAGAAATCTGGAGGAACGGAAGAAATATTTGATCAAGTTAAACCAACATCTAGCTCAGACTGGCATTGATGATGAAATCACAGAATCTGAACTGGGTGACGCAATAGCTAGATGCACCAAGGATAGTGCTCCAGGACCAGACAAAGAACGGTATGCAGATATCAAACAGCTCTCAGAAGAGGAGAGAGCCCAACTCTTCAGTCTCTACCAGGAGAGTTTTGATAAAGGCTATGTCCCAGAAGACTGGACACTCAGCTACCTGAAAACTTTACCAAAACCAGGAAAAGATCATCATCAGCTAAATGGCTTCCGCATACTCACTATGCAAAATATAGCAGGAAAGCTCATGGAACGAATCATAGCAAGAAAACTCGCAAGAGATCTTAAAAGTCGACAAATCCTCCCATCAAATCAAGGAGGCTACAGAACAGGTAAAAGTACATGGGAAAATGCGGCCGCTTTGCCTATGAAGTGTACAAAGGATTCCAAAGAAAGGAAGAAACACTAGCTGTTGCAATAGATCTGGAAGATGCATACAACAAAGTCCAGTTCTCACTTCTCATGGAACTACTTGACTATGGAGTCAGTAAGATACTTACACGATGGATAGCAGCGGCACTTCGGGAGCGAACCGTCATCCTATGATTTGGAGATTGGACTGCTGGGCCTCATAAACTTTCTATGGGATTACCTCAAGGTTCTCCTCTTTCCCCTGTTTTGTACAATGTTTACACTAAAGGCCTAGCAGACCTCAACAGAAACGGAATTGCTCGAGTGGTGGCATTTGCAGATGACGGCCTGATCTACAAAACATCAAAGAATGCTGAAGAAAGAACGAAAGCAGTTCAGCAACAGTTGAACAACATTGCTCAGTGGTGTCAAGAGACTGGATCGTCCATCAACCCTACAAAAGCCCAGACTGCACTCTCAACAACAAGACATCAGGACAAGTACCCTCACAGTTTCCTTCAATGGAATACCAATTGAATCAACTGACAACCTACGCTATTTGGGTGTAGACGTTCACAGAATGCTAACCTTTAGAAAGCATGTTGAGAATATTGTTCTTAAATGCAAAAAAGGCTTATCTGCCATGAAAGCAATGGCAGCCAAAGGCACTGAACAGCGTCATCTCTACCGACTGTATCACGCACCTGTACTCAGTGTGATAGATTATGGATTAGGGCTTTCAACACTGTCCAACAGCAACCTTCTCAAATCAGAAAGAATTCAAAAAGAAGCAATGAGATTGATCCTGGGAACCACAAAGGACACACCAGTTCAAACTATGCGATACCTGCTCGACCTTCCTTCAATGCAGACAAGACACAAGCTGGAACAGGTGAAGGCATATTTCAGAGCCCTTGAAAATCCCAAAACCTACTTCATGCGGCGGTCAAGGAAACAAAAGGCATTCGGCTATGACGTGGAAAATCATGGATGGGACAGGCAGAAGACAGTATACAGCTTGTGTGCCAGTTAGCAGAAGTCAAAGAAACCAAGGAATGGGAGAAATATCCAGACAACTTGAAGCACCTCTACCAAATTGCCATCACTCCAGAACTTGGAAGACATTGTCGAGAATGGCCAGAAGGCAACACCAACGCAGAAATTCAGATGCTGGTAGAAGACCTTTGCACGAAAGATGATATTTTAATATACACTGACGGTTCTGTCACCAAAGGTAAGTCAGGCTGAGGATACACAGTGAAGCAAAATGGCCGAACTATTCAAGGAACACAATGGTGCGCACAGTTTAACAATTTCAAGTCTAACAATGGAGCAGTGACACAAGCACTCCACTGGCTTACATCCATAAGCAGTTTCAAACTCAACAAGCCATGATACTGACTGACCCATGAACCTACTTCAGAAAGTGAAGAGTGGAATGGGAAGCCCTGTTTGAAATGAACTAATGCGCAGCCTTCCACTGGAGAGACTCATATGGATGTACTGCCCTGAACATGCTGGAGTTAAAGGAAATGAGAGAGCAGACAATGGCTGGCAAGGCAACAATAGGAACTGGATTACTGCTTGGCCGATCTGATGTGATAAGAAATCTGAAGGATCACTTAAGCAAACAAGAGCAAAATCACTATACCATAGACCATCTTTAATATTTGAACATCAAGAGAGGAAGTGGCCGCACATCCAGACTTAAGGGAAGAGCAAGAAACATCACCAACCAAAAAAGCATTGGAATAATTCAATACCAACATTGCGAAGACTCCTAGAGATTGGGGCAAACTCATACTGGGCCTTTCCAATAACAGACACAAAATATGAAACACATGTCAACTGAGAGTCCCCAGCGTATACCGTAGATGTGTGTGCGCTGTTGTGTGTTCATCAGTGGGGTGATGCCAGCATGTTAATTAGAGTGTCCATGGACATCATGAGTGTGCAAGCGTTGGTGTGTGTGTGTGTGTGTGTGTGTGTGTGTGTGTGTGTGTGTGTGTGTGTGTGTGTGTGTGTGTGTGTGTGTGTGTGTGTGTGTGTTTGTGTGTGTGTGTGCGCTCATCAGTGGGGTAATGCCACCATGTTAATTAGAGAGTCCACAGACGTGTGTGGAAGCGTTGGTGTGTTCGTGTGTGTGTGTGTGTGAGAAAGTGTGTTCGTGTGTGTGTGTTTGTGCGTGTGTGTGTGTTCGTGTGTGTAGTAGTAGTACTTTCATTTTTACGTCTTTTCACAAAATTGTGTGATATTAGACGAGAGAGAGAGAGAGAGAGAGAGAGAGAGAGAGGAGAGAGAGAGAGAGAGAGAGAGAGAGAGAGAAAGGGTATGTGTGTGATGCATAGGTGTGTGGAAGTGCACGCAAAACATGGAATATTTACTACTTATAACATTATAGCAAATATCTAACAGGACTA
>CM031625.1:15768732-15783732 GCA_018398815.1 Conus ventricosus | reverse complement strand
AGCACAAAGTGTTTCGTGACTCCAGTGTGTCATAGCCAGACAGCCGTCAGTCCCTCCCCCATTCCACCACCCCCCCCCCCCCCCGTCCCACCTCCCCGTCCGTTTTCCCTGACCCGAAAGTAACACCTGACCTTTGCTCTGTTCTGCACTTAAAAAAAAAAGTTCTTTGTCTGTAACGCTGTCCAGACGCCAGTCTGCGTTAACCGATCTTTCTCTCGCTAATCGACCACACAAACACTGACCTACACTGACCCCCGGGAAATGAGCCGGACGTAATATGGGTCAGCCCCCCCCCTCCTCCCCGCCCTCCACGCACACTCCAAATCTGGCCTCCCACACCACCCACCCCCTTTTAACCTTGAGTGCCCTGTGGTCCGTATTGGCCGCAAATACTCACACACACACACACACGCACGTACGCACGCACGCACACACACACACAACACACACACACACACACACACACACACACACACACACACACACACCACACAGCTGGCTTCTTGCCCGGTGCTAAGACAGCTGATAGTAGTGTTGATCCAAAACTCAAACAATTTGTCTTCATATCGGCGAACCTGGGTATGGTTGAAGAGAGAGAGAGAGAGAGAGAGAGAGAGAGGAGAGAGAGAGAGAGAGAGTATGCGTGTGTGTGTGTGCGCGCCGTGTGTGTGTGTGTGTGTGTGTGTGTGTGCGCGCGCACGCGCCTGCGTGCGTCTGTGTGTGCGTGCCTGCGCGCGTGCGCGCGCGCGCGCGCGTGTGTGTGTGCTTGTGTGTGTGTGTGTGAGTGTGTGTGAGTGAGTGTGTGCGCGCGCGCGTACGTGCGTGCCTGTGTGTGTGTGCGCGCGCGCGTGCGTGCCTGTGTGTGTGTGTGTGTGTGTGTGTGTGTGTGTGTGTGTGTGTGTGTGTGTGTGTGTGTGTTTGTATGTGTAAGTTGCTGGTAGTAATGTTGATGTCGTTGGCACTCTCATTTTTTGTTAGTTTCGTTGTTCATGTTGTTTGAATTGTCATTGTTGTTAGAAATATGATTGTTGCTAATGTTGTTGTCATCGTTACTGCTGCCGTCGCTGTTGTTGTGCTGACTTTCATTGCTCTCGGTGTTAGCGTTGTTAGTGCTGTTGTGTGTATTGTTACAGTTTTTGTTCTAGCTATTCTGGTTGTTGCTGTTGCTGTTGTTGTTGTTGTTGTTGTCGTTGATGTTGATTGTGTTGTTGATATCATTCTGTTGTGTAGTGGCGGTGCGGTCGGTGGTTTCGTTACTACTGTTTTGTTTTCATTTATTTATCTTTTACATTCTTTATTACACACACACACACACACACACACACACACCACACACACACGAAAATGACCTTCGATCCCCACCCCATCTCCACGCGGTCACTCTGCCCGCCGCTAGCTGCGACAATGGTCAATTTTTGCCCCGTCATGATGGCGACCTCTTGACCATTGGTGCAGAACGCTTGGTTTATGGCTGCACGCACAAAAACTAATGCACCACGGCCTTGCTTAAAGAGCCGGGTATTTATAGACTGGCGCAACTGGATTGTTTAGAGAACTGTTATTGTGTCTGAATGTTGATTCTCCCGATTCTCTTTCATATGGCCATGTAGGTACAAGCCAGGTGGTTCCAAGCGAACAGATGAAAGTCAAAGGAATGGGATGGTTTGGGGCTGTTGGACCTGAGGCAAAGATAGGGTCAAGGATGGGGGCAAAGGCCTGATATGTGTGTCAACTAAGAGTGAGGTCATGTATTTGAAGAATGTGATTTCATCAGTGAAAATCCCCCCCCCCCCCCCCCCCCCCCCAAACAAGGGAAATAATTGATAGGGAGTTGTTCTGTGATCAGTTATCCGTTGAACATTGAATGAAGGCTCATATTTATGGAACGCCTCAGAACACCCATTATTATTATTATATTGGATATTTATGTAGCGCCTATCCTCGGTCACAGACCAAGCTCTAAGCGCTTTACAATAAACACACTACCTCACTCACTCAACGGGCTGCCTACCCAGGTAGAGCCGGCCGAAGAGCAGCCTACTGGCGCACATTCAGTCGTTTCCCGTACCATTCAAATACCAGTCACTCATTTTCATTTATCTCATTTCTTCCTCCAGTTTCTCACATAGGATGCATGCGATGTTTATACGTGTCCTCCATTTCCACTGGTACACGATGGCACACGATAACAGTACACCTACACTTACAGAAAAGAACACCTACATTGTTCATATAGTATCATAATGTAAAATCCTGAAACAGAACACCTACATTGTTCATATAGTATCATAGTGCAAAATCCTGAAATAGAACACCTACATTGTTCATATAGTATCATAGTGCAAAATCCTGAAACAGAACACACACATTGTTCATATAGTATCATGGTGCAAAATCCTGAAACAGAACACACACATTGTTCATATAGTATCATGGTGCAAACTCCTGAAACAGAACACACACATTGTTCATATAGTATCATAGCATAAAATCCTGAAACAGAACACACACATTGTTCATATAGTACCATAGTGCAAAATCCTGAAACAGAACACACACATTGTTCATATAGTATCATAGTGCAAAATCCTGAAACAGAACACACACATTGTTCATATAGTATCATAGTGCAAAATCCTGAAACAGAACACACACATTGTTCATATAGTATCATAGTGCAACACCTACATTGTTCATATAGTATCATAGTGCAAAATCCTAATTGTGGCGTGTGGCCTCTAGCCAGCTGCAAGGGTGAGTCACTCTCATGTCAGTCCTGCCACGTTGCTTCCTTCGAAAGTGAAATTTGCAGAAATGGAAGGACCAGTCAGAAAGTGTAGTGTACGCCAAAGAGCCTATGAAATATTTTTTTATGTTTTCTTTTTGTTGTTGTTGTTGTTGAGAGAGAGAGAGAGAGAGAGAGAGAGAGAGAGAGAGAGAGAGAGAGAGAGAGAGAGAGAGAGAGAGGAGAGAGATGATCTGATCATGTTTGTTCTGGCAGTTCCTCATACCGCACGCAATATCAGCCCATTTCCCGTTGGTGCAGTATCAACATGGCTATGCTCTTTCCCCATTTCCCGTTGGTGCAGTATTAACATGGCTATGCTCTTTCCCCATTTCTCGTTGGTGCAGTATTAACATGGCTATGCTCTTTCCCCATTTACCGTTGGTGCAGTATTAACATGGCTATGCTCTTTCCCCATTTCTCGTTGGTGCAGTATTAACATGGCTATGCTCTTTCCCCATTTCCCGTTGGTGCAGTATTAACATGGCTATGCTCTTTCCCCATTTACCGTTGGTGCAGTATTAACATGGCTATGCTCTTTCCCCATTTCCCGTTGGTGCAGTATCAACATGGATATGCTCTTTCCCCATTTCCCGTTGGTGCAGTATCAACATGGCTATGCTCTTTCCCCATTTCCCGTTAGTCCAGTATCAACATGGATATGCGCTTACCGCGTGGCCATGAGAGCAATTATTTCCTAGGACAAGAGAGCTTATGTCGAGGAATAAACGATGACTGCGCTCTTTGGATGGAAATATTGCGCGGATCAACAAAGTGTGCGTGGGGATGAATGATTCGACACCCGATATTCTGATTGTTTTGCAGGTGGGGTGATGTTCTTTTCATTACCCAAAAGGATTGAGTCGCAGCTCAACAATAACCAAGCGTGCAAGCATTGCGTCAGTGTCTGAAATCGACCACTGGGATAGCGAAACATCGAGAAAATGAAAAAAAAAAGCTACAACTATAATGTTTACTGCAAAGGGATCAGTTTGTTGTCGTGTTTGCTGTTGTAGAGTACGTATTCTTTGATGTGAGTGAAGGAATGAGTTTTGTCACTACACTTCAAAAATCCTATTAGTCCTTGGAGCGATTTGTCGCTTGAAATGAGAAACACCTTGTCACAGAAGAAAAAAAAAGTATATTCATTGAACACTTGAAAGAGACAACGCATTTTTTTTATGTTCAACATTGGCCCATTCCCCTCCTACATGTATTCAGGCAATCCATATAACCTTTCAAATGAGGCATAACCATGTGAGAATAATTAAAACACATATTTATTTACTTATTTGATTATTTGTTTATTTTGCACTGAATTATTTTTCGTCCATTTCTTCTTCTCGTTGGCTATCCTGCAGTCCCGTCTCCGAGAAGAACTTGGCTGTGCTTTGGAGCTTCCCACGCCCCCCCCCCCCCCCCCCACCCAGCGTCCGGCACATCGTCGCCCTATCTGGCCAGGTTCTGTCTTTCAGGTCAGCGTGGAGAGTCATCTGGCCAGGTTCTGTCTTTCAGGTCAGCGTGGAGTGTCATCTGGCCAGGTTCTGTCTTTCAGGTCAGCGTGGAGTGCCATCTGGCCAGGTTCTGTCTTTCAGGTCAGCGTGGAGTGTCATCTGGCCAGGTTCTGTCTTTCAGGTCAGCGTGGAGTGCCATCTGTCCAGGTTCTGTCTTTCAGGTCAGCGTGGAGTGTCATCTGGCCAGGATCTGTCTTTCAGGTCAGCATGGAGTGTCATCTGGCCAGGATCTGTCTTTCAGGTCAGCATGGAGTGTCATCTGGCCAGGTTCTGTCTTTCAGGTCAGCGTGGAGTGTCATCTGGCCAGGATCTGTCTTTCAGGTCACTATGGAGTGTCATCTGGCCAGGATTTGTCTTTCAGGTCAGCGTGGAGTGTCATCTGGCCAGGTTCTGTCTTTCAGGTCAGCGTGGAGTGTCATCTGGCCAGGATCTGTCTTTCAGGTCAGCGTGGAGTGTCATCTGGCCAGGTTCTGTCTTTCAGGTCAGCGTGGAGTGTCATCTGGCCAGGATTTGTCTTTCAGGTCAGCGTGGAGTGTCATCTGGCCAGGTTCTGTCTTTCAGGTCACTATGGAGTGTCATCTGGCCAGGATTTGTCTTTCAGGTCAGCGTGGAGTGTCATCTGGCCAGGTTCAGTCTTTCAGGTCAGCGTGGAGTGTCATCTGGCCAGGTTCTGTCTTTCAGGTCAGCGTGGAGTGTCATCTGGCCAGGTTCTGTCTTTCAGGTCAGCGTGGAGTGCCATCTGGCCAGGTTCTGTCTTTCAGGTCAGCGTGGAGTGTCATCTGGCCAGGTTCTGTCTTTCAGGTCAGCGTGGAGTGCCATCTGGCCAGGTTCTGTCTTTCAGGTCAGCGTGGAGTGTCATCTGGCCAGGTTCTGTCTTTCAGGTCAGCGTGGAGTGTCATCTGGCCAGGTTCTGTCTTTCAGGTCAGCGTGGAATGCCATCTGGCCAGGTTGTGTTTTTCAGGTCAGCGTGGAGTGTGATCTGGCCAGGTTCAGTCTTTCAGGTCAGCGTGGAGTGCCATCTGCTTGACCTTCTCTCCGGACAGCAGGGGGAGGGGCAACTCAGCTTGTGTATGAGCTGTCAGCCCTGACTGATGGCTGTCACGCCCTGCACGTCCTGTGCAAACTTAGCTTGTGGTACTGATGTCTGTCACGCCCTGCACGTCCTGTGGTACTGATGGCTGTCACGCCCTGCACGTCCTGTGGTACTGATGTCTGTCACGCCCTGCACGTCCTGTGGTACTGATGGCTGTCACGCCCTGCACGTCCTGTGGTACTGATGGCTGTCACGCCTGCACGTCCTGTGGTACTGATTTCTGTCACGCCCTGCACGTCCTGTGGTACTGATGGCTGTCACGCCCTGCACGTCCTGTGGTACTGATGTCTGTCACGCCCTGCACGTCCGTGCAAAGCTGAAGAAGACGACCTGGTCTGCTTTGCCCAAAATATGTGTGAAATCCCATTCTGTCCACTGCATTCTGTCCAATGTATTTTGTCCACTGCATTCTGTCCACTGTATTCTGTCCACTGCCTTCTGTCCACTGTGTTCTGATGTTCTTGATCATGGTCTTCTGCTCCTACAAATCTGACGTGTCTTTCAGGCTGATCACCCGCTGTTTCGCCCTTCGTTTTGATTGTCCTGAATGTTGTTCACCTGGCCTAGAGAAGGCCAAAGAGGTCATCCTGAATGTTGTTCACCTGGCCTAGAGAAGGCCAAAGAGGTCATCCTGAATGTTGTTCACCTGGCCTAGAGAAGGCCAAAGAGGTCAAAACAAGCTGGGCTGCACATTCCCTGCCCATGGCACCCAGAGCGAAGATCCCCACAGCAACACCGTCCGTCTGTCTGCACAGACCTGCTACATCTTTTCTCCCAGCTCCTCCAACGTGTTCTCCAGGCAAGGCTTCCAGTACTGACAGGGCATTGATGAAGATGACCACCTGTCGGCAGTCACGCTTCGAGGAAAAGAGCAGATCCACTGCTTCTGGGAGGACCTCAACTCAGCGTTGAGGGCGGTGTCAAAGTGAAGTGAGTGCAGGCGGAAATTGACACAGAATCAGAAGGGAAAGGACTGTACCGCCAGGTGAAAAAAACCCAAACAGATTAGGAAACAAACACGACGCGTTTCAACATTTTGGTCTTCTTCAATCAAGACAAACAAGATTCCCGACAATGAAATCGAAGCACACACAGACAGTCACTTATTTCCTCAAACTGGGTGCAGAATGTTTCTTTCAACTCAGCTAAAAGAACAAAAGAACAAAAGAACAAAAGAACTCTTCCGCCGGACGAAAGGGAGAAACAAATTGCAAGACAAAACACGACGTCATTTTTTTTTTTTTTTTAAACCTCTATGGCCTTGTGAACAAATTCAGGACAATGAAAACGAAGAGCGAAATACAAAACAATAAAGGGTAGCGGTCAGTGAGCGAAATGCAAAACAATAAAGGGTAGCGGTCAGTGTCATTCAAAATTGGTTTCAAAGTGAGGGGGACTGTGGGCGGAAATCAAAACAGAATGAAAAGAAAAGAAATACTATTCCGCCGGACTGAAGGGACAAACAAATGACAACTTACAACACGACGCGTTTCGACCTCTTTGGTCTTCTTCGGGCAAGAGAAACAACACACATCACAATGAAAACGAAGAGTGAAATACAGAGCAGTGAAAGGTAGCAGTCAGCAGTGAAAGGTAGCAGTCAGCAGTGAAAGGTAGCAGTCAGCAGTGAAAGGTAGCCGTCAGCAGTGAAAGGTAGCAGTCAGCAGTGAAAGGTAGCAGTGAAAGGTAGCAGTCAGCAGTGAAAGATAGCAGTCAGCAGTGAAAGGTAGCAGTCAGCAGTGAAAGGTAGCAGTCAGCAGTGAAAGGTAGCAGTCAGCAGTGAAAGGTAGCAGTCAGCAGCGTTGAAGTCAGAGCAGAACGTACCTTCTGCTCACCAGGTAGGGCAGGGTTTGTCTCTTGATGCCTAGCCAGGGAACCTGACACAGACTCTGGAACCTCTGCTGGCCAATGCCATTGCGGCAGACCTTCCCGTGCAGCCGTGGACCCAGACTTCTGTTGGAAAGGTCTCATCACTGTGGGATGTGTCTGTGCTCTTTCTTCACACTCTCTGGTCTTGGTCTAGCCTCCCCAGTCAATGGGGGTGGAATTAATTCATTTGTCTGTGTTACTGCAAACCACTTCTTTCAGCTTTCACACAGTGACTGAAAGGAAGGTGCACAGTAGAAGAGCACGTTGCAAAACTAAACCGAAATTAAACTGAATTCAACATGAAACTTCTGCTCGAAGAAAATCATGTATATGCCATATGTATATACCAATTAGTCTGTGAGCGCATGTTATGAAATAATTGCACGTTATGTTCTGTTTACAAGCATTCAGTGCGGGATGCATCCCAGTGGCTCGCTGTCCAAACCTTTTCAGTCTTGGTATCGTTTCTCTATATGTTTGTAACTCCTTTTTTCCACCTTAAGTGTGTGCATGTGTGCATGCGTGCGTGAGAGTGCACGCGCGCACGCGCGCGTGTGTGTGCGAGCGCGCGAGCACGCGAGCGTGTGTGTGTGTGTGTGTGTTGTGTGTGGTGTGTGTGTGTGTGTTGTGTGTGTGAGGGAGAGAGAGAGGAGATGAGAGAGAGAGAGAGAGAGAGAGAGAGAGAGAGAGAGAGAGAGAGAGAGAGAGAGAGAGAGAGAGTTCAATCAAAATCAATTTGTTTTGAAGAATCTCAGTGGCGTGCGCATTTTGGTCTCATGCCGCTCTTCCTGATGAACTCAGGATAGTTTTCCCATTGTGGAAGGTGTGCTGTGAACTCTCAGCTATCCTGATGAACTCAGGATAGTTTTCCCCATTGTGGAAGGCCTGCTGTGAACTCTCAGTTATCCTGATGAACTCAGGATAGTTTTCCCATTGTGGAAGGTCTGCTGTGAACTCTCAGTTATCCTGATGAACTCAGGATAGTTTTCCCATTGTGGAAGGTGTGCTGTGAACTCTCAGCTATTCACGCTATCCAGAAAATCCCAATTCCTTTCTTGATGTCACAACTGCTCTAGACCTTGATTTATGGCCTTCTGTTTTGTTGAACATACACCTTGATTTATGGCCTTCTGTTTTGTTGAACATAGACCTTGATTTATGGCCTTCTGTTTGGTTGAACATAGACCTTGATTTATGGCCTTCTGTTTTGTTGAACATAGACCTTGATTTATGGCCTTCTGTTTGGTTGAACATTGTTGTTAGAGCTGATGTCACAACTGCTCTAGACCTTGATTTATGGCCTTCTGTTTTGTTGAACATTGTTGTTAGAGCTCAAATGAATTCAACAACAAAAAGGTATCTCGAGCAATTGTGAAAAGTAAAGGAAGGAAATGCGATTTGCCGTTCACGTCTGTCAAGAGCAGATCGGGGTGACGGAAAGTTCAGTACAACCGATGTAGTGGATTGTGAGAAAGAAACACTCTGCTGCTGAAACGAACCCTGAGACCAATCAAGCAATGAACAATATTGATTTCGAGTCAGAGTATGCTTTTTTTTTCATAGCACTGTGATAGTATCAGGTTACAACAGTGCAACTGGCTCACAGCAACAGCAGGTTGCCAGTCACTGTGTTCGATTGAGAGAGAGATCGATTTTGTTCCCTGGTCTCATTTTGTGTTTGGGATGCTGGCATCCAGCACAGCAGCAGCAGCAGCAGCAGCAGCAGCAGCAGCAGCAGCAGCAGCAATTAGCATCAGTAAGACAACCCATATTTTCATAGTATAACAATTTGGACAACATCCTGGATCACGGTTGATTCGTTAGAAAATAAAATTCAAAATCTTTGTCTGGAGAGGGGAGAGAGAGAGAGAGAGAGAGAGAAGAGAGAGAGAGAGAGAGAGAGAGAGAGGAGAGAGGAGAATTTGGAACTCAGATGTATAATTGTGAGGTCATGGGCTTGTACACAGTACGAGTATAAGGTATAAGGCATGGTTCAAAATGTTCAACATTTTGCACCGATCCGCACTGACAGTTACTGACAGCAATTATGCACTTAATTTTATGCAAAAAAGTATGCATTACACTGTCTTTTCAGCATTTAACATCTTCCTGCTGAAGTAAACATGACATTATTAATTTTCTTTGCTTGGGTTTCTGCGACATTTCAGAATGAATTTTCTTCTTAAAAGAGGGATAACATGGACAAGGAAACAAGAGAGGAGGTTCATTCTAAAGGAGCCTCACCACAGAAAAAGCATGATTTCGCAGCCGGCTGTCAGAAGGAAGGCCACGTAACTGAAGCAGACTTCTGCACTTAGTGTACAAGACAGACAGAGTCGCTGATGCGCGCGCACATGTGTGTGTAGGACCACTGGGTGTTCAAGAGCAGTTCTGAAAATGTATAAATCATGGACATCGTGGAAAATCTTTTCTGGAGATGGACATCGTGGAAGATCCTTTCTGGGGATGGACATCGTGGAAGATCCTTTCTGGGGATGGACATCGTGGAAGATCCTTTCTGGAGATGGACATCGTGGAAGATCCTTTCTGGAGATGGACATCGTGGAAAATCCTTTCTGGGGATGGACATCGTGGAAGATCCTTTCTGGGGATGGACATCGTGGAAGATCCTTTCTGGGGATGGACATCGTGGAAGATCTTTTCTGGAGATTGACATCGTGGAAGATCCTTTCTGGAGATGGACATCGTGGAAGATCCTTTCTGGAGGGTTTGCATCATGAGGTCAACGGGATAAAAAATATCTTGATTTTTTTTCATCGTATGACTCCATCAGAAAGTCACACAGTTCACCTCATTACCACAGAAAACGTTCTGTAAGAAGACTGTAAATACTGAGCATGACGATGAAAGTCACACAGCTCACCTCATTACCATAGAAAATGTTCTGTAAGAAGACTGTAAATACTGAACATGACAGTCACACAGCTCACCTCATTACCATGAAAACGTTCTGTAAGAAGACTGTAAATACTGAACATGACAGTCACACAGCTCACCTCATTACCATAGAAAACGTTCTGTAAGAAGACTGTAAATACTGAACTTGACGATGAGAGTCACACAGCTCACCTCATTACCATAGAAAACGTTCTGTAAGAAGACTGTAAATACTGAGCATGACGATGAAAGTCACACAGCTCACCTCATTACCATAGAAAACGTTCTGTAAGAAGACTGTAAATACTGAGCATGACGATGGAAGTCACACAGCTCACCTCATTACCATAGAAAACGTTCTGTAAGAAGACTGTAAATACTGAGCATGACGATGAAAGTCACACAGCTCACCTCATTACCATAGAAAACGTTCTGTAAGAAGACTGTAAATACTGAGCATGACGATGACAGTCACACAGCTCACCTCATTACCATAGAAAACGTTCTGTAAGAAGACTGTAAATACTGAACATGACGATGAGAGTCACACAGCTCACCTCATCACTATAGAAAACGTTCTCTAAGAAGACTGTAAATACTTAGCATGTCGATGAAAGTCACACAGCTCACCTCATTACCATAGAAAACGTTCTGTAAGAACACTGTAAATACTGAGCATGACAGTCACACAGCTCACCTCATTACCATGAAAACGTTCTGTAAGAAGACTGTAAATACTGAGCATGACGATGGAAGTCACACAGCTCACCCCATTACCATAGAAAACGTTCTGTAAGAAGACTGTAAATACTGAGCATGACGATGACAGTCACACAGCTCACCTCATTACCATAGAAAACGTTCTGTAAGAAGACTGTAAATACTAACATGACGATGAACGTCACACAGCTCACCTCATTACCATGAAAACGTTCTGTAAGAAGACTGTAAATACTGAGCATGACGATGAACGTCACACAGCTCACCTCATTACCATAGAAAACGTTCTGTAAGAAGACTGTAAATACTGAACATGACAGTCACACAGCTCACCTCATTACCATAGAAAACGTTCTGTAAGAAGACTGTAAATACTGAACATGACGATGAAAGTCACACAGCTCACCTCATTACCATAGAAAACGTTCTGTAAGAAGACTGTAAATACTGTTGAAATAAGTTGAAATGTTGACGTGTCAGTGGGAATATGGCACCTGTTCACAGAACTGACAAAGGCTGGAATGTAATAAAACATCTGAACATTCATGGTGCCGTCCTGCAACATCGCATGTATTGTGATCCTAAACTGAAGACACCCTTCACTGGGTTTGAAGTGTAGCCTGCATCAGTCCCCCAGTCCTCTTGTTTTAACCCCCTGAATCAATGGGGTTAACATTTTGACATTTCCTTGCAACACTTTTCTATTACGAATTGTCTTTACCTTTAAATTTGCTGAGAGGTTTTGAGCAGGCCGTCTTTGAGTGAGATGGACATGTCCAGGCAATTGACTTACTGGGAAATGGTGTACGTAAATGTGATGGATTATGGAGGGTCTGAACAAAGTGAAGAAAATTGTGGAGGTCTTGCTCTGGAAGGAATGTGGTTCCCATCCCGTCATCAATTTCCCTTTTGTACAGCTCAAGTGTCGGGTCTGTATAAGAATAAATGAATGCAGTTGTTACATTCATAGGTGTTGAGAGTGAGGACTAATTCTGAAGTCTGACCAGTGTGTCTGTTGGTGGGTGTTGTTGGTTAGGGGGCCGTTTGTCAATAAAAAAAAACAGTGAGGGCTTCTGTCTGTCAGTGTGAGGGTTTGAAATGTAAAGTGAGACAATATCAAGTGTGAAGAGGAGGTTAGGTTGGAAAGTGAGGTTTGTATTGAATGAGCTGAGCGTGTTGAGCGTGTGGGTTGTGTCTTTGCGGTATGTGGAGAAGCTTTGCACTATGGGTTGTAAGAGAGAGCCAGTGTACTGCGAGATGTGTTCTGTAGAGCAGCTGCAAGCAGAGACAGTGGGTTTGCCAGGTGAGTTGGTTTTGTGTGTTTTAGAGAGTAGGCACAAAGTGAATAGTTTGGTGTCTGAAGTTATAAAGAGTTTGGCTGTTTTTGGTAAGTGATTATCGTCGATTTCCTGTTTGACTGTGGTTGAGGGAGGGGTAATGTTGTGAGTAGTATATGTAGAAACCTGCGTCAGACAGCTGTCTATGTGCCTCATGTATGTCCAGCTATTCGTCCCAGACCACACATTTGTCACTCTCGTCTGCTGGTTTCATGACAATATCTTCCTGTTGTCTCAGTGGCTCAAGAACTTGAAGTTCTTCCCACAAGACGTTGGAGTGAAGGGTCTGGATTTCATTGTGAAGATTTCTTTTCTGCACTTTTTGATGCAGAGTTAGACTTCACACCAGATTTACCGAAAGGTGCTTGACAGTGGACCTGGACCTGGAAAAGGTGGGTGAAGATGTTCGAGTTATGTGGTGGTGGGGGCTTGGGTACTGCGTACTTCAACTTGTTCTGTGTATTCAGTATTAAGCGTTTCGTTTTGCTGACTAATCCATTCTTTCCACTGCTTTGGGAGAGCGTTAATTACTGAGTTCAGTTCGAATATAGTGATGGCCGGATTTGGGTCTTTTTGTAAATTGAACGTCTTTTATTCAGAAGACTAGATTCATTTAGATTTATCAAATCGGTAATTTTCTCTATTCCACTATTTTTCCAAGCAGGAAAATAGAGAATCATTTTATATTGTATTAATCTGTTATTCCATATCAGTTGATCTTTTAAGTTATTCATATCAATTTTCCATTGTATTTAGCATTTTATTTTCCAGGTAAGTGCAAAGAACATTTTTTCCCCTCCAAAACTCGCTTTTAATTTTTTCAAGA
This sequence comes from Conus ventricosus, assembly GCA_018398815.1. Lineage (NCBI taxonomy): Eukaryota > Metazoa > Mollusca > Gastropoda > Neogastropoda > Conidae > Conus > Conus ventricosus. The sequence goes on along the minus strand of CM031625.1, from coordinate 15,770,690 downwards.
GCTCTCTGCATTTCCAATGGCTTACAATTTATTTCATATATTAGGTTGCCGCTTGCTATCTATTGGTAATACGACGTGGGAATAAGACTCCAGTTATCACTCTCTGGCTTGTATAGTTTACTTATCCATTGAAGATAAAAACACGTTTGTAGTAGATATATGTTGGCCATTTTAAGACCGCCGTGTTCAAAACTGTTTTTCACCACTTTTCTCTCTACCTTTTCGAACGCTTGTTTTATTTGAGTACTTCCTCTGCCTATTCAGTTCTCTTCAATGTGCAAGGCTCTTGTGTTGTTTTTAAAGAATATTTTGAGAATTCAGATTTTGTCTGCAAATTCAAATGGTATGTTTTCTTCGTAGTGATGAATACTATCGCATGGCTTTGGGTTTTGTGTGATTCAACAGTGGACCTGAAAAATCTGAGAATTCTATAACAATCGATGAAGCATCTACAATGTCTTCTTTGTTTGTGGAAAGAGTGTCTAATGGTCAGCAAGTTGCTTTATTTTCAGTTGTTCAGTTTGTTGTCAGTTCTGATTACACTTTGGTAAACTTATCTCGTGTATGACACTGTTCTAATTTTAGCCACTAACAACTCAACTGATAGTATAAAAGCAGGGCGAGAAAAGGGACATCCTTGCCTGATTCCACATGTTACCGGAAATGGTTGGGAAATCCATCCTCCGTGATTTGTGCTACTGAAAGTATTGCTGTTGAGGATTGCAATCCATTTGATAAACTGTTCACTGAAACCGAAGATTTGGAACGCATTTAACATGAAACTACGTGATATTGAGTCAATGGCTTTTGAGTACTCTAGAGCTAAAAGATACCCAAGATTGTTTGTGTGATTTAAATATTCAGTGACGTCGTCGATTGCCCTTATAACTGTTGATATGTTCAGACCTTAAAGATATCCGACTCGATCTTCAATTATTAATTTTGATATTACTTTGGACAATCTTCCTGCTAATACTTTAGCTAATATTTTACAATCAGTGTTTGAGAGTGTAATTGGTCTCCAGTTACTCAACTGTTCACGCGCTTGTTTTTTCCCTTTATGTAACAGAATTATTATGCCTTGCTTTTGTATATATGACAATTTTTTCTCCTTTTTCAAACGACTTGTTAAAACAGGACGTTAACAGTGTTTTAATTTTGCTCCAAAAGAATTTCATGAATTCTGCCGTTAAGCCGTCACTACCAGGAGATGAACCATTCTTCATAGCCTTCAGAGCCAACTTGCTTCTTCTTCAGATGTTAGTACTTCACAAAGAGCTGCGTCCTCATCATCTAAAGTAGGGAGCTGTACACCTGCAATGAAGTTATTCATAGTTTCCTGTATATTTTCTGTATCCGTGCTCTGGTTATACGCATTAGTATGATAATGAGTTTGTTCTTTCAATATCTATATTTGGTCGGTTATGACTTCACCGTCTTCTCTTTGTTTCCTCGTATTTACCTGTTTTTGAACCCTTACCTTTTTTTAGGTTTTAAAAAATAGTTTGTGTTCTTTTCCTTTTCCTCTATCCATTTTTCCCGAGATCTAACATGTGCACCCTTAGCTTTCTCAAGAGATAATATTTCTAATTGCAGCTTCGCTTCACTCAAAACATTTCTTGTTGCGTTTGAAGATTAGATGGATCGCTTATTATTTGTTCTTCCAATTTTTTGAAGCGACACATTGTAATTCCAATATTTGTTTTTCTTTGTGTAAGCTTTATGCTCACCATATTCTGTACAAAAACTCTCTTAGTTTCATTTTGAATGATTCCCATATTTCTGTCGGTTTATTCTGTTTACTGGTTATTTTCAGCAAGAGACTCATCTGGTATTTTGTTCAAACATTGTTGGAAAACTATGTCTTGTAAATAGAAATAGCTATTCTTATACATACAGTATGTAACGGACTAAGCTTATAAGACGAATATCAGTCATTATTCAATATAATATCTTGA
>CM031625.1:15743732-15763732 GCA_018398815.1 Conus ventricosus | reverse complement strand
CCCCGCCTATGTGTACTGAGTTTCTCCTTGATCCATGTTTATTTTTTCCACCAAGTTTCCTTCAAATCAGTACAGTTTGTGTATAGCTTACCGACAGACAGATAAACGAACAGACACACCAGACGAACAAACAAGCAGGCACAACAGACACCCCCCCCCCCCCCCCCCCGCAAAAGAAAACAACAACAAGAAAACAACAACAAACAAACCAGACATGGATATAAGCATTACCTCGAAGCAAAAAGATGAAAAAGAAAGATAGAAATATATACGTTGAGATGATTGATCTACTCCACAACTACACGAGTTCTAGTCATTCCAGGAACAGTTAAAAAAAAGAAGAAAGAAAAGCAAAGAAAGAGACACATGCTATCAAATATCTTATCAACCACGACTCAGTTTCACAACCACTCATGTTCTAGTCATTTTCAACGGCCATTCAAACTAGCAACAAAGAAAGAAGCACATGCTTTCAGATACTGTGGCCACCATGACTGATCTACTCAACTCCACGCATGATCTAATCATTTCCACCGACCTATGCAAGAGCACACATGCATATACAGTTGGCTCAGCAGAAGAGGCTACCAGAAACGGAGGTGGGGGAATTTTCCTGAAGCTGATTGATCTACCCAATATTGTCACATGCTCCAATGATTTTCGGGACCGGTGCTGGAGACAGTGGGTGTAGTAAAACTTAGGAAGTGACACTTCTAACTTGCTAACATTTAAGAAACAATCTGAACAAAATGTGACACTGAAATATTTCTATCTTGCTTACTTTTAAGTTGACGTATGTTTGATCATGTGTGTCCGCCTTTGGAAAGGCCCTGTATCAGTCTGCCCCATTCTCCAGAAGTCTTCGTGCTGCTGGTCCTGAGATCATTCCAAAATTTCTGTGGTTGATGATGTTTCTTGCTCTTCCTTCAAGTCTAGATGCGCAGTCACTTCCTCTCCTAACGATGAGCTCTGAAAGATGGTCTACGCTATAGTGGCCTTGGTCTTGTTTGTTGAGGTGATTCATTGGATTTCCTATCACGTCATATCGGCCAAGCTGTGATGGTGCATCAGTGGTAAGTATGCTTCAATGAAGCGGTGCAAGTTTGTAAAGTGGAGAGTCCATCGATGTAGATTATATATGCGTTGGTGTGTGTTGTTATTGTTGTTGTTGTTGCTGCTGCTGCTGTTGTTGTTACTGATACATAACAACTTTTTCATCATCTGAGCATTTGTTTCCCACAAATAACCAAAGGCGCACATAAAGACACAAACGCCTGCGCATGCGCGCACCACATACATTGGCACACACACATTCATGCACACATGGCCCTGTGCCCACTTATCCATTTGTATACAATAGGCTACATCTACATAATTATGTACATTCACCTTAAACACGTATAATTATAATAATGGCTCAAACAATGTAGTCGGCTAATGCACTGGTCAGTCATCTGTTTAGTCTTAGCCATGAGACCCTCTTCTTTCATTTTCTCATTTTAGTCCCAAATTCATTTATCTCTCAACTGTAAATCGTGTGTAGTGATGTCTCCAAATTTAGCAGATGTGGTGTAGTGTATATGATGCTAGTCCGCACGCAGTGTCACCTCGTTGATGAAACTGAAACTGATACTTATTGCTAACAATACTTGCACTGAAAAAACGCGTCTTTGTCCTGTTGTCATTTGCAAAGTTCCGCTGAGAGAGCATGTATGTCAAACTAGTTAGATTCAAGACCAGTGTGAAGTTTATGTAATGCTCTTTTGAACAACTCACGTGGAAGTTGATATAATAGCAGGCTGCCATTGTCTGGACGAGTTAGTCACCTCATCCAGCGTCAGTATCAGAACAAGGAAATTACGGAGCCTCTTCAGGAGGAAGGGGAAGTAAAGAGTGAATCTGCTTCCCTCACTGTAACCAGCCAAACCATTCCAACAGTGACAGGAGTACCAGTTAAGGGCCTTGAAAGGTGGTATGAAGACTTTTTTGAAATATTAAAAATGGGGGAACAAAACTTAACACATCACATCAAAACACCACCACCACAACCACCACCACCACCACCGCCGCCACCACCACCAACAACAAAGAACCTGCAGTAACAGACCAACGTAGCTTGTAACTACATGTCACTTGCACACTTTGCTCGTGTACAAATGAGCTGTTCACCGCGCCTTACAGTCTGTTTATGTATGCAACATTATGTTCCAGTGTGTGTGTGTGTGTGTGTGTGTGTGTGTGTGTGTGTGTGTGTGTGTGTGTGTGTGTGTGTGTGTGTGTGTGTTGTCTGTCTGTACGTGCGTGCGTGCGTGCGTGCGTGCGTGCCTGCGTGTGTGTGGTGTGTGTGTGTGTGTGTGTGTGTGTGTGTGTGTGTGTGTGTGTGTGTGTGTGTGTGTGTGTGTGTGTGTGTGTGTCTGTGTGTGTGTGTTTGCACGTGCGTGCGTGCGTGCGTGCGGGCGGGCGGGAGGGCGTGTATTTGAGTCTCTGTCAGTGTCTAGTAATCAAACGAGTCATATGACGAGAATTATCGAAAGACTCGGACTCACTCCGTAATACAACCCTTCCTCCCTCCCCACCCCCACCCCTCACACTCCTTCTTTCATTTCTATTTCCCTTTCATTCAATATTGCTGACGACAGGTCTTCGCGTGTGCAGGGAGGAGTTGGCAGTGTGTGTGTGTGTGTGTGTGTGTGTGTGTGTGTGTGTGTGTGTGTGTGTGTGTGTGTGTGGTGAGAGAGAGAGAGAGAGAGAGAGAGAGAGAGAGAGAGAGAGAGAGAGAGAGAGAGAGACACGGGTGCACTCATGCTTTTAAAAGGGAAGGGGAAGAGCAGGCGGATGGAGGGTTACATAGGAGGCAACGGACAGAGCAAAGAATGGCAGCGAGGTAGAACACATGAGATAGAGCGTGCCAGAGAGTGGAGAGAGGTAGAACACATGAGATAGAGCGTGCCAGAGAGTGGAGAGATGTAGAACACATGAGATAGATAGAGCGTGCCAGAGAGTGATGAGATGTAGAACACATGAGATAGAGCGTGCAGAGAGTGGAGAGATTCAGAACACATGAGATAGATAGAGCGTGCAAGATTAGCACTATACTATACCGCTTTCATTAGCAACCCTTTCTTTAAGCAACCCATTTCGTTACGGAAATTCTGAAGGTTCTAGAGCATTTTCATTTTCTGCGGCAATACTTTCAAGTCTGCGCTTAAAACGTATCTGTTCAAACGCCAGTTGCAGGATACCACCTGAAATATTACGAAGAAAAAGAAACACCCGAAGGTGCTGGGGAGGACCCAGAGAAGCACTGTCTTCACCTGCCTTTAGAGCAGTCCTGTACCAGGTGAAGACAGTGCTTCTCTGGGTCCTCCCCAGCACCTTCGGGTGTTTCTTTTTCTTCGTAATATGTCAGGTGGTATCCTGCAACTGGCGTTTGAACAGATACGTCTTAAAACGTATCTGTTCAAACGCCAGTTGCAGGATACCACCTGAAATATTACTATATTACTTACATGTCACTTGCACACTTTGCTCGTGTACAAATGAGCTGTTCACTGCGCCTTACAGTGTGTTTATGTATGCAACATTATGTTCCAGTGTGTGTGTGTGTGTGTGTGTGTGTGTGTGTGTGTGTGTGTGTGTGTGTGTGTGTGTGTGTGTGTGTGTGTGTTTGTGTTTGTGTTCTCTGCTTATATTTTTTAGATAATTATTAAAACTTGTACAGCGCCCTGTAGCCTACGTTGTTAGGATAGGCGCTATAGAAATCGTCCCCATTATTATTATTATTTTTGCTTGTTGTTGTTGTTGTTGTTATTATTATTATTATTATTATTATTATTATTATTATTATTATTATTATTATTATTATTATTATTATTATTATTATTATAAGGTCTAGAGAGGTACCTGTGTCATAGACTTCCCTTTCAACAGACTTTTTTTCTGTTAAGACTCAGTTTTGAAAGAATTTTAGAGAAAAAAAATGGTATAGATAGGCACGTGATATATTGAAATCCTTCATAAATAAACTTCCTTTTGTGAATGAGTCGGTAGAAATTTCTTAATGTCGTTTATGGGAGATTCCAGCGTACTACATCTCTCCATCAGAGACTCTGTTAACACACCCTTTTTAGGATGAGGGGAGAGGGGAGTCTGAAAGTGTTCATAGGACGAGGGGAGAGAGAGTCTGAAAGTGTTCATAGGATGAGGGGAGAGGGGAGTCTAAAAGTGTTCATAGGACGAGGGGAGAGGGAATCTGAAAGTGTTCATAGGATGAGGGGAGAGGGGAATCTGAAAGTGTTCATAGAGATGTACAAATATACTAAATTCCGTCCCTCCCTCCCCCCACCCCCACCCCAAAGAAAAACCACAAAAACAACAACAAAAACAACACAAACTCCATCCCATTAAGAGTGTAATGTTTAAGGATCTCCAGCGGTCGATGTAGAGAGCTGTGATCTACAAAAGACTTCATCTCTTCAGTGATCTTCTCTTAAAGCCTACACGGGCACGACGGCACGATTCCCTGGTGCCGCACGCGCGCACACAGCGCTCATTCCCTACTGACGCACAGATTTGGCCACTTTCTAATTTATTTTTACGGTAGCTCTACAACAACTGACAGTCTTGTGTTAGGTGTCACAGGAAAGAACAAACACTCAACTCCCCTCATCACCAGATCCACTTTGTAATACGATTTCAAGCGCTTCATTGAGCGAGAAATTGCTAACCACCCCTTTGCCTGACCGACATTTCTCACACAGGAAATACGTGCCGTGCCACGTGGCGCGCGCCGTCACTTGCTTTGTTTCAAAGCTCTTGGGGTCAGCCAAGTTCACAATAGGCCACTGAAAGTATGGTCGACAATTCGTTCCAACATCCCCAAGACTAGTTACAGAGCTTATTTCCCTTGGACCATTTCATGGAAAGTGTAGGAATTTTCTATGTTCCCGTCGTCTGATTGTGGACGACACGGCAGACTGTAATGCTGTCTGTCCGTCGTCCGGACTTGGACGACTCGCCTCAAGGGAGAGAAATCCTGTCGTCCACTTTTGTCACGACTCGTTAATGATTTCTGAAGGTCATTAGAGACAGGTCTCACAATGTCTCCATTTCAATGATTTCTGAAGGCCTTTAGAGACAGGTCTCACAATGACTCACAATGACTCCATTTCAATGATTTCTGAAGGTCATTAGAGACAGGTCTCAGAGCACTATATTTCTGTACAGAACAGACTCCTCCTCTTTATCAAGAGAAGATATTTCAAGGAATTTTCAAGGGTCAATGTCAATAAACTGTAGTGTACAGAGTTTCCCTAAAAGATTATCTCGTTTTCGCTATACTGTCCTTTGACCAACAAACTTTTGTTGTTATTGTTGTTGTTTGTTGTTGTTGTTGTTGTTGTTGTTGTTGTGTTGTTGTTGTTCTCCTTCTTCTTCTTCTTCTTCTTTCTTCTTCTTCTTCTTCTTCTTCTTCTTCTTCTTCTTTTGTTTCTGTGGGGAATCATCGGGGCACTGGCAGAACAAAGGTTCCTGCAGTTCTGTGGGGAATCATCGGGGCAATGGCAGCAGAACAAAGGTTCCTGCAGTTCTGTGTGGAATCATCAAGGCACTGGCAGAACAAAGGTTCCTGCAGTTCTCGTGGGTAATCATCGGGGCACTGGCAGCAGAACAAAGGTTCCTGCAGTTCTGTGGGGAATCATCGGGGCACTGGCAGAACAAAGGTTCCTGCAGTCTGAGGGGAATCATCGGGGCACTGGCAGAACAAAGGTTCCTGCAGTTTGTGGAGAATCATCGGGCACTGGCAGAACAAAGGTTCCTGCAGTTCTGAGGGGAATCATCGGGGCACTGGCAGAACAAAGGTTCCTGCAGTTCTCTGCGTTATGTGCAAGGCTTGATCTGTTGCCCATAGTGTCCTTGTCCACTGCACGTGGTGTCAGTCTACTGTTTCTCTGTCTCCCCCCACCCCCACCCCCTGTTGCCCATAGTGTCATTGTCCACTGCACGTGGTGTCAGTCCACTGTTTCTTTGTCTTCCCCCTCATCCCCCCCCTCCCCCGTCTCCCTCCTTTAACAGTTTCCTGGAAGACTGTTTGAGCGAAGTCATCGGACATTGCTCAATGGTCAGACCAATGTAGGTTTCATTGCTTTAACTGATGTCAGTTGATCTTCATGGGATCTAACCTGTTGCTTGATGATAACGCTATCAGCCAGTGACCTGTCAGAGATTCACTGTGGGCACATGATAGAATGCAGAGCCCGTCCCTGTCCTTCCCCCGCCTTTAACATCCCTGACCTGAATTATGTAGCCATTGACTGCTGGGTGGACAGAGAAGGTTTTCAGATAGAAAACATCCGATCTGGCAAGTGGTTCAAACTCAGAACTGTCAGCTCCGCCAACACACGCTGTACTCCTGAAACCACGGGCCTCGTCTGATGTCAGCTTGGATTTCAAACCATGGGGTACCCCCGTTGCTTTCCACGTCAGTATCCTTCAGATCCGCCCGATGGATACACAATACTATTATAAAACCAGAAGGAGCCACAAGAAAACGCAGACCTCTGACGACGTCCAACGGATCCTTGATCCGCCCTCTGATCCAGATCCGCACCACGGATCTTCGCCTATGTGTACTGAGTTTCTCCTTGATCCATGTTTATTTTTCCCATCAAGTTTCCTTCAAGTCAGTACAATTTGTGCATAGCTTGATGACAGACAGATAAACGAACAGACACATCAGACGAACAAACAAGCAGACACAACAGACAAAAAAAACAACAACAGACATGGATATAAGCATTGCCCCGTAGCAAGATTAAAAAGAAAGATAGATATATATATATACGATAAGATGCCTTGTGCTCCATGATTGATCTACTCCACAACTACACAAGTTCTAGTAATTCTCAGGAATAGTACAAAATAAAAGAAAAAAGAAAAGCAAGGAAAGAACACATTCTATCAAATATCTTATCAGCCACGACTGATCTATTCCACAACCATCATGTTCTAGTCATTTTCAACGGCCATTCAAACTAGCAGCAAAGAAAGAAGCACATGCTTTCAGATACTGTGGCCACCATGATTGATCTACTCAACTCCACGCATGATCTAATCATTTCCACCGACCTGTGCAAGAGCACACATGCATATACAGATGGCTCAGCACAAGAGGCTACCAGAAACGGAGGTGGGGGAATTTTCCTGAAGCTGATGGATGGAACTCCTGTCCACCATGATTTATCTACCCAACATTGTCACATGTTCCAGTGATTTTCGCGACTGGTGCTGTAGACAGTGGGTGTAGTAAAACTTAGGAAGTGACACTTCTAACTTGCTAACATTTAAGAAACAATCTGAACAAAATGTGACACTGAAATATTTCTATCTTGCTTACTTTTAAGTTGACGTATGTTTGATCATGTGTGTCCGCCTTTGGAAAGGCCCTGTATCAGTCTGCCCCATTCTCCAGAAGTCTTCGTGCTGCTGGTCCTGAGATCATTCCAAAATTTCTGTGGTTGATGATGTTTCTTGCTCTTCCTTCAAGTCCAGATGCGCAGTCACTTCCTCTCCTAACGATGAGCTCTGAAAGATGATCTACGGTATAGTGACTTTGGTCTTGTTTGTTGAGGTGATTCATTGGATTTCCTATCACGTCATATCGGCCAAGCTGTGATGGTGCATCAGTGGTAATTATGCTTCAATGAAGCGGTGCAAGTTTGTAAAGTGGAGAGTCCATCGATGTAGATTATATATGCGTTGGTGTGTGTTGTTATTGTTGTTGTTGTTGTTGCTGTTGCTGTTGTTGTTGTTACTGATATATAACAACTTTTTCATCATCTGAGCATTTGTTTCCCACAAATAACCAAAGGCGCACATAAAGACACAAACGCCTGCGCACACGCTCACCACATACATTGGCACACACACATTCATGCACACATGGGCCTGTGCCCACTTATCCATTTGTAAACATACATACATCTACATCCAAGAAGAAAGGTGGCAGAGTGGTTAAGACGTTCGCCTGCCATTACAACGTGTGAGAAGTGCGTGGGTTCGAGCCCTGACTTTCTCGCCCTTTCTTTCCAGTTTGAATGACAAATCGAACTGAACGTCAAGTCCTTCGGATGGGGACTATAAGCGAGTCGGACCCGTGTGCCTTCCTGGCCCCCTGCACACGTTAAAGAACCCACAGCAGTTGAAAATCGAAAAGAGCAGGGGGGTTCCCCGCTGCCCTGGCAAAATTGATGTAGATTGAAGATAGCCGCCTGGTATTTCTTACCAAGCCACAAAAATTGTCACTTACTGTTATCGTGTGCCATCGTGAACCGGTGGAAATGGAGGACACGTATAAACATTGCATGCATCCTATGTGAGAAACTGGAGGGATAAATGAAAATGAGTGACTGATATTTGAATGGTACGGGAAACGACTGAATGAGCGCCAGTAGGCTGCTCTTCGGCCGGCTCTACCAGGGTAGGCAGCCCGTTGAGTGAGTGAGGTAGTGTGTTTATTGTAAAGCGCTTAGAGCTTGGTCTGTGACCGAGGATAGGCGCTATATAAATACCCAATATAATAATATAATAACATATGTACATTCATCTGAAACACGTATAATTATAATAATGGCTCAGACAATGGGGGAATAAACCAAACAATCACATCAACACAACAAACAACAACAACACCACCACCAACAACAACGAAGAACCGGCAGTAACAGACCAACGTAGCTTCTCTGGCAAATACAAAGTCAGGTGCTTGCAGTGCTTGCTGATCCCAAAGCTCCTTTGGCCTCTGCTGATATACCATATCAGCACCAGCATGTTAGAATCAGTGGAGCCAAGATCAATACACACGCAAAGGGAATGGCTTTGTGTCTCATCTGATCTGACTAACCTTGTGTTCTACTATCGCCAAGCAAAGCTGAAGCTATCCCTGAAACTCCTCATTGCTAAGTCGCACGAGAAAAGAAAAGAAACAATGCCAGTACCGTTCCTAAGGACTCCTGGTATATAGGCCTGGCTTCGCGGATGAAAAGCATGGAAGAAGTGGCCGACGTCTGCAGGCACACTCGTGGCTGACAGAGCCAATGTAGGACAGGCAGGCCTGGCTGACAGAGCTAATACAGGATAGGCAGGCCTGGCTGACAGAGCCAATGCAGGATAGGCAGGCCTGGCCACAGTAGCTGACAGAGCCAGTGCAGGACAGGCAGGCCTGGCTGACAGAGCCAATGCAGGATAGGCAGGCCTGGCTGACAGAGCCAGTGCAGGATATTCAGGCCTGGCTGACAGAGCCAATGCAGGATAGGCAGGCCTGGCTGACAGAGCCAATGCAGGATAGGCAGGCCTGGCCACAGTGGCTGACAGAGCCAATGCGTGATAGGCAGGCCTGGGTGACAGAGCATGCTGAAGCAGCCGGACAAGCATGCAGGATAGGCAGGCCTGGCTGACAGAGCCAATGCAGGATAGGCAGGCCTGGCTGCAGCAGCTGCAGATAAAGGTCTAATCAGGGTTCAATGTCACAGCATCTCGATTCTTCCTTCTGCGCGTTCTGTCCTCAAAGATGGCCATGGGGGCGTTTTTGAAGGAGGAGGCAGCTTTGTTTATAATTTGATGCCAGGCGTTTCGCTCTGCAGCTAGGTAGGACCATTGGCGATGGTCGATATGATAGGCATCAAGAGATTTTCTTTTTCAGTCTGTGTATTGCTTCTTTGGTGCCAGGATCGCCATACAGGTCGAGATGACCTCCACCGTAGACATGTGCCCTACCTTCAGTAGCATGGCCTCCATGCTGGTGAGCTCCACCTGTTGGACAACTTCAAGAAACAATGTCAAGAACCACGTTTGAGGACTCTGGATACAATGCTGTCAGATCAAGCCAACCCAAGCTGATGATGGGTAGATAATGGAAAGTTTTTGGAGGAAGCTGATGTGAGGAAGAAAAGCCTCAATTTTGGGAAAGTACAGGGCACAAACAGACCAAGGAGCAGGGTCTGGGATAAACAAAAATGAAGTTGTGGTCAAAGAAAAAGAGAAGGCAAAGACAGACATCGTAATGCAGGAGTTGTACAAAGAACAGGGAGTCAACAGAACCCAGAAGGCGTCCCTGTAACCCCGGCAGGAGCTATGAACGTGGGAATGAATGTGTTAAAGAGCTCTCCAAAAAGAAGTCTCTGTTGGGATGAAATGTGACGTCATATGGCACCTCCTCGAATCAGGTTCCTCCTCAGATCAGTGTTTGACCTTCTGTTCTTTTATACAATCCAGGGTGAAATCAGATGACCCAACTGTCGACACTCATCCCGGGTGAAATCAGATGACCCTACTGTCGACACTCATCCAGGGTGAAATCAGATGACCCTACTGTTGACACTCATCCAGAGTGAAATCAGATGACCCTACTGTCGACACTCTGAGGTCAAACCGACAGTGGAACATGTCTCGGCTCATTCAAAGCAGCGCTATTCCAGGGAAGGTACAAATGAAGACACCACGGGAATGGCAGTGTCAGCAGCGCTATTCCAGGGAAGGTACAAATGGAGACACCACGGGAATGGCAGTGTCAGTTGAAGCATGGAAGATATATTTCCTGGGCAGAGCAATTGGCTGGGGTTGCCTGGCAGACCTTTCAGAATGAATAAAAATCATCAGCAAGAGAGGCAGGAGACACAAGATAGTACTCCCCTTAGGTTCACCAAAACAGATGATTCTGATTAAGCTCACTACGCCATGTGAAAGCATATAGAGGAAGGCCCACATCTATACAACTAAAAGGCAGCAGCCTGAAGGAATCTGGCTTCCAAGCCAAAGTTCTGGCATTGGAGATTGGAGCTAGTGATTTGTTGGCACATCTCAGGAAAGAGCTCTCACTCGATGTCTGAGATAAAATGAACCAGAGCTGTGAAGCCACTGACAGAAACAGCTGTGGGGGACTTCTGGCTGGAAATAACCGCTGAGAAACACGTGAGCCTCATAAGGCTTCAATTTCCCAGCTTCCTTGAAGTGTGTGATGGCTGCGTGGATAAAATACCCGCCTATAGGTGACTTAGCCCTGAGGCCCGACTGTTCTCAAGGTGCAGATTCGAATCCAGGCAACGGGTGAAAAAGATGAAGGATAATTAGGGTCATGAGCTGAATACGCCCTTCCCTCTCCGCCCCACCCCCACCCTCCCCCAGCCCACCTCCGTGCGGCGAGGACTTCCGTGCACTTGCATGAAGGAGGGGTATGGAAGGGGAAGATGCTTCTCTGAAAACTTCCACTCTCCGGCTCTCGGAAGACATTTCTTCGTATTCTATACTACAAATACCTGTTGGTCGTCCGTCGAAAGCTGATCAAGCCAATTCGTGCATGGGATGTGCGGTGACAGCTTGGACAGGCAATGTAGGAGACCTGCCCTTGGTTGTTGGCTGCGGACTTTCCTTGCCTGTCTCTTTGTTGCGCTGCAGTTGTCCTCCTTTCTTCACATAAACTGGCATCTTTGTGGATAGAGTATCGCCATCCAGTTCAATCCATAGCAGTTTAATTCCATTTGTCAGGGTTTATGCTAAACGCTTTCCAGGATGCTTTGCGAGTGTCCATGAAGCGTTTCTTCTGACCTCCATGCAACGCTTTCCTTGTTGCAGCTCACCTTAGAAGAGTTTCTCGGGTCGCCCATGATGTAGCATGCGAGCTACAGGAGTTGTCCATCGAAACTGAGACAGCATCAGGATGATGTGGATGCTCGACAGTCCTGATTGGTCGAGCACCTGTGTGTCTGGGATTTTGTCCTGCCATTACATGTTTCACAATCTTCTGAGGCAGGTTGTGTGAAAGTGATTCAGTTTCTGGGCATGCCGTTGGTACACAGTCCACGTTTCACATGCATAGTGAGGAGAACAACTGCTCTGTACACCTTCAGCGTGGTCTCCAGACTGATGCCTCTTCTGTTCCAAACATTGGTGAGTAGTCTGCCAAAGGCTGCACTTGCTTTTGCAGTTCTGATGTTCACTTCATCGTCGATGACTTTGTCATTGATAAATGATGGGCGGTTAAGTACACTGTTAAAATGTTCTGTCCAGCGTTCCGATATCTTTTTTTTTGTGTCAGTGATCAATGTGTTTCCATCAGCACTGAGAAGAGGGGGTAATTGTGATGGTGTAGGTCCGTAAACTTCTTTCAATGCATCTTAAAAATTCTTCGTGTCATGCATATCAGCAAATCCTTGGATCTCGTCAGCTTTGTTGCTCAGCCATGTGTCTTGCATCTTCCATAGTACCTCTTGAACTGTTCTGCGTGTGTTGTTGAACGCATCATTTTTGGAGGTGGACTGAGGCAAGCTTTGTGCAGAAGATGTTTCTCATCCAGTAGTGTAAATGCCATATCACCTGTGTGAACGTTATATAATTATATAGATCATAACAGATGCCACACCACAAGTGTCTGTCTGATTGGATGCTTTACATGCTATATTACTAGTGTAAACTTTATGTAATGCTGTAGATACCACGTTACCAGCGTAAATTTTATATAAGGCTGTAGATGCTACATTATAAATGTAACCTTTACAGGAAAGCACAGATGCTACACAACTACTGTAAACGTTATATCATGCTGTATATGTCATATCACCAGCTTCAATTTGTCAAATTTTAGATGCAACCTCGCCAGTGTAGATTTTAAGTTAAACTGTGGATGCTACATTATTTGTGGTACAGGACTGCTCTCAAGGCAGGTGAAGACGGGGCTTCTCTGGGTCCTCCCCAGCACCTTCGGGTGTTTCTTTTTCTTCTTTGCCTTAACTAGGCTGACACTGGAGAAAGGTCCAGTGACGGTGAGGAAAGACCCACTGACCACAGGGAAAGTCCTGTTGACAGTGGGAAAGACTACAACTTTGGATTCTCTCTTGAGGGCACATAAGACCGTATGGCGAAAGCTTGGCTGTGTCTGGAGTGGCACCGTCTTCATCTGTCCGTGCGTGGGCAGGGGTGGTTGGGTCTGTGGGTGTGCTCGGTAGCTGGAGGGTGGTGTTTTTTCGGCGGTGGGCTCTGCAGTCATGAAATACGGGCTGGTACACCCATGGGGATGCTACTTTAAGGCTGTTATGAGCTGCATCCTGTAGTCTAATTTACCTCTGTTCAGGAGCAGTTATGTCCCTTGATATCTTAATGGAGTGTCCTGCGCGTGCCTGTACCCATCGTCAACACAGCGCAGGCCTCCAAGGGTGGTACAGGACTGCTCTCAAGGCAGGTGAAGACGGGGCTTCTCTGGTCCTCCCCAGCACCTTCGGGTGTTTCTTTTTCTTCTTTGCCTTAACTAGGCTGACACTGGAGAAAGGTCCAGTGACGGTGAGGAAAGACCCACTGACCACAGGGAAAGTCCTGTTGACAGTGGGAAAGACTACAACTTTGGATTCTCTCTTGAGGGCACATAAGACCGTATGGCGAAAGCTTGGCTGTGTCTGGAGTGGCACCGTCTTCATCTGTCCGTGCGTGGGCAGGGGTGGTTGGGTCTGTGGGGTGTGCTCGGTAGCTGGAGGGTGGTGTTTTTCGGCGGTGGGCTCTGCAGTCATGAAATACGGGCTGGTACACCCATGGGGATGCTACTTTAAGGCTGTTATGAGCTGCATCCTGTAGTCTAATTTACCTCTGTTCAGGAGCAGTTATGTCCCTTGATATCTTAATGGAGTGTCCTGCGCGTGCCTGTACCCATCGTCAACACAGCGCAGGCCTCCAAGGGTGGTACAGGACTGCTCTCAAGGCAGGTGAAGACGGGGCTTCTCTGGGTCCTCCCAGCACCTTCGGGTGTTTCTTTTTCTTAAACTGTGGAGAAATTATGGGAAAGCCCAGACCACAGAAATCTGTTCATGAAAGACTACACTTATTCTCTTTAGGCACATAAACTATGGCGAAGTGGGGTGGAGTGGCACGTCTTCACTGTCGTGGTGGGAGGGGTGGTGGTTGTGGGTGCTCGTAGCTGGAGTGTGTTCGTGGCTCTGCAGTCATGAAATACGGCTGGTACACCCATGGGATGCTACTTTAAGGCTGTTATGAGCTGCATCCTGTAGTCTAATTTACCTCTGTTCAGGAGCAGTTATGTCCCTTGATATCTTAATGGAGTGTCCTGCGCGTGCCTGTACCCATCGTCAACACAGCGCAGGCCTCCAAGGGTGGTACAGGACTGCTCTCAAGGCAGGTGAAGACGGGGCTTCTCTGGGTCCTCCCCAGCACCTTCGGGTGTTTCTTTTTCTTCTTTGCCTTAACTAGGCTGACACTGGAGAAAGGTCCAGTGACGGTGAGGAAAGACCCACTGACCACAGGGAAAGTCCTGTTGACAGTGGGAAAGACTACAACTTTGGATTCTCTCTTGAGGGCACATAAGACCGTATGGCGAAAGCTTGGCTGTGTCTGGAGTGGCACCGTCTTCATCTGTCCGTGCGTGGGCAGGGGTGGTTGGGTCTGTGGGGTGTGCTCGGTAGCTGGAGGGTGGTGTTTTCGGCGGTGGGCTCTGCAGTCATGAAATACGGGCTGGTACACCCATGGGGATGCTACTTTAAGGCTGTTTGATGAGCTGCATCCTGTAGTCTAATTTACCTCTGTTCAGGAGCAGTTATGTCCCTTGATATCTTAATGGAGTGTCCTGCGCGTGCCTGTACCCATCGTCAACACAGCGCAGGCCTCCAAGGGTGGTACAGGACTGCTCTCAAGGCAGGTGAAGACGGGGCTTCTCTGGTCCTCCCCAGCACCTTCGGGTGTTTCTTTTTCTTAAACTGTGGATGCTACATTATTTGTGTATGCGCAAGATCATCATTATCATCATCGTCATGTATACTTGTCTACGCTTAATCTACATTAGGCCTCAACCATTTAAAATTCATTCCAGCAGAGGGGGGGGGGGGGGGGGGGGTACGACACAAATACAATGCAAAAATCAACAACAAAACAGAGGGACGAACCATGTCAGAGAAAAGACTGCGGTAATGTGGCAAGTGATTTGGACAAAAAAGGACAACTTGTAACATAGATGATCCAGTGTAATCTTAGTTTCATTTTAAAAAATCGCTTTTTGTAGCTTTTGGCGTTAGTTGGATAGCAGACAAACCACTAAACCAAGAGACGCATGGAAACTAAATTTTTGTAACGGTGTTATTTACTTGCATACTTTTTAACAATACTTTTTAACATTCTCCCCAGCCTCTCATTCCCTTCCTCTTCCCTTCTCCGTTCCCAGACTCCCGCTCTTCTTCTTTCATTCCCTCCTCCTGCCACTGCCTGAAAAGGATCATCACGAGTGTGAGAATTGAGATGATGGTTGTCCACCAATGAGATGACGTTACTATTTATGGATACAGGAAAACAAAGTAATGGCAGTGCATCTTTAGGAAAACGTTTTTCTTTCTGGCGTCCAGTCCTTAAAAGGCAACAGTGATTTTGTTGGTATGGAAGATGAAATGGATTTGAGGCTGAACAAAGATGAGATGGAGACAGGTTGATCAAACTTTCTTCTTCTCTCTCTCTCTCTCTCTCACTCTTCTCTCTCTCTCTCTCTTCCTCTCTCTCTCCTCTCTTCTCTCTCTCTCTCTTGTTGTTGTTGTTGTTGTTGTTGTTGTGGTGGTGGTGGTGGTGTGGTGGTGATGTGGTGGTGTGGTGGTATTCACTGGTATCTTTTTCTTCTATCTTCTTTTTTGTCAAAGGTTCCCATGCAAGGAATTGTTGCATTTTTTTTCTGATTTGCTTTTGACTAAATATCGATTTTTTTCCCCCCAGAGGGCTGGATGTAAAAAAAGTATTCATGCTTAATCCACTACCCTCTTAAAATATAATTCGTTCGTTCGTTCGTTCTCTCTCTCTCTCTCTCTCTCACTCTCTCTCCTCTCTCTCTCTTCTCTCTCTCTCTCTCTCTCTCTCTCTCTCTCTCTCACATGCACACACACGTGCGCGTGCGCGCGCGCGCACACACACACACACACACACACACACACACACACACACACACACACACACACACCACACACACACACACACACACACATAAACACTCTCTCTCAGAGAGAGAGAGAGAGAGAGAGAGAGAGAGAGAGAGAGAGAGAGAGAGAAAAGAGAGAGACAGAGAGAGAGAGAGAGAGAGAGAGAGAGAGAGAGAGAGAGGGGGAGAGGGGGGGGGGGAGAAGAAAGACAGATCTTGAATGACTCTCAGACAAAGACACCGACCTAACACGTGAAACCAAATAAGTTGGAACTGGGCCAAACACAAACTAGCTGTTATTCTAATTCCATCGAGGCCTGAACAGAGAACAGCACACTTGGCCAGTTTGAATCATGTAGGTCACTGCACTACCCGACTTGTCCCTAACTGATTCGCCTTCCAGACACTTTGACACGTTCAGTGATTACCTGCTAATTCCTTTATCAGGGATTATCCCAGCAACAGATCAGAGTCGGTTAATGTCGGTGACTTTTATTGAGATCGATGCAGATGTGTGTGTGTGTGTGTGTGTGTGTGTGTGTGTGTGTGTGTGTGTGTGTGTGTGTGTGTGTGGTTGTGTGTGTGCGCGCGCGCGCGCGCGCGCGCGTGTGTGTGTGTGTGTGTGTGTGTGTACCTTGGAGGCGGGAGAAGAGTGGGGTGGGGGGTGGGGGGCGGGGAGAAGAGAGGATGGAGTATGTATGTGTGTGTGCGTAAGTGCACCCTTGTGTGTGTGTCACACACCACATTTGCAACATTCAATCACACACACGGCATGCTCACTCTGTATGCTCGCCTCTATGGCATTCATCCAAAGGAGAGACTAGGGTAATGAGAATTCACTTTTGAGCTCTCTATGCCAAAAGTATCCACATAACAAAAAACTTTCACAATAGATACACAGAATAGCTTTTTTGTTACAGGCATACTCAAAACTTTTGAATTCACTACATTAATAGCTGTATAACACCATAGAGGCAGCTTGTTTCACTTCTTTTAGACAAAAACCACATATAGATATTATACTTCGTGTTCTTTATTCAGTTACTACATTTCTCGTCGTTTTTGCTTTAAAATATAAAAAGAAAGTTGCATCGGGAAAAGTATTCTTTGTAAAAAAAAAAATTCCACTAACGAGAATTAAGTTTCCAGGAAGAAAGAACTTGTCACCAAGGGTTGGACGCTGAGGTTTGTGAAAAGAAACCCCAACTTCCTAATCATTTTTGTTTTCTCGTTTCGTGTCTATTATTCCACCACTGGCAACTTACCCAGAGGGAATCAATATTCTATCCAACAAATCCAACTTACCCAGATGGAAATAATATTCTATCCACCAGCCGCCGTGGCGAAGTGGTTAGCGTCGCGGACTCCCGGCTGGGAGGTCGTGGGTTCGAATCCCATCAGAAGTCATGTGGGTTTTTCTGCCCCGACCGGCTCCTACCCAGAGTCGAGTTTGCTGCGGACTCAGTTGGGAAGACTGGGACCACACAGTCGAGTTTCATCCACTTAATGGATGCGTTTCTGAGAGTGCTGCTCAAATTTCATGACCAACACTGCAGGTGCCTGTATCTCTCGGGCCTGGTTGACGCCGGGATATATTATGAAAGGAAGCGTAGAGTACAGCCCTGTCATGTAGTCTCAGACCGAAATGGAAATCCGTAGCATCATCTTAATCATCCTCATTCTCATTGATCAGCATTAAAAAAAAAATGTCTCAAATTCTGTGGCCCTTCATGCCCTGCTCTCATGGTGACCTCAGTTTCGATGTCCTCTCCACGTCTGTGGCTTTGGTTTGGTTCCGTCGGGGTCACCGGTATCGGCGAGTCCATGGGGTCTGTCGGTGGACGGACGTGGTGGCGCCCTCCGGAGGGAGAGCTCACTCACGCCGGCTCCGCGACTAAGCAATTATTGTCGTCAGTAGGGGGCTTAGTAGGTGGTGTCCTGCGTATGTTAGATCAGAACAGGCGCCACTGAACACCACCGAAGTGACTCGGCAGCAGTGCAGTGTCTCCTCCGTGGGTTGCCTCTTAACGACTTGACATTGACTGCTCCCTGTGGATTGCTGGTGCCGGGGCTGCGGCGGGGCCGACCGGGCTGTGGCTATGGACGGGATGTCGGAATGAGCGGCGTGGGTGCACTGCCTCTGAGGTGGCGCAGAGGTTGGGACAGCAAAAAAAGAAAAAAAAAAAAAAAATTCTATCCAACAAATCCAACTTACCCAGAGGGAATCAATATTCTATCCAACAAATCCGACTTACCCAGATGGAATCAATATTCTATCCAACAAATCCAACATGCGCAGAGGGAATCAATATTCTAACCAACAAAATCCCTATCAGACTTCTGTCTGCGCCACACTAAAAATTGACAGCTTCCAGCCGCACGTAAAACTAGGTTTTCCTTTTTTAACTTCCAAGCTTGAAAAGCGCTTGACTCGTACGTAATCTTGGTGACCCTGGGGTGTGGGTTCGAATCTCCGCTGGGCCGTTTTGGTACAGGGTTTTTTCCCCTCGGAATTAACATTGGTTCTGACTCCATTTACTAAATAGTCTTTCGAATGAGACTACAAACCGAGGTTCCCTGTGTAAACGTACGCATAACATCTTTGCACGCACGTAAAATCCCATCACCAGCTTTCGGAAGAGACGACCAGTTTGGCCGTTGGTATGGATGACACGTTACACATAGCATGCATCCTGCGTGAAAAATCGAAAGAATGAAAGAGTTCTTAAATTAAATGAACGACATTGACTGAATGACACGAGTAACGGCTGAGTGAAGCGCCAGCAGGCAGCTTTTCAGTTGGCTCTTCCCAGGTAGCAGCCTGTTGTGTAAACGAGAATGTGGATTGTAAAGCGCTTAGAGTTTGGTCTCTAACCGGGGATAGGCACTCTATAAGTACTCTTGATGATGATGATAATAATAATAATAATAATAATAATAATAATAATAATAATAATAATAATAATAATAAATAATAATGATAATAACAATAATAATAATAATAATAAAAGAAAGTAATAATAATAGTAATAATAACAGTAATAATGATAATTACAATAATAATGATAATGATAACAATAATAAAACAAGCTATAAACACGGCCCAAGCCAAGCGCCCTTTCTCCTGTCTGGCAACTCGTGGACTGCCCCACATACCGGAACACCCCCGTCCACAAAACATTGAGCTTCTCTCACTGATCACGTGCCTCAGCATCCAGTCAACTACAAGAAAAGTTTTCCTCCACTGTTGGATTGTTCGTCTGTGTATTTGTCTGACTTTATTCAAGTTTAAAAGGCTGTGCCAGTCTTGAATGAAAGTTACTCTGTGTTAGGTTTTCTTATGGGAGCAAACGTTACCACACTTATTTACTGTTTATTGTTTACTGTCCCTGCCTCATTTTATTTCATTTACAAGAAAAGGTTAGGGATTCAAACACTGTTTACATATCGTCTAGCTTTTGTGTCACAAGGTCAAATCGCCAACTGTCATGACTGTGCGCAGGCACGCGCACGCGTGCGTGTGTGTGTGTGTGTGTGTGTGTGTGTGTGTGTGTGTGTGTGTGTGTGTGTGTGCGCGCGCGCGAGCCTCGGTCTCTGCCTCTCTCTGTCTCTGTCTGTGTCTCTGTCTCTCTCTTTTCGACCGAGCTCTCTAGTTGTCTATTTGGATAGCAGACATCATATCGCCTGATGATATCAGTGTAGGACTCCTTTGAGATGATAATTTCTAATTGATCCCTGTTTTCTTTTTCTCCCAAGGCAATCGAGCGATGTATTTATATTGTTTCAACATTCTAGTGATCCCATGTTAGTCTATCTCTCTCTCGTTTTTAAAAAAATAACTTATCTACTCTGATGAAAAGCTGATATAGCAGTCTTCACAAAAGTGAGAACGATACATTTTAGTGGACACCGTTCCGAAATATAACAACATTACTACATTTTCATACAGAGTGTTGTACTTTGACATTTCATGTTGGCATACAACGTTTTCTATTTCAGTATACCATACGTGATCAGATGTCAGATTCTTTCATTGTCTTAGCATGTGACTGTGGTC